>JAXLQG010000002.1:302246-687745 GCA_035928285.1 Vermiconidia calcicola | reverse complement strand
CCCCCCCCCCCCCCCCCCCCCCTCCTGGTCTCAAAGACATCAAAAGGATACTACTCCAAGATTTGATCGCCGTTATCAGTTCAGTCAATTCAACCTGAACCATCTCGTGCCCTGCCTGGGCTATACTTGTATCATCTCCGAGTCTTCGGCCACACCCATGACACCCCCTTTCACACCACATCACATCACAGCACATTTGCAACATGTGACGGTGACATCTCCTGCAGTGTAATTCGGATCCCAGCTGTCAACCTCCCATCTACTATCAGATCCTCTCCCGGCGCTCGAAGTACAACTGTACAAGCTCTCCTCCATATCCGTTCGGGCAATTCCTCGTTCTCGAACCTGTGCTTCAGCTTCATCTTTCCGGACAGCATGAGCGACCACGGCTGTAGGATTCGCTTTCGTGACGGCGGTTGTTGTTATTGGACTCGGCGCCTTGTACTGTGACTGAGCGACTCCTTCGCCTTTTGATTCCGTTCCTGTTTCTGGATCATCCGACATCGTGGCGTCTGATCGTGATCACGTTAGATCGAGGTATAGGACGCAAGGGAGAGAGAGACGATACAACGGACTGCTCCCAATTGCGGTATAGGCAGTACGAGTAGCCGATGGTCTTTCTGTCTGTCCTTATTCTAATCGAGTGGTTCTGTTTTTCCCTCGGAGGCTGCTCCTGCCTCTGCTCCTGCGATCTTTTCTTTTCTTGTTGTTGCTGTTGGATTTCCAACGCTCAACCAGTCGATCTGAATTCAAGATTGATGAATTTTGTGCCTTGCTTCTGAGGTTCTTTGACGGTAACTTAGTTTTTGTGAGAGAACGCAGATCGAACTTTATATCTCTTGAGTTTTGCTAGGTAGGACTGTTTTTGTTTGATGAAAAGAACGCAGGTAGGCAGACAACTTTTTTATATATCTGTCGCGCAGGGCGATCACCATTAGGCACCTGCATGCTTTCACCCCATCATGTCATGTACGCGGCCAGTGAACTCCAGAGCTGCGTTGCGTGACATTCACCTAAACCTTTGAGTCTTTGACACGACTGACTGACTCTACCGCATTCCCTGCATCACTGGCCTCGGAGTGATCTGCGCTGCGGCTGGCGGACCCGGTAATGCAAGGCAAAGCAAAGCAAGGCAAGGCAAGAAGAGTCACTCTATCACTTGGGCTGGGTATCGACAAGCAGTCACTGGGAGCGGCAGATCAAGGACAAACAGCATGTGATACTAGTAGTACGACTTGTCGCACGTGCCTTGCATGGCTCAGAAACAAAGAGAAAGCATCAGTCGCATATTCCGACACTTTCTGATAGGCTTGATATGATTTGATACATAATCAACTGCCAGGAGCTTCCTCCGTAATAGCTAGCAAGCAATACTACTCCATTCAAGCCCGCTCGCCAGCACGGCCGTCACCACCACCACCACCACCACCACCAGCCCAGCTCAGGTCAGCTCACATCAACCAAAGAAATCAGCTTTCGTCTCCCAATCGATCTGATCTGATCTCCGCCTTGCAGCCCGATCGGTATCCTACAGATCTTCCCGGCAGCCAGCAAGCACCATCTTTCCTCGAAGTCCGTCATCAGTCATCCATTCTAGGTAACTAGTCCGGCGAGGGGGACCAGCGCGAGTAGAAGCCTTGGTCATGCATGTGTCTGCCGAACGCCGGACTTCCTGACGATCGGTATCTATCCCTGCCTCTGCTAAGGCTCCGGCTGCGCGACCGTCCATATCTGCCGGACCCATAGGGGCTCGGAGATCGCGGTCGGTACCGTTCCAGCGCCACGCTATAATCTTGATCATCACTCCTCCTCGACGATGCGAAAGTAGCGCCTTCCTGAGCCTCCATCGAAGATCGTCGACGAGGGAAGTCGCTGCTTGTCGATAATCGTCGCCCACGACTACGGCTGCTTCGATTTCTGTACCGTGACAGGCCTCGGCCTAACAAGTAGCCCGCCCCTGCTCCCAGAGCAGCACTGGAAAGAATGCCGAGGCCACTCGATCTGCTTCTGCGACGCGACTGGTACCGACGACTGCCACTCGATCTGGCCCTACTCCGTGATGTGTCGAATCGTGGGCGACGACTCAAAGAGCGGCGACGGCTGTATGGAGTGCGTGACCGGCTTCGAGTGTCCAGACCTACCGTCGCTGCACGCGAGCCAAGATTCAGGTCGTCGAATCGTCCTCCGCGCGCTCGATACGGTGGCGATAATGATCCGTAGTTTCGGCGTTGTCCAAATATTGGCGACGGACTGCGGCGTCTCCCGAGGGGACTTCCTATGGGCGAGGCTCCGTACTGGTAGTCCTGGCCATATCGTGCTTGTGATAGCTCAGGGCTGTACCGACTGTACCGACGACGTGGTGGAGATGGAGAATAATCGAAATAGGACATGTTTTGCAAGTCGCAGGATTTGTTGTTGCGAGCTGGTTGAAAGTTTTGATAGAGCAAAACAATCTGTGCGTACCTATGTATATGACCGTGTGCTGGGTAGGTCGAGAAGACTTCTCTGTGTAGGACTTACACGCAGAAGGATGGGGATAGATGTGCTAGAAAACCAGAAGCACTTGTAGCGGAATATATAATGCCACGAGCAAACGGACACAATGGGATCACCGCGAGACATCAAGATAGCAGTGAGATCGAGCCATCAGTGACTGGGCCCTCGACACAGAGTCAGCGCCCATAAGTCCCAACAGTGAAAGCGAGCAAAGCGATGACATGAAACAATTGGCTTGAGATATGCTTCATCATTTATTTCCTGCTCGAAGGCGGTTCGGTTTGTAGTGTCTGATCATGTCATGCGCGAGGCAATTTGACCGAAGCATCCAAACTGCGAAGCGAGAGCACTTGTTTGATACAGACGTCGATGGGAATGAGCAAACGCGTGGCAGCTCATGTGTTGTGAGCCAGATAGGCCGGCTTCGATTTCCAGCATCCTAGCCAGGGCTCGATCTCTCGAGTGCGAACGGCCGGAGAAGCTACCCAGGATGATGCAGCTTCACCTGTATGGTGAAGAAAATGTCGCATATAGGTCAGGGTGCGTTTGCTCGAGCCCTGGATATGGATCGACCGTTGTTTCGCAGGGAAGATGGAAGGACCGTCGCTGGAGAAGAGGTCGATTGTCGATCTGTGCAGGATGAGGCGCGATTGTTTGGTATTGGTATTCACAACCCACTTCCCTCATGACTGTCTTCTCATCGTAGTAATCTGGACGGCGTACGTGGCACAAAGCCCATAACCCGTAATGTCATTATTGTCTCATAGTTGCGCCTGTCTCTTCAATCTCTGTAGTTCTCTGCAGATACCTTCCAGCTCTTCCTCATTGACGATGCCTTCTTCGACCTTCCTCTCCAGACTTGGGATCAAAGCTTTCGCCTCGTCGGAACATGTCGGCACCAGACTTCCCAGCTGACTCTTTTCAAAGCGTTCCAGGTTTTCGCCGTATGAGTTGATGATTCCTTCGACTTGTTGAGCCTCGGCAAGGTCTTTGAAGACGGCGAAGATCTCGAGATAGTCACGTGTCTTCGCTGTTGTCTCAGTCTCTTCGAAACCACCGCCTCGTGCAGCTCTCGTTGCGAGGGTCTTTTGTAGAATGATTCGTGCTTCCGAGAGATTTAAGGTGACCTCGTTTTGGAATTCGCCGAGCTTGAGGAGAGCTCCGGCTTCGAGATCGGAAGTCGCAGTGGGAGGCACGCGAGAGGGCGCGGCGTGAGGCATCCTGAAGCGAGTACTGCAGAAATTGATTGATGAATACAGAGTGGAAGTTGTCGCAAGGGAATGATTGCGGAAGATCAAAAACAAGTCAGTCACGTGATAATTGTACTAGCGCAGCCTTGTAGGAGAATAGTTATTCCAGCCCCGGAAATAAGGCTACGACGCTACACAACCTACAGTATTCAGTACACTTTCAACTTTCACATCCCTTTCGCTGCACTTTGTTTCTAGCGATCTAGCTCTTGTATTTCAGCTCAAGCGCACCATCAAATGCCATTTATCTGTGGGTATTGATAAAAGAAGGCATACAGTGGCACAAACAAGCTCACATACTCATCAGAACAGACCTTCCCCGCCATCAATCCGAGTCGGTCAAGCTGCATCAGGAATTTCAATCTGACTGTTTCTTCTTGCTATCATGACACTTGCACCATGGTCGAAGGACCATTTTCGTCTCTTCAGGTTGCTGAGCCTGTATTGTCTAGGAGTGACCCGCATGACCTCCAGAATGGCCGAAGCGACATGGCCAGCGAAAAGTTCGTCATTGATATGGAGTTGGTGCTTCTCGACCTCGATTTGCGAACCCTCCAGTCCCTCTTCAAGACTTTCAAACAAGGCCTTATTGGCATCCGGATCATGGAAAGGCTTGTCGGGCGCATCAAGCATACTGATTCCTCCTTCCGGCAAGAGAACTCGAATTGATTCGGGGTTTGTAGCATGAGTAGACAGCTTTGAGGCGATGTGTTCACCTATCTTCTTGTTTTCCTCCACAGTAGTCCGCATCAGCGTGACTGCTGGGTTGTGCACCACCAACTTTCGATCTTTGTACTTCTCGGGAACGGTGTCCTTGGGGCCAAAATTGACCATATCGCAGGCGCCAACGGAAACGACCATGGGGATACCCATCTTTGCAGCTGCTTCGAGTCGATTCGGACCAGCGGTGAGGACTCCACCGAAAAGCTCATCTGGAATCTCGGTGGTTGTCAAATCAATGACGGCGTCAACTTGTCGCTCCAAGATGAGTCGCTCCATGGCTCGTCCACCCGACCCAGTGGCATGGAAGACATAGATCTCATACTCTGAGACATCATGTGGTGTGGAGGTGAGAATACGCCGAATCTGATCAACGCAAGGTGTAGTATTTCCGAACATGGTGATAGCGATGCGTTTGCCCTTCATCTCTGCTGCGGACGGGTCGACAATGGACTTTGCATATGAAACTGTCATTGCAGAGATGGCGGCCGCTGCGTTGGACAAGATTCGCTTGAGAATGGTATTGATGCCTGCAATGTCAACCACGCTGTACATCATGGTGATGTCTGTTTCTTCAACGTAGTGTTTGATGTCACCACTGGCCATGGTCGATACCATGAGCTTAGGAAAGCCAACGGGGCAAGCCTCACGCATGAAGGCTGTCGCAATCGACGAGCCACTGCTGCCTGCAGCCGAGATGATTCCTAGGACCTGCGCTTGGGTGACAAGTTTCTTGACAGTTGGCAGGCATAGTTCGATGGCTTTGTCTATGTATTCACCACGTGGAAGGGATTTCAGGGAGGAGCTGTGTTCATCTAATGGCGAGATGATTTCGTCCTGAGGGATCTCTTCCCATGCTGGTGATCTGCCCGGTGTGTGACTTACATCGAGGATCTTGGTTTGGCAGGTATCTTGGGCCAGGATCTGTCGCCGTAGATAGAGGATTTCATCGAGCTTGGTGTCAGTGGTGCCAACGATGAGAATGGTAGGCTTTGGCATGGTGGAAACGTTGTTTGCTGAGGCTACTTTCAGATATGATGGAAGAGGTTCAGAATACTCACTGATGACATGGGATGAGACTAGATCACTTCTCTCTCTTTCTTGAATTCAGGATTTTGCAACTGGGACACGGGCAGGTGTAAAGCCCAGAGCATCTGGTAGGTGGCTCGGTGGTTGGTGGTGCTTGCCCCGTGTTGCCCCTCCTTTGACTCGTATTCCTCCCACTTCCTCCTTCCCCCGCAATACTTCCAAGGTTGTCACTTACTGTCACTCACTTGCACTGTCTATCAAACAATGACGTCGCCATCGTTGATGACACGATGCACGATGAAGGCTTTTATTTTCCTCCAATATAGAATAACCGGTCCGGAATAAGAATCTCCCTCCACGCACGGCTTGGACCTTTTCGATATGGCGCCACCAGAATCCAGATCAGAAGTTCTATCCCACCTTCGTCAGCTAATCAAAAATGGAAAGCCCATAGTCGGAGCAGGAGCCGGCACAGGCCTTTCGGCCAAATTCATCGAAGCAG
The DNA here is from genome assembly GCA_035928285.1 of Vermiconidia calcicola. Classification (NCBI taxonomy): domain Eukaryota; kingdom Fungi; phylum Ascomycota; class Dothideomycetes; order Mycosphaerellales; family Extremaceae; genus Vermiconidia; species Vermiconidia calcicola. The sequence goes on along the minus strand of JAXLQG010000002.1, from coordinate 681,748 downwards.
GTGGTGCCGACCTGATCATCATCTACAACTCAGGCAGATTCCGAATGGCAGGTCGAGGTTCACTAGCCGGTCTGATGCCTTATGGCGATGCTAACGCCGTGGTCGTCGACATGGCAAGTGAAGTGCTCCCCATCGTCAACAAGACGGGTGTTCTTGCTGGTGTCTGTGGTACCGATCCCTTCCGGATGATGCCAAAATTCCTCCAACAATTGAAAAGTATGGGCTTCTGCGGAGTGCAGAACTTCCCGACCGTTGGCCTGATCGACGGCACTTTCAGAGCAAACCTTGAAGAGACAGGAATGGGATATGACAAAGAGGTGGCTATGATCGCCGAGGCACACAAGCTAGATCTCTTAACCACGCCCTACGTTTTCAATGTCGACGAGGCTGAGCAGATGGCCGAAGCGGGCGCAGATTGCTTGGTGGCACACATGGGGCTGACGACTTCGGGGAGCATCGGTGCAAGGACTGGAAAATCACTCGATGACTGTGTTGAATTGATCCAGAACATACGAGACGCTGCAGTCAAGATCAACAGCGACATCATTATCCTCTGCCATGGAGGACCGATCGCTGAGCCGAAAGATGCCAGCTATGTCCTTAGTCGCACAAAAGGGGTCCATGGCTTTTTCGGAGCCAGCAGCATGGAGAGATTGCCGGTAGAGATTGCCATCACCAACACGACCAAAGAATTCAAAGATTTGCAGGTCAACCTGTCGTGAGTGGCACACAGCCCCAAAACAGCAAACCACGAGGCGCTCCGATGCACGTTCTTCTGGGTGCTTTGTATGTGAAGCAATGAACTCGCGCATCCGGTCTACGCCGGTCCTACCTCGATCTGATCATATCATCGGCACTGTTCAAAAACGCCATGACCTGACAATCAACCCAAGAGCCGCAATCTTTTGCGAGACCCATCGCTCGTGCCGGTGCTCCGGGGTGTGGTTTGGCAACCACGTGCCTATTGTGGCAGAGATCGCCAACGTCTGCTCGCAGAGAGAAGTTTCTGTTGCTCATACCGGTCGAAAGTCCCTCTCTGTCCCAGACGCTATAGCTTAGCGCCAGCTATGGCATACGAGGTATGAGTACTAGACGGACAAGCCGCAGTTAGTGTACTGAACGGAGAATTTCCCAATTGGGAATTTTTGAAGACCTGTACCAGTCTTTAGGGCTCACGACAGCCTTGTCTATGTATGTGGGTACAGCTTTGCAAGACAATGCCATGTGTCTCGGTATTGCTTGTACTCGTGTGGCATCGACTGACAATGCAGGCTGCACCAGAGGGCGCCGGGCGAGAAGAGCCTTCGTGCTTTCCGAAAAATGGATTCCAGGCGGATCTCAAACTAAACCTTTGCCAAGATCCGCCCCCAACTCGCCAAGCACCACGCCAAGAGGTTTTACCCCTGGGCGGTGATGCCGTTCTTTTGTGGCTGCGAAAAAGGGTCAAGAGAACTCTCCTCCGCATATCATTCGCTATGCTGCTCAACCACAGTCCCTTCTTTGTCAGGGCACGGCCAGGCTTTTGTGACACCGGCTCCTATGACCAGCATGAGAAGATTAGCGAGGATCGTCGTCTCAATTTTACTGCTCGCTTTCGTTGGCTCCGCTGGTGGCCAGCCGAATACCACGGCCACGCTATTCAGCCCTGTGTAACCAGGTTGGGCAGAGGCAGAGTTGTACAAGCTAGGACCTTCCAGCACCACGCATCGAAATCTTTCTCTTGCTCCACCACTGGGAAGCAATGCTAGAATGCAAGTCTAGCTGGTCTAAAGAAAGAAATCCTGGCATTATTGCGGTGACCAATGAGTTGGAACCCAGTCGCGACGATGCATAGCTGGCCATCAACAAGTCTCTCGGCCCTTGACTCAGGGCACGGAAATGAGAAATCATCTCAGGACGGCGTATCCGTATTCAAGGCTAGCGAAGGCGCCGTGAGGCTGACTCCAGAACATACTATATACGAGAAGGTATTTTATTGATCACCTGCACTTCCCCCTCATCTTTGGTTTTGCTTTCCTCCAACTCTGTTCTCCGTGTTCAACTAGTCGCTCGTTACAGTCACTCACTTTCCACTTTCAATTCTGCATTCTCAAGATGTTGTTCACCAAAGCAGCTCTCTGCATTTCTTCACTCATCTTCCTCGCCTTCGCGCAAGAGCCCGCGGATGCCGTACTCAAAGGTCTGACCTCCGGTCGCACGCGCACTCCCACATCGACGAGCAAACTCATGGCGCGATCCTTGGACAAGCGCTGCTCGGGATCCTGTGCTGAATGCTTCGGAAGCGGATATACCCTATGCCCCGGGAGCAGTATCTTTTGCTACCTTCCCGGAGATGACTTCTACGGCATTGACTCCTGCTCGACCGGCAGCTCAGACACCGGCAGCAGCCATACGTCGACCACGGACGCCTCAGCATCAACCTCAACTAGCAGCAGCGGCTACGACGACATTTGCTCCCAGACCGGGGCAACATGCACGTCGTGCTTTGGCTCAGGATACGAGGAATGCGACGATGGATACCACTGCTACAACCCCGACGACCCGCAATACGCCACGTGCCCGGATAACTCCACTGACAGCTCGGGTAGCGGTAGTGGTGGCAGTGGCTCATCGAGCAACAGCTGTGCCACCACATACGGTGCAGGGAACATTGCTTGCGGCACTGATTCGTGCTATAACCCCGACGATGGTGAAGTCTGTTGCCAGGATGGCTGTAAGCGGATCTTATCGTTGTTGAACTGGCGGAGCTCACTGTGCTGACACAAATGGCAGATTATTGTACCGCCGGATATACCTGCTCCAGCATCGTCGGGAAGTGTTGTGCTCCAGTACGTCATCTCGTGGACCCGTCTTACAAGATTCTGCGGGTGCTAACATGTTGGTCTTAGGGGTCGACTTCATCATCCTGCTCGGGCTCAAGCGGCCTCCTTTCCTCATCGACATATGATTTCTCGGACTACAAGACTACGTCGGATTTCTCGCTTGCAACGTCGACGAGTGGTTTCGGTGGGCTGGTGACATCGGCTACCACGACAGTTAGTGGGTCGTCGTCGACCGGTAATTCGGTCTTGAGCCAGGATACTTCTAACGCCGGCGTGGTTGCGGTGGGCAAGGGACTTTTGCTGGCTGCTGGTGTGGGGGCTTTGGTGCTGTGAGAAGCGAGATCTTCCGAATGTACAGTATTTAATGGTACACCTTCTAGTTCTGCAGGGATGCGGCTGTCTTGGAATGATAAATGATGGGGAATATTATTATTGGCGTGAAGTCGCACGATGCCATGTTCTTTAGACTCAGTATCTGATCAATCTGAATACCTTCATTGCCCAGGCTATCATCTTCTTTGACAGAAGTCTATGATCATGATCAGATGCGTGGTGGCAGCTGAATTAGCAAGCTAAGAACCATGAAGATTATGGAAAGAGATGCAATCCAGGCATGCTGAGGCTCAAAGAGACAGCCACGACAGTCTCTTACCATCAAGCCATCAAGGCATATCACGCACCTGCTATAACGTATCCCTTTAGGCAACTCTGCCGAGTGTGCAACTTTTCTTCCATCGTCGGCCTTCAACACGATTGATAATTTCTAGTATCACAATAAGCTGTCACTTTTACCCTGCTCGCTGCTACGCGAGTAGAGGAGGTGATATTCCGGTGGGAACCCGTAATGCTCAAGCTCAAATACGGCTTTTCGGGCCAACACTGCCAGCATCCTCAAGACCGTCTTTGACATGTCTGCCACTACTTCTCTCCTGATTTGGCAATCGCGAATGAAGAAGGCGGTTCGGCCTGGCAAAAGCGACCCTTTGGTCCTGAAAGATATCATATGTTTGAAATGGAGTGCGTCAGCACAGACTACGCCTGTGTGGCGGGATAGCAGCTATGCAGCTCTTGCTCTCGATTATGACTAACTAGGTATATGGACTCTTTTCGATGGACTCTTTTTCGAGGGTTGTGTTTGGCTGAACATTAGGTGCAGTGAACATCTCCACCGTCGTGGGTGTGGCAGTTCTGTGATAAACTCGTCAGCACGACTGCTTTCTGAAAGACCATTCATTCAACTTACCGCAGGCAGACTGGTTGTCGAAGGGGCTTGAGACACGGTTGGCGACCCTGTCGTTGAAGCTGGCGCCGCAGCAGCCGTTGCGCTGGTAGCGACAGCAGCGGCGATTGCTGAGGCTGAGCTTGAGTGGTCATCCTCACCGTGCTCTCCTGGACAACCTTCTCCGGCAACAGCAATGTCATAGGCATATGCCTCCAGCGCAAAGTACTGCAAAGTATCACTGTCATGGGTCGAGTCTGTGTTGTTTCCCCCGGCAAGCTCGAGGACCTCATGATAATCATCGGCAAAGTGGCCAATGTAATCTCGTCCAATCGCTGGGATGTGGTAGAGGCGATGCATCAGGTCAGAAGCCCAGAATGTGTTTGTGGGCGAGTCCGCAACGTTGTAACCAAGAGCACACATCTGCGTAAGCGAGCGACGAGTCTCATAACTCAGGTCGCAGATGACGGTCTCATAAGTCGCGTTCTCACCACGCCAATGGCCTCCCCAGCCTGAAAGTGTGTCAGCAAGTGTTCAACCACAGGGCGTTCCATGACCTACCTTCCAAAGCGCAGTTTCCATCAGGATTATCGCACCGGAAGAGCACTTTGCTCTTGTCACCGTTGACGATGATCTCATAGGCGCCGATAGCCTCATACGGTGGCCGGTCACCGAAATATTTCTGATAGATTTCGGACTCGTTACCCCATCGCAGAATATGCTCTTTGGCATGCTCTGCCAGGACAATTGTCTCGTTGAGACCGGTGGCAATCTGGTGAGCCTGAGACGCATTGCAGCTTGAGTGGATGGGGAATTGCGTCACAGCGCCAGCATCCCATGCTTCGGAGATTGTATCGATTGGTGCTTCCTGACGTGCTATAAGAGGTGCTGGAGCTGCACTGGCAACTGCTGCCAGGGCAAGTAGAAGGGCGTTGTGAAGAGCAGGCATTGTGATGAAGCAGGCGACTAAGTGTCTGTAACAAAAAGAACTGCTGAGGTGTGCGTTCTACAAGATGCTGATTCGGAAGCAGGTTTATATACTCATGATGTCCTACGCTGACTTGCTCAGTCAGTGGGTTATATGCACGATTACATCGCATTTCACTATCGAAGGCTAACGCAGGTCCACCATCATCGACGCCTTTTGGCCTCTCAATTTTCACAGAATTTTCTCGACTATTGAATCGACGGACCCTTGCCCAGCAAGTAAATAGTCCAAGTATCTCTCAAAAGGCAGGTCCCGGCCGAGAAAACCGATGTCCACGAGGAAGATCTTGCATGATTGCCGAGAAATGCCAAGTTGAGGACAACGAAGGATCACAGGTTCGCCCCATCGAACAAGAACCATGTCGCCTTCTACTTCCCTTCTTCGACCTCGCAAAGGTACAACGGAGAAGTTCCAACGTAACAGTCAGGGCGGAAACTCCACCTGTTTGATGCCAAGAAGAATCCGCTCCGCTTCCAGGCCGAGAAGAAAGTGAGGACCTTAATATGTCTATCGAGCTCCCACTCCTTTACTGTGCTGCTTCTGCCAGTCCGACAGCAGGATATCTGGTTGTTTCCCATCATCAATGTCTTGGCTCGCTGAGCAAGCTTAGTTGTCGCTGGGGATTCTTTCTACAAGACGCTACTCGTCGTCATTGTGTTCCACCAATTTTTCGAAGGTCTTGCTCTTGGTGCGCGAGTCGCATTGCTTCCGAAAGAGCGGTTTCGTTCTGGCGCACCAAGTTCCCAATTGCCCTGGCTTTTGCCCTGATCACCCCGCTCGGCATAGCCATTGGAGTCGGCGTCATGCACAAATGGAATGGCAACGATCGGTCTACGATCCTCACCATTGGCACGTTGGACGCAGTTTCCGCCGGCATCCTGGTCTGGGTTGGTGTGGTAGACATTGGGCGAGGGATTGGATCATTGACGGCGGAGAGATGACGGCAGAGAATGCAGGATTTGGAAAGATATGCCTAGGTCTGGTTAGTTTGGTGGCAGGGTTCGTTGGAATGAGTGTGCTTGGAAAGTGGGCATAACGAGCCTGAAAGCCAGGGGATAACGAAGCTAGAGTCAGATATATAGACACAGGTAGAGCAAAAGTATGACAGTGGGAGGTGAGGTGTTTCCTGGAAGAGGCCTCATCATCGCAGCCTTTACTTTACTGCCGCCATCTTACCATTTCTGGCAATTTTACCTACCTGATCCGGCTGACCGCCTTTATTTCCATCAGCCAGCATCGATATTTGCTCAGGTATATAACTTCTTTTCCCTGTCACGTGAAATCTTGATTTCTCTTTCGTATTGTATCTTCCGCTCATCCTTCGACTTCGCCTATGTCCATCTGCTAGGGTTTCAATGTCACTCTTTAGACGTGGCTGTTAACTACCACTTCCCAAGATCATCTGCCTCATAGACTTGAGTCGTGTTGCTGGTAGTAAAGTTGCAGTCCGATATGTCATATTTATGTAGCCTACATTGTACATCTGTACGTTTACATAGTAAACGCGCGGCCTTCTATACTCAGCCTTGTGTGTTCAGCCTTGTGTGTTCAGCCTTGTGTGTTCAGCCTTGTGTGTTCAGCCTTGTGTGTTCAGCCTTCTCTAGCCAGCGAGGCCAGCCCTGCACCACGGCATTTCTTCGGCTGTAAAATGTCTATGACATCGATGTCCCTTTAACTTTGACATTCTTTTCCGTGCCACGCCGTTGCGCAGGGAGGATTATCCACGTACAATACACGCACGTAGAGTTCCTCCCTCCCTCCTACCTATTCTCCTCGCTCACTCCTCATCGACGAGCCATGCTGGGCACATGTCCAAACCGCTTATGCGTATCCCCTATACGCAGCCTCTCCCGCCGCCATTGATCATCCCAGCATCCGCCGCCACTCGACAAGGCGCCATCACCTCCCTCGCTCGTTTCCTAAATCCTCCCATTTCCTCGTCTGCTTCCTCTTCCTCTTCGCCCCTCGCCGAAAATGGCAATGGCCATGAAACAAAAAAGACCAACAAGACCGTCCTCTTAACCGGCGCAGGCATCAGCGTCGCCTCTGGCCTGGCCGACTACCGCGGCCCCAACGGCACATACACACAAAACAAGTCCTACCGCCCCATATACTACCACGAGTTCGTCGCCTCCCACGAATCCCGCAAACGCTACTGGGCCCGCTCGTTCCTGGGCTGGCGCGGTCTTCACCGGTCCTCGCCCAATGCCACACACTACGCGATCCGCGATTTGGGCCGTCTCGGCGTCGTCGACACCGTCATCACGCAGAACGTCGACTCGTTCCACCCGCTCGCGCACCCAAGCTTACCACATACCATCGAACTGCACGGCTTCCTTCGGAGTCTTGTCTGCCTGAGCTGCAAACAGTTGATGGACAGAGATACGTTCCAGACCCGCCTGGCCGAACTGAACCCCGCGTGGGCCACTTTCTTACAGGAACTGCTCGCGTCAGGCGCGCTCGACACCGAGGATCCCCTCGAGCGACGCAAACGGGGCTTCCGGACGAACCCGGACGGCGACGCGGACGTGCCTGATGCCCCGTACACGACGTTCAGATACCCAGCGTGCCCGAGCTGTTTGAGACGGCCGCCGATCCTGAGCGACGGATCAAAGGGCCACGTGGACGTCGACAAGGATGGCGCGTGGATACCTTCAAGACCTCCTTCTTCGTCATCGTCTTCGTCTTCGTCGACCAGCACCAACACACCTTCGTCGGGTGTGGGCGTGTTGAAGCCGAATGTCATCATGTTCGGCGAGAGTATTCCCACACCCATAAAAGCCGCGGCCGAAGCGGCCATTGATTCCGCGTCCAGGATTCTCGTCGTTGGCAGTTCCCTCGCGACCTATTCGGCGTGGCGGCTCGTCAAGCGTGCTCATGAACGGGGTATGGGCATTGGCATTCTGAACATGGGCGGTGTGAGGAAGGAAGAGATCTTCTTTGGAGAGTACCATCCTCACCCTCACCCCCACCTCGATCCCTTGCAAGGTCCACGTGGCGCCGAAGTCGAAGCCGATGATCATAAAGGACTATCCGCCATGCGACGGGCCGTCGTGCGAGCCAGTCTTCCAGCTGAAGAGATATTGCCCGCCGTCGTTGAACGCATCCGGCAAGAAAGAGGAGAGAAACTAAGGCCCAACGCTGAGCACATGTGAGGCCCCAATATGGAAATTGGAACCCCTTTAGCCTTTAGCCTTTACCTACCTACCTACCTACCAAAGGAGAACCCCTTGTACCGGATCATTCAGCTTTTTGGCTTAAGATGTACTTCCGTATCAATCAAGCTATGGACATAATACCATATATAAGGTACCACCTTAGACAAACTAGACGTACTCCTTATCAATCAAGCTAATGGACATAATACCATGTATACCACCTTAGACCACCTAAGGTGGTACTCCAGTAGTAAAGAGTAAAGAATCCAATTACTAGTACTTTGTCATTGGATTCCACCCGGTAACCATCATCACCGGCACGACCGGGTTTTCTGGGCCGCATGCCTCAACTTCCCAAAATGCTATGCAACAAGTGGGATTAAGGTCAGTGGCGCACGCTCAAGACAACACTACCTAGGTAATGACAGGCTTGAAGCACCTACCGGATACATTACACGCAGGTTGACGGAATGGTAGTGGCAGACCTCAGCTCTCCAAGGTGGTGGTATGACCTATCTGGACACCGTTACGACCAGCGTACGGTGAGGGCACATGATGGCACGATATCGACGTTGAGGACTACGTTAGACGCTGTCATTCTCGCATGTGTAAACTGCTTGCTCTATGCTCTATTTACATGCACAGACCCACTCTACATCTTGGGTAGCAAGATCCTCTGTCCCCCCTTTGGATTGGGATTTCCAGCCGCCGCATCCCGACTAGCAATCGTCTGATTCACAAATGTCATTGATGATCTTCCTGCTCGATCGCCACGAGAAGAACCTGATCCACCGGCACCGTACTGTGAAGGTGGCGGCGTTCGTCCAGGAGCAGGTTGGTATTGCAAAGGTTGTTGCGGAGGTTGGAAGATGAATTGTTGAGGTCCACCACCTCCCGTCAATGGTGGAGCACTCGCATAACCGTGACGTCCGTTATTGTGACGGAACACTTGGAAACTAGGACCAGCCTTAGGTGGTGCCGGCGCAAGGGGTTGACCAGGTCCATTAGAGACGCCCTGGGATGAATTCCTGTCGGTTTTTTCTGTCGCTGACAAAGGAGCCTGAACAGGTGGAGCACTCGTGGTGTCTACGTTCAGAACATGCTTGAACGCAGGATGTCTCGATGCTGGGCCACCGAAAGCTCGTACTGGACCGAGGTGAGGCGAGTATCTTCTTGGGAACTGGTCGAACGAGTCGGTGGGTGCCGAGACAGGGGCTGCAGTGGCATAGCTGAATTGGTGCTGGGGACGTGACTGTGACATCCATTCCGATACATCGGCAAGCGTTGACAAGGCGTATGAGCCAGCACTATCATGCAGACCGTCAACCTGTGGAGGTCTCTCATTTTCTCTGATGGTCTCAAGCTCTCTGGCGGCTTCGCTGGTGAGAGCACTAAGGTTCTGTGATTTCTTCCGCTCTTGCTCCTCATGATATTCCCTATCTCGTTCCTCCATCTCCCTGAGTAAAGGAGCAATGAAATCTTCGTTGAGAACTTGTTGTCGGGCCTGTTCGTCATATGTCGTAAGTTGCAGCTTGAATGGTTTTTCGTCCATGATCTTTCGAGAAACGTAGCCCCGAGGTTGAGTGTCAGGCTCTGGAAGTTCGTGGTATTGGGGATAGCCATCAAAATCAGAACCGGTCTCAGTATGGGTTTCATCGTGAGCTTCACGATAAGCGCGTTGGAAGAGAATGATATCTCCTTCAGCGCCTGTGAGATGTTCGTCGCGTGCTTCTGTAACATGCGTCTACACCTTGTCAGTCAGGTCAGTAATGGAGGGATAGGCAGCTTACCCTGAATTGTTGTTCAATGACATGCTTCTCCTGTTCCATTCGCTGCATTTCATGCTCAACCTGGATTCTATTTCGTGTTCTGATCATGTCCTGTATGTCTTGCATGGTTGCATCAAGGTTCTCGACAATGGTGTCGTATTCAGGCACTTTTTCATGTGCCTTTGGTTTTCGCGCCAGTTTGGAAAGATCTCGAGAAGCCAGCTGCTCGAGAATGTCCACTTGTTGAGCTCCAACAACGGAGAAGAATCTTTTCAACTCGTGTTGTCGTGCTTTGAGCATTGATATTTCAACACGCTCATCCTGGGTCATTGGGCGCCTCCGATTTGGTGGCTCGGGACTATCGCCACCCCTTCCTCTCCTTCCCTTTAACTTTCCTCTCCTATTGTTGGCACCATTCCCTTGGCCACCTTTACGGGCACGAGTAGCACCCTTTGCGGGTCTCCTGGGAGACCGGGTTTCTGAATCCTCGCTGTTTGATGCTGGTCGTTTTCTCGCGGTGACATCAGTGTTGGAAGTGGTCGGGTTTGCAACGATACCTTCTGGGCCAGCCAGAGTGGTCGTCTCGACAGTTGAAGTCCTGACCTCAACGGTATCGGTGCTCTGTTTCGCATCATCACTTTTTGAGTCGGGTGAAAGCCGCTTGGCAGTAGGAAGATGTTCGGGTTCGCCTAAGTCTGTCTCAGACAATTTCCGCTTTTGGTTTCTTGGCGGGGTTGGTGGTGTTCTTGATGATGGTGGTGAGGACAAGGAGCTTGTAGACGAAGTGTCTCCAGAAGGATTGCTTGACTCCGGATTCCCTTTCTGGGCACGACTTCGAGTCTTCATATGGAAGACGGTTGACGGCTCTCGAGGTGATCGTCGGCGAGACATTTTGCTAAGGATAAGGTTAGTGGACATTTCCCAAGGAGAATCTCAAGGAATCATGGATGCAGATGAACTGGTGATTTGATTACTACTGGGGAATGGGTAATACCACGCCTGGTCGTGGATGGCCCCAAAACCGGGGATTCAGTGCAGGTGACGATACTGGGTAGATATAGTTCCCAAGCATCGGTGGGTAGAGGAAACTTACCTTCGTGAGTGAGGATAGTGGGATACTTTTGCTGCCCGACGAGAAGATAGTTTTCTCTTGGTAGCGGAAGCGTAGAAATTCGGTCCAACAGTGGTTGACAAATGAGAAGAAGGATGAATGTGTAGAACCGCACAAGGCGATGCCCGCGATTTCGAGGATTGCTTCACAGGCTGGCGCAGGATATGAGAAAGGTATTGCAGCCAAAGAGGAGCAGCTTTTCGAGGTATCCAGGTGCGAGGATGTGCTCGTGAGGCGTGAGGAAAGAGCTGAAAGCATTCCGGGGGAGTGCTATCTGGAGCCGAAGCAAATCTAGAAGAACAATGGCCTGAATAAAGTCTATTGTTGCTATTCAGCTCTGGAGGCTGGGCGGTGCGGCAGAACTCCATCTTGAATGGATGTTGAGGAGTGAATGGGAAAAACAAAGGGTGAGGTTGTGTGATCACCGGCTTCCAGGTGCTGAATACTGCTGACCTTTTTCGGGAAGTGAAGCATTTTGCTTGGATCGATGGAAGTCACCAGCCCGGCCCTTGCACCGCCGCCTCTTGCCGCTTTTTCGCTGGCCCCAGTCCCAAAGAGGTTAGCTGCGGTAAGGGCCGGCTTTGTCCACGTAACCAATCACAAGGCAGGTATCAGCCGAGGCAAGTTGGGATATTTTTTGAAAACATCATCAATACTTTGATTGTCAATGGGATACAAATTAATTCCATGCACTGGGGTTTGCCCGTAGTATCTCGGCTGATTCGCAAAGTGCCGCCAACTCCTCGCTAAATGCAGAGCATTACCACCCTATGCAAAACACATAACCAGATACAATAAACGCGGTACCAGTAGCCGCGACAGAAATACTACTTAGACTCAGGTCTCAACTCAGGATCTGACTCAAGCGACTTCCAATCGATAACTGTGACTTGCGTCGTTCCTTCTTGACACTTTTTCGTTTCCCATAGCCTACCAGGCTGCTCCGCGATCCCGCTGAGAGTACAAATCCAGGCAAGATCGGAGGCAATTCAGCCTCGTCCACAATCGATGGCCCAGGACTTCCCAGAGGAGGACTGCCGAGTGTCGGACTGTCAGGGACCGAAGCGCTCAAGCTCTCTGTGTCGGATCGGTCGATGCTCGGCATTGCTTTCCAGTGACCTCTCGATAGATCTGGGTCGCTACGCAGTCGAGCCAGCGTCCGTGGAGTGATTGGGTGATCTGCCAGTGGTGAGGCAGTCACCATCGTTCCTGCTCTAGCAACAGGAGGAGGATGAGGACTGTTGGGGCGGAACAAGGGATGAATTAATTCGTGCATGGAAGTATCGAATGGTTCAAATTTCGGTGGCGCGGGCTTGTTATGCCCGGAAGATGTAGGTCGAGAGAAATTGGGTGGACTGGAAGGTGGTGAAGATGGTGGCTGTCGTGGTGAAGAGCTCCAACCTATTACGGTGGCAGTGTCTGAAGTTGCCGCATGAGGCGGCGAGCTAGAGATGGGTGACTGTGGGGAAAAAGGGCCATCCAAAGCATCTGCTGGGGATTCGGGTCGACTTCCGGGTATCGTCTCCAAGCCTGATCGAGTGACGGGGGGAGATGAGCCTATGACAGCACGCATCTCGTGGTGGACAGATGATGTGTCCCAGTTGTCAAATGCACTGTCGACCGTGATTGCTTCTCCAACTGGGAACGGCACCGGCTCGAACGACGAGCGATTGGAATGTGGGATGAGTTTCGTTCTTGACGAGCCTGGGCCGACTCTGGTTGACGACGATCGTGTAATTGAGCCACCTCTGGAGACAGGAGTTCTTGGTGGAGAGTGAAGAGTGACATCCTGAGAACCGAAAGATCGATTTGTATGCTGAGTACTGGGTCTTCCAACCATGCTTATTGATGGCACTCTGATACCGAAGTCGAGGTCTAGTCTGCTGGCTCTTTGTGTCTTCAAGACCTCCTTCGTCCATACACCCAAGAGGCAATACAGAACTACCTGCGACGCAGCAGAAGCACCCCATAGTGCAAACCATACCCCAAGTAGCACGGTGGGCGCTGTACCCAGTACCAGCGTGGGGAGTTGGCTACGTCTCACAACGAGCCATACTAACGTCACACCGGAGACACATATACTGATTGCCGCAGCAATTGTTCCCAATGTGAAAACCACCCATGCTCTTTTCTTCCCGCCCAGCGTATAGCCGAGCAAGCTCCTGACGTTCAGCGTCGAGAAGTATACAGTAGCGGCCAGGTCGATCAAGCTGAGGGCGAAAGCGACGAAGAGAAGGACTCGTAGGGCCGCCAGGACTTGTACATCGTGGATGCTCGAGGCGAAGACGACGTTCAAGACGGTACTCGCGATGGTAAAGAGGCCTGCAAGCGAGCCAGTCGTCCATACCCTTACACGCCTCTCCATGGGTCCGTGCAACAACAGGCGGTGGGTGCGGAAGAATGACGTCGACTTGACAGAGGGAAAGGAAATTCTCCCCCAATGCGAGAACCTTTGCCAGAGCCTGAACACTCAGGGTTGAACGTTGACATTCAGTCAGATGAGTTGGTGGTATTCAGCGTGCGCGTGTGTATTGAGGAAGAAGAAGTTCAACCACCTTCGAGTATAAAGTCGAGAGAGAAGAAGAATAAACGTGCGGGATGGTCTCTTGGGTCTCTTGACCTCTGACGCGATTGAAAACCCTAACCCGAGTTTCGGTCGGGGTAGCCCTTGCAACCGACTGAACCAGGGCAAGGCTGCTCTCGGTGGCACGACACAGCTGAAGGACAGTAAGTGAGCAGGAGGGGCACACGGCGAAACACTCCTCGAGGAAGCCAATGGTGGAGGGGCAGATGTCAGAGTCTGTGGGGATTCCGAAATTGTTTATTTGTATATGCATGTAGGATGGGGTAAGAGGAAGTAAACAAATTGTAGTAAACACGAGAGTAATAATGAAATGGTCACCGTTTCTCTTCTTGCAACAGCAGAACAGAGTCTGGAGTGTTTCAAGAGACGACCACCTTCTTTTTTTCTCACCTTGCACGCGTCTCGACGTTGCGCAAACCCACGAAAGTAACCTAGCTCCGAGCGATGAGCCGGGGAAAGATGTTGGCGCGTCATGTTCGTGGAAGTTGGTTATGGGCACGATGCAAGTTTTGTCGGAGGAGTTCTGCCGGAAGAAGATCCATAGGACAGGGCAATTGGAAGCGATAGGCAAGATCGTGGTAGCGCAAGCGAAGTATCGGCTTGCCGGGAGACACCCAGTAGGTGAGGATGGAAATGTTGATGTTGTGGTTGTTGGTGGCGGCCTCGCAATCTCGGTATCAAACCTTAATTGTATGTGGTGGAAATCGAATTTGCCGCGCTTGCCCGGGCCACCGTCAACAATCTCCAGCCGCAAGACAACAAATAGTCGCGTGGAGTTGAAAAGGCCGGATCGGCGCCTTCAACTCGAGCCGTTGGCAGAGAGTTGCCAGAGGAAATAAGAGCACACTGGAGTAGTGGGAACTGAAGCCGGAAAAAAGAGAGCTTCTCTTCTTACTTGCTGATTGACTGACCGTCTCTGGAGCCAATCGACCAACGCGACGGTGGTGGTCGATACCTGTGGTCGCACGACGATGTGGATCGATGCATCATGAATGCCTTCTGCACCTTTCTCTTAGGTGTAGCTAATCTGCTGATGACCTTTCGAGAGTTCGGATGCTGGATCGATGGAGGAGTGTGAAATTGCTGATCAAGCTGTGAGAGTCTGAGAGAAAGGACTCGTCTTGGCAGCAACTCAATTTGTGATTGGCCAATCCTCCTAGTACCTACCTAGGTAGGTACCTACCTGAGGTACCGTAACCATCAGAACGAGCTTCCGATATTGTCGCTGACTCTGGACGGATGAGTTTCTGACCAGCTGAATGGGTCGAACAATCCTATGTGGAAAGCTTGTTGGCGACCTCCCTACAGTCTCAACGGCCTGGTCTCTATTTCTGGACGACCACCGATTCATGTCAGGCAACTCGCGACAGCCTATCATGGCCGAACTTGTCTCCTTCTGTGAGACGCTGGGAATTGGACATGATGCCTCCAGGGAGGGCAATCACGACGCGAGAGTCGAAACGGCTTAAAGCATGTCTTTCCTCCGATGCCAACTTGTGCCATGCTCAAAAGAACCAAAGTCCACCAACGCCTATGCTAAAATCAAGTCGTAGCCTCGTTACATCCATTTCAATAGCAACACTACCTTGTGGCAGCCACCTCTTGCTCCATTTGCCACACGTCACTTTTCAATTCATTGAAGCCACTTTGCCCATTTGTGTACATGGCATCAACACTGCCTTCAATGTCCTTGATCACCCATTCCAAGCCACTCAGCAGTTGTTCAATCTCGGCGCGTTGAGCGTGGATCTTGGCCATTGTAGCAGCATTGTCTTGTTGGGTCGACTGCAGCTTCGAGCTCATGTCCACCTGGGCTTGTCGAAGGTATGGTGATAGGTGCGCATCATACAGCTCTTCTGCCGAGAGTGTGTGAAGACTGTTCCAGTCAGCATTGGTGACCCTTCAGCGGCGATTCGAACTTACGGTCTGGCAGGCATTTCGCCCTCTACAGCACGGTTTTTCCTCCTTCTTGCTTCGTCAATCATCGTGTCCCATTGATTCAGCCCCTCTACGACATGTCTCTCTTGCAGGATCTTGTCAAAGTCGCGTGTGCACTCCTCTTCCAGCCGTGTATTCAATTGTTTCCATACACCTTCTAATGCCGTGGGACAGTATCTCGCAGGGGTAGGGAAGCATGAGCTGAAGTTCGCATAAGAATTGGCTTTAATCGAGGAGGACAATGCGCCTGCGAACACCTTCTGCAGAGCCGCAGCGCGATGCCCGGGTGCAGACGCGACTGGTGTCTCGGGCGGAGGTGAAGGTGAAGCGGAAGTTCGCGTAGTCATGGCCGTGTTAACTGCTGCGTCGTAACACTACTAGACCTGAAGACTCTGGCCGCGATGTCGAGGAGACCTGGAAAGCGCACTTGATATTTGTCGTCGCTTTCGAAGTCGGGATCGGAGCCATGGCCATTGACGGGCAAGGACAACATGGGGCAGACGCAGGTAAACAAAAACAGCGTCAAATATGCCAAGCACTCACACAAGGCCAATCACATCAGATTTGTTCCGATGTTTTGGTCTAGCCTGTTTCGTCTTTTGTCTGTAAGCAGCCAGTCACTCTTGCAACAGATCTCAACTCCTCCGACCTCACAGAAGCACAACTGATACTACAATGGCCGGTCATATTTCTCATATTATATACCAGACGTAAGAGTCAGCTATCATGACTAGTTAATACTCGATAACGATCCGAGAGCGCAGAAATCCAGCTACAGTTCAATCACCGGGACTGCCTGGGTCTGGGGGCTTCTGGCCAAACATGATGTAGCTGGGAAACAACGGCGTCAGGAGCTGAACATCTGCCTCATTTTGGGGTGCCGCAACAAGGACGAAGACACTGGCGCTGAGAGCGACCTTGTGAAAATACAGAATTTTGCTGCAAGGTGAAGAGAGTGAATAGACTTACATGGGCCAATACCCGTGGATGTCCCTCCTTCGTAACTCTTGTCGACACTCGGCCAGCAACACCTCGAGTTCCTCGACTTGCCATCCCAGCAGCTGCGAGAATACTTTGACACTAAGGCCAAAAAGACCATTCATCAGATTGGCGTAGCCGAACAAGCCTGCCTCGCGGAGTCTCTTGTCTTTAGGCCATGGCCCAATGGGCATCTTGAAGTTGAGTCGTGTGACGTTGACAAAGCCGGTGTCGCGCATCTGCTGCATCACCAATTCGGGGTCGCAGTGGCCCTTGAGGCCCATTTTGTTGATGCCCTCGGTCCACAAGTCCTCCCAGTACGTAACGCGCGAGTCTGCGGGCAGGCTCCCGTCGTCCGAGTACCGTTTGTAGCTGAATTCTTGAGACTCGACCCAGCCACCGGGCTGGAGCACTTTATACGCTTCTCGATAGAAATGAGGCCAGTCTCTCAACGAGGTATCATTCATCACGCGAGAGTGGACGAGGTCGAACTTTTGGCGAAACGTCCACTCCTCGTCGGCGTCGGCGATATCGAACTGCAGATTGGGCGGTACATAGCTTGGTTGGATCGGACTTAAATCTGTGCCGATCACTTGTGCGCCGGGATATGCGTCGGCCAGTTCAATCGCCCACAATCCCGTCCCTGTCCCAATGTCGAGGACACAACTTGGTGCCGTAACCAGAGGGGCAAAGAACAATTTATTGCCAACGGAGAGCCTTACGGCGTGGTACATGATGTCGCACCTCTCTTGTTCAGCCTCGTCGTTGGGAAGTATATACTCTGTGCATTCAATCAATATTAGCGGGCCCCCCGTCGTCTTGTTCAAGGATCAGAATTTCTTGTTTAGGATTGACATACTTCCAGCATGATACTGTGAGGAAGGACACACGTCAATCAATCGCATATGATGGACTCAGGTCAAGCTGATCTTACCGCATGGTATGTCCTCCCGTGAGAGGTTTCGTAGTCGTAAATACTCGATGTGACGGATCTAGTTGAGGCCTCGCTTTGGCAACATTTCAGCCTGATGTACAAAGAAGTCTGGCAAGAGCTGTTGCTTGTGCAACGTACCTATCATCATCATCATAGTATGCTGAGTCGTTATCGCTCAACGACTTAAGTTCATTCGGAGGTCAGTAGCAGTCCTGAGCTCCGACGCGCACTGAGGATTCTTAGCTTACCGAAGGCTCTCCGCGAGCCTCAATATTCCCAGCCTCGCCTGCAGCAAGTGGCTCTGTCATCTTCGAGTCCAGGACGAAGGATCTGGATCTGGATGGTCTTCATCAGGATCCTACTGTACCCAGTCATGGCAGAAAGAGACGACGGAAGAGCACTATGTTGTCTTTATTATCGCCAATGTTGCGCTTCACTGGTCAAAGAGACAGCCATGCCCCAAGGCCATATGCGATTTCTCACAATGCGGTCCTGCGCAGATGCGCCTCGGCTGGGGAGTGGACTTGAATACGTAGTAGTAGGTGAGCTGGATTCTGATTTCGGTGACCTGCAGCACGGCTGACACGGGAGACATCCGTAGTTCACCCAGTTGCAGTAAAGATTTTCAATTGCATGCTCGCGAGATGCGGGATTGGGACGAACGTCGTCTGACTGTCGAATCACTGCAGGTTTCAAGGATTACATGGCCAACCACTGAATTCTCCAGGCTCTGAGGGATCAGCAGTTTAAGCCATGGCATGTGGGCGACTAATGCAGTTGTTGAACAATGGACATGGGCAAGGACCTCATACCCAACAACGTTGAAGTACTTACTCCGTACTTCACGACAAGACCAGGGCAGGCGTGGTGAATTTACATTGGGGGGTGTCGTCTACCAATCGGGGGCCGACTTCCTAGCTCGTCTAGAGCGGAGAGACTGAAGATCCGACTCTGCATTTCTATCTTCACCTGCCAAAGTTCTACACTCCTATTGAAGCATCGTCTAGCTAGTGCAGACTCGACTGCGTTGCGATGGGCCAATGTGTACCTAGGTCGCAGTTGCCGGCATATGCATCTTGCAGTGTTGCGTGACAGTCGTCAGCACGACAGTTCACTCGGTTACTGTCCTGCCGCCTTTCTCTTTCACTCAGAGCTCCAGATAGGTGTCAATGATTCTGCCGTCGTATTGATTGCTTTGCGTCCCCCTTGACCTTGCTTTTCAGAGTGCTGACGGCCATACCTCCTTTCCCTTCCTTACGGTTCCGACCTTTGACATGGCTAGAATGGGCTTAACAGAGCGGTTGAGCCTCAGTTGGCTCGCGGTCGTGGGCGGACTTGCCTCTCTTGGCCTTGCTTACTGGGTGGTCAGCGTATTTCTATCATATCGAAAGCTACGGCATATCAAAGGACCATGGCTAGCTTCGATCTCTCCGCTATGGTTATTCTACTACACTTGCCGCGGCACTCTGTACTTGGCCGTCGAAGATGCCCTCAAGAAATATGGTATGTGGTCTATTGATGGCTCTCGCTTCGTTGGCCCACCAAGCAGTATCATGGTAACAATCGATCTAGGCTCTCCGGTTCGAATCGGTCCAGATTATATCGTGACGGATGATCCAGTCATTCAGAAATACATGGCTGCCCCAAGGTCACCATTCGTAAGAGGGCGGTGGTTCAAAGGCATGAAATTCGACACCCGCAAGGATAATGTGCTATCGATGAGCGACGAGAAGGCTCACGCGGAACTGAGGGCAAAACTGATGCCTGGAGTACGTCACGCCTTATGCACCGATTCTCTTGCGCTCCGTAATGACTGACGTTGGAGAACAGTACACCGGCAATGAGGTCCCTACCCTCGAGTCGGACATAGATGCTCGGGTGGTTGAGTTATTGAATTTGATCCAACGCGATTATGTGGATAAGAATGAAGCCATGGATTTTGCAGTACTGGCAGGGTACTTCACTCTTGACATATTGACGCAGATTGCATTTGGCCAGGCCCTAGGCTTCTTGATCAAGAACGAGGACCTTTATGACTATCACAAATCGTCGAGTCAGTTCTACCCCATCATGGAGCTCAGTTCCAATCACCCAATGATTCTCTCAATCCTTCGCAGCAGGATAATGCAGGGCGCCGCACCCAAACCAACAGACAAGATCGGATTCGGGGCGATTGTGGGAGTTGCTCATAAAGCGGTAGCCGAGCGGTTTGGTCCTGATCCGAAGAAGGTGCAGGACATGTTGGGCTCGTTTGTCAGCCATGGCCTGACGCAGCAGGAATGTGAGGTCGAGACGCTGTTACAAATTCTCGCCGGCGCAGATTCAACGGCGACCGCCCTACGCACGACGTTCTTGTTCATCCTGACAAGTCCCACGGCGTATGCCAAACTCCGAGAGGAGATTGCGGCGGTTGTGGAGTCATGGGATGTCTCATATTCTGTGATCAAGAACAGCGAGGCCCAGAACCTTCGGTACCTCGAAGCATGCATCCAAGAGGGTTTGCGCATGTTCATGCCCCTACAAGGCCTTGCTGGCCGAGTGTCCCCGTACCCCGATGGGGCTACTGTGAATGGGGTGTTTATCCCTCCCGGCACAGAGGTCGGCATTGCCACGTATGCGATGGGCCACCGTCGCGACTTTTACGGACCAGACGCGGATACTTTCAGGCCCGAAAGATGGATCGACAATGACCCGGAAACCATCAAAGGCTATGGAAGGATCAACGAGTTGGTCTTTGGCGCAGGCCGCTCCAGCTGCCTTGGGAAACGAATTGCTCTGATGGAGCTGAGAAAGGCCATTTTCGAGGTGAGTCCAGTCGGACCTTAAGCAATAGTCTGTCGTGATAGCTCATGCCATACGCTGATTCCTAGCTTCTTCGCCGCTACGACTTTACTCTCGTCAATCCGTTTGATCCAATAAAAGTCCGCTCAAACTCGGTGGTCGTCCAGACAGATATGTACGTGCGAGCGTGGCCGAGAAAAACCAATTGAGAGGGTAGAGCTTTGCATCGAGTGGAGGCGACGGTTGTTCGATATACGAAGATTAACAGCGGGTGTAAGTAAGCAAGGGAGTCTGAACCGGAGGCGGATTTCCTAGCAACAACTTTTCATTATATAACCAGAAGTAGCTCGACTAGCAAACAGCATAGCGAACGTCTCATGTCTCTCTGATTGTTGACGCACGTAGTTATGGAAGCAGAGTGACCCGCGTACTGTCCAATATTAAACGTGTTCCCAACACGGTATATTGGTACACGCATTCATACGACAACCGCTCACTCTTAAAATGGCACAGGCTATATCAAGCCCCCTCCTGCCTATGCTGTTTATATTATAGCTTTGGCTTTCCCGCCTGGTGCTTCTTGACATATTCCATCACAGCATCGACACCGGCCTGCGCCACCTTCGTGTCTTGTGCGGGTGTCCCCGTACTGCAGCCGATTGCGCCTACCACTTCGCCATCCACCACGATCGGGATGCCACCAGCGACATACATGAATTTGCCATTGTTGCTATTGTTCAGCCCAAACGCTGCCCCGCCAGGCCAGACAGCCTCTTTGTACACGGACGTCGGCGCTCGGTGGCCCGCGGCCGTGAAAGCTTTGTTCTGCGCGATGTCGATGGACGTCAGCTTTGCGCCGGGCATCCGCTCGAAGTGCAGGAGGTACAGCGAGGCGTCGACGATGGCGATGTTCATGGGCACGCCGATGGATTGGGCTTGCTGGATACATGCTGCCGAAGCGACTTTGGCGGCATGGTGTGTCAGATGCGCGGGACGGTGGATCGCGGCCATTTTTGCGTTCAATGTTCGACGCAAGACCTGTATGTGTGCGGGTGGGAGGGAGTGGGAGTGTGTTGAGATAATAAGGGAAACACACACGGAGAGTCTGCGGGCGGGCGGAGAGATGATTGTGTACCCCTCGGCCAGCTACCTCGTACGATGATGCGATTTTGGGATCAGTAAATCGTGGGAATAGGGCTCGACTCGTCGATAGCAGAGGGTCCCCCAGCAATATATTAGTTCATACCTTGGATGGGCTTGAGAGTCAGACGGTGGTTGTGAGGTCTCTGGCAATGTTTCGTTTGAGGGAAACGAACGGCGACGTCAGCGACGGATTGCTTCCCGTGCCCGCAATTGATGAGAATGGCTAAGCCTGATGCCGGACAGTGGCCGGGGATCTGCAGGGTGGGTGCAGGGAGTTCTTTCTGTAGAGTATCTTGAAGGCAGTAGGGCAATCGTGGGCAAGCGACTGAGCTTCAACTACGGCTCTTTTTCGACGTTCGACGCTCCCATTGAGACTGAAGTATTTTGTTCGAGATGGAATCACATCGAGCACAATATTCGGATCGTGTTCTGGGTGATTCCTTCCCGACAAGACCGAGTCGAAGGGTGCAGCTGTCAGACATCGACTTCTGTCGAGGCTATTAGCAGTGAGCCACCAGTAAATTCAGGTTTAATCGATGTCAGACAAATGCGATTTTTCACGAGCCCGCGCCCGATCACCTGGGAAGAAGAACGCGTCGAGGTGTCCAACAAACATTACAAACAGATGACCACAGCTGCCCAATCTCTCCTCATCATTTCAGCAACTTCGCTGTCGCAAATGCCCCCAAAGCCCAGCAAAAATCTGACTCCTGCATGGCTGTGATGAGGACAGAGCTTCTCGTGATATCCATGCCACGGTCGTTGTCTGTGACCACCACAAGACATCGCCGGCCACATCCTCCCTTTCCAACCGAGACAATCCGAAGTTGCGTACATACACCACAACAACTAATTCCTCGCCTCATCACTATTGCCTTCACAAGATAGTATAGATTCAAACTTCTCCGCACAGAACGATCAGAGCACTTCATTACCGACACCCCGCATATGATTCATCCCGGGGAATTTCTCGACGACTCGGCTGTATGTCTTCTTCGCGGACTGGCCACTGAGATTCCCAGACAGTCCCGAGCCGAATGACGACCCATTGCGCCAGATCCGGCCAAGTTACGAGTTATACGATGGACCAACGGCTGACCCCTCACAAGCTGAATAACCGCAACTGTACCCATGAAAGCCCGAGGTAAGTAGGACGCTGTTAAAGACTTCAGCATTTCGAAACAAGGTAAGCTATCAGAGAGAAATCCATCAGACGAGCTCCGTTCTTGTAGCACCCAGCGTCACATCTTCGACATTTGATCTGTTCAGCGTTCGGATAACCATCACAATGTCACAGGAACATGCATATTTGACCGGCGGCGCCAGTGGCATCGGCCGAGCCGTGGCTCAGATGCTGGTCAAGCACAAGTAAACCACAACTACCACGCGCTTGCTACACAATTGCTGCTGACTCGAATCTAGCATCAAAGTATTCATCGCCGACCGAGATCTCGAAGGAGCCCAGAAACTCGTCGATGAATTGAACAAGAATGGCCAAGTTGCAAAATGCGCGCACGTCGACGTCCTCGACTGGAACTCACAAGCCAAAGCGTTCAGCCAGGCAGTTGCGGACTCCGGCCGGATCGACTACGTCTATCCAATCGCTGGCGTTGGCGAACGGCCCTCAATCATCAATGATCCTTCTCAAACTGGCTTTGAGATGCCGGATTTGACCGTGCTTGACGTGGATTTGACGGGAGTGATTTATACTGTTTCTCTGGCAGTCCAGCAGTTCAGAAGGCAGGAACCCGGCAAGAATGGGTTCCGGGGAAAGAGTAAGTTCACCTATCTGGTCACAAGTCTGGGTGTCGGTGTTAAACAGTCTAAGTCGGTTGCGTCGCGAGCATCTGCGGCCTGTACGCAATACCTACGGTGCCCATCTATACAGCTGCGAAGCAGTAAGTCTGGTCTCTTGTTGCAGCCCCCATCGACCCTTCTCATGCTAAGTTGAATATAGTGGCGTGGTAGGACTCACACGTTCATACGGCCATTATCTCCCAGAGGAGAAAATCACGATGAATGCCGTTTGTCCGAATGTCATCCGGACAGGTATTTCGACCTCAGCTTTCTACGACAGCTTGGAAGGGACAGGTCTCCTGGCGCCGATTGAAGGCGTAGTCGACACGTTCCAAAAGCTGCTTGGCACAGATGCGACGTCGGGCGAATGCTTCGAAGTTGGACCGAATTACAAGTCTCAGGGCGCCGTGCCCAGGAAAGCTCCCGAATTTTTGGACAAGGAGAGCGAGAAGGTTTGTGACTTGATATATAAGAGGTCACACAAACTGCACGAGCCTCGTTGAAGGGCATCGAACAGTTGTACTATGACAGGGCTGTCTAGTCCCTCGTCAACAACCGTGTTAGGCGGGTGTTCCAACGAGAGTTGTTGCTTCTTCTTCTTCTCATTCAGCCTGATGTAGTCCAACTTGTGAATGCAACGTGGAACAGAACTTCGACAGCTTGTACCATTTCGTTCAACGACCATGTGTTTTGAAGTCGTCGAAGCACAATTTACCACAGAAGGACTGAATACGCCGAGAAGGCCTCGCCTGGCTGTCGGTCGACACCGAGACAACTCTCCACAGTGGGCCAATATCGCCAGCACATTCCTGTTATGGCTAGACACTACAAAGTAGTCAAGTATAAGTACACCTAGGACTACGTTACCAGTATCTCTCCAACTAGTTACCACGTTGATCGAGCACGCTGCAGACTAAGAGTTACACAGTCCAGAGCAACAAACACGGCTCTCTCGTTCCAAACCCGAGAAGACCGTCCTGAGGTAGGAACGACGCGCAACACCCGAATTCAGTACGCAGAATCAGACTCGGCACAAGTCAAAGACACCCAGTAAATGAAAGCATACTACCAAGCCGGAGAACACTATCAAACCTTTTCGACCAGGGGATTGGAACTCGACAGGGTCTAGAACCACCCACCACCATACCTTAGGCACGCATCAACACCACACCTCACAACATCATCTCAACAGCATCATCACCACGACCTCCATGCCCACTCAACCCTCAATATTCACCCCATACCTCTCCCCCTCCCTGCACTCGCACCTCTCCTCCTGCCCCCCCATGCCAATCGACATCGACTCTTACGCCCGCACACCACTCGCGCGCCTCCAAGCCACCGCGCTGCCCCAAATCGGCGTCATCGAACTCGTCTCCTCCCCGCAGACCTTCACACAACTCTACGACGCCCTCTACAAATCCAGCTTCCCCCGCCGCGCCGAGCGCGAACGTTCCGACCTGATCACAGCCCGCCTCGCCGCCCAAGCCGCCGGCACACGCACCGGCCTCGCTCCCTACCGCATCGTCGGCATCCGCGACAAGAACAACCAAGCCATCGGCGCCGCACAGTTCAGCGTTCTGAGCTTGCCTCTGCCTCAGCCTCAGCCTCTCGCATCTACTCGCTCGGCCGCCCGCGGGGCCATCTTCGCCGTCCCCTACCTGCAATACATCTACATCCGCCCATCCTCGCGGCGCCAAGACATGTCCGAAGTCCTCCATACATTCGTCCTGGCCGTGGCTGCTGCCGACGCTTTCACCATGGCCCGCATGGCTTCCACTTCCGCTTCCTCTTCCTCACTCTCCACCACCACCACCAGTGTATCCGTGACAGTCCCCTTCACACTCTTCGAAACCGAACCCCCCGACCACGGCGACGACACTCTATCCCGCGCCTACGCCGCCGAGCGCTCCAAAATCCACACCTCCACCGGCGGCATTGCTCTCGTCCTCCGCCGCCGTCATGGCGACCACAAAATCCTCAGCGCCCACGTCCAGCCAGGCCTCGAACCAGATGACCCACCACTAACGCTGGTCTGGGTGATTCGACAATCTCCCAATCCGGCCTCTCAAAACTACGACATCAAAGACATCGGCAAGCACCTGGTCGCTGCGTACTACCGCAGTCTGCGCGACGAAGGATTTCCAGAGGCTAACATTTGCCGCGCCGAAAGGATGGTCGAGGAAAGATGTAAAGGGGCAGAGTTCCATTTAATGCCTCTGAGCGAGGTCAAGGATTTCACCGACGCGGAGCATCTAGATATGTATCCCAGTGACTGACCATTTTCGAACCGAACTGGTACCCAATGCCGGTACCCAATGCAATTTGATCATTGACGATAGTATTGAGGGCTACAAAAGACTATGAAGTATACCTGAAACTTCAAAAGATGCAGTCTCGGAGACTCGATGCCTCAGCGAAATTGTCTCAGAGCAGCAACGAAACCAGCAACCCTTCAACGAGAACAAGAGAGCGTGATAAGAACGAAAGACAGACGATATATCCGCAATAAGAAAAGACAACGACAAGGACAACAATCTGTGCCCGACATATTTCAGTCCAGCACTTCAAGGTCAGCTAGCAGCCAACTCAAGGAAATGATCCTCCCCAGACATTCTCAACGACATGCAAGGACCCCCCACATGTCAACCGTTTAGTGTCTGGGTGGTGTCTTCCTCGACGGCCTCCTACTGTAGAGGTCCCCACCGTTGTGGGGAACTCCAAAAGAAGCCAGTAGGTTGACGGCTGCCGTTTCGCCAGTAGCAAAAGCACCATGCACACATCCATTTCCAGTCCGCGCGCAGTGCTCCCCAGCGAATTGCAGCTTGCTTCCTTTATTGCTATCCATTGCGTTGAACCAAATTTCGGGATCGTCGCCGGTCTTGTCGGCGGTATAGGTACCAAACCCGGCAAAAGGATCCTGAGTCCAGTGTGTCGTTTCCAGATTCACAACTGGTGGAAGCTTCTTGTAGGGTTCGGTACGGAGGAGTTTGAAGAGAGGTTCGAAAAAAGCGTAGATTTCCTCGTTGGATCCCATGGCTTCAATGCGCTGAGTGAGTGGTTCGACAATCTGAACAGACAGCTCTTTGGTACCACTCATAATCCAGTTGTTGCTGGTGACGGTCATGTAGGAAAAGATTGAAGTCTCGTCGACTTCCTCGTTCGGTTCGGGGTAGTAGATGAACTGGTCGTTGTCTTTCGGCCAGAAGACAGACTCGAACTCGACAAAGATCTTGCCGAGAGCACCATATCCTAGCTTGTCGACACCCAGCGAAAGCTCTTTCGGGATACCAGGACTGAACTCGACCAAATTGTGTTTGAGCACACCCAGAGGAAGCGTACAGATGAGGGCGTCAGCAATGAAAGTCAAAGACTTGCCATCGGCTGTGGTAACATCAACTGCGCAGGTCTTGTTCTCGTCGTCAGTCCAATCAATCTTGGTAACTTTATGACCAAGGCGGATAGTGCCAGGATCACGAAGATTGGAGGCAGCCCAGGTGATGATACTATCATAACCACCCTTCATGTACAGATTTCTCTCTGTAGCAAAGTAAGCGAGATGCTTCGAAGAGGCTTGTTCTAGACTGGTCCCTATCCAAGCTTCAACTTCACGAGCAGCCTGAGGAGCCCAAAGGCGTTCATCGTCGGTCACCAAAGGATGGGTCTCCAGCCACTCTTTGATGAAGTCTAAGGCAGGTTTGTCTTCAGCGTCAGGATTCTCTTCGTAGTACCATGCACAATAGTCGGCAAATTCATCCGCCACCTTCTTGGCTTTGAACTGAGAA
This sequence comes from Vermiconidia calcicola, assembly GCA_035928285.1. Classification (NCBI taxonomy): domain Eukaryota; kingdom Fungi; phylum Ascomycota; class Dothideomycetes; order Mycosphaerellales; family Extremaceae; genus Vermiconidia; species Vermiconidia calcicola. The sequence continues at coordinate 654,741 of JAXLQG010000002.1, read as the reverse complement.
CCAAGCCGACCGTCTTTGGTAAAATACAGAGGAGTTCCATCGTCATAGTAATGTTCGATGTTGAGCTGACCAATGAGACGAACCAGTTTGTTGTTTGCAGTTTCGTGCATCCAGGCGGCACCTAAAAACAATGTGAGTCAAGTAGCCAATGACGGAAAACAATCCGCAATGGTCGTGGCCGAACAATGAGCGCTCTTAACGACTTCATCTCAAACGCCTACGGCGATTGTCAGTATTGCTCGAGGCAATATTTACCAATGTCTCGTGGACCATGTCCGGGTTTCCTGCTCGTATAAATACGTCCGCCGATGCGATCAGGGCGGGCTTCGAGCACAACGACTTGGATACCATGAGTTCGCAAGACGGATGCAGCACGAAGGCCAGCAATGCCGGCACCGACTACGATGACTTTTTTTGTATTTGGGAGATTTGTCTCCCATTTCTCTTGACTCACAACACCAGCCTGAGGCACAACGGCCACAGGTTCTTTCGGGTTTCGACCACCCTCCAACTCTTTGGGACCGGCATATGCAGCTGCAGGCAGGAGCCGGTTAGCGAGTTGCAGGATGGTCGAAGGACTAGATGTTTCCTTGGGTTTGTGGGAAGCAAGATGAGCGATGTGGAAATGTTGAGCCATTCTGAGCTGACAAGTCGACATTCGCTTGTGAACAAGGGGGATCTAGATCAGTAGGGCCTACGTGGTAGGCTGCGGCTTGGAGGGTTGCGAGCGGCCAAGATAACTCACCGGCCGTACAGACGGGATGTCGAAGTGGTCGACTGGGGGTTCTGAGACGATGAGGGAGGGAAGAGGGAGGTCAATGGTGATGAAGAAGGAAGGGGAAGAATGATGCGGATGGGAGATGGGAAGGGAACTAGGACGGAGCAGGCAGCTTGACGCGTGGGGTGGTTCGTAAGGTGGTAGGGATCATCATAAATCTGGCTTATCAACACATGATGACACCCAGATCATCGCTACGTCTAATTACGATTGGCGCTGGTTCAAGGCATCTTAGCTCTGGGTGCTAAGCAATTCGGGCCCATCATGGCACAATGCTTAGGTAGGTGCCATCAGTGCCCCCCAGAGAGGACCATCTCCATAGCGTCCGGTTAAAAGCTACAGGCATCTCCTCAAGGCTCGAGCCGCCCATCACCGCCCAAATCGCAGAGCTTCTGGCAGACGCAAAGGCACCTCACTCCACGCCATCATTCTGCTCCGCCATCCCAGTCATCCTTTCGCTTACTTCCCGCTCGCCACTGATAAGCTCGAAATTTCATGTCCACTCAGAGCCGCTTCCGATGTCCTGCGGGGTGGTGACCATGGTTTTGTATGGACAGAACCCAAACTCTTCCCAGGCCCAAAGCTGTTGATGGCTGCAATCCCAGTCCCTGTCGTAGCACCCTTATCGTGCGGGTGCTAGGCAAGACAAAATGGCTAATAAGTAATAGTTACCTTGCGACTGTCCTTCTAATATATTGCTTCCTGCCCCATCTGACATCGTCAACCTCTCTGCTTCTGCCCGTTGTCATACTCGTCGCCCCAATTCTCGCGACAACGGTCAGATGGAGGAAAGCATTCCCGGCACTCTCCGTCTCTTCGATGCAGATGGAAACCCGCTCGTCACTGAAGGGACCGGCTTGAAGAAACATGGCGACATAGTGCTGGTTCCTCAGCCGACTGACTCCCCAAATGACCCTCTCCATTGGTCTATGCCGCGCAAAATATGGCACAGTGTTTTGGTCTGTTTTGTGACGGCACTCACAGCTGCCACTTCCAATGACGCAGGCGCAGCGCAGTATAACGAGAACCTCGAAATAGGTGTCAGCTATGGCTCGTTCAATACTGGTGCCGGAGTCCTGTTCGTCGGAATTGGTTATTGGTGTCTTCTGTCCTCTCCCATGGTGTACTTGTACGGCCGTCGCATTCTGTACCTCATCTGCATGTTGTTCGGTCTGATTGGGGGTATCTGGTTCGCCAGAGCTCAGACTACCGAAAGCGCTGTATGGAATCAACTGTTTGTTGGCGCGTCCGAGTCTGTGGCGGAAGCGACCGTTCAACTCTCGCTCATGGACTTGTGGTTCCAGCATCAGCGTGGCTCAGTCCTAGGTATCTACGTTCTGGCCACCAGTATTGGAACGTACCTGGGACCTCTGATTGCAAGCTACATTGCCGACAGTAGCCTGGATTGGAGATGGATTGGCTATTTCGGAGCCATCTTCTCCGGCGCAACATTCCTTGTCTTCTTGTTCGGGCTGGAAGAGACTGCCTTCCAGCGTCCCAAGTACATGATCAATGGCGGCGAGCGGTATCTCATTGATGGAGTCAACAGAGCCGATAGTGAGAAATCCGGAGATCCTCGTGCAGAAGTAGGAGACAAAGAGAAGGTCAGTGGCGAAGCTCAACAGACTCCGTCCAGCTTGGAACACTCCAATGGTGCAGGCGACAGGCCCAAATCTTACTGGGAGCGCCATCGCATAATCACACCGGCACCAAACTTGAAAGGAACCGGCTTCAAGCAGTACTTTCAACGACTGTGGCACATACTTAAGGTCTTCAGTTTTCCTGCTGTGTGGTACTCGGGTCTGCAGTGGGGAGCTCAAGATGCCTGGTTGACATTCTATCTGACAGTCATGGAAGACACCTGGTATGGACCGCCATGGAACTACAGTGACGCGGCAGATGGCAATATGAACATCCCTTGCTTGATCGGAGCGGTCATCGGCTGTTTTTACGGTGGTTGGTGCAGCGATAAATTCGTGATATGGATGGCCAAACGAAATGGTGGTATCTTCGAAGCCGAGCATCGGTTGTGGCTCCTCTTTCCTACCGCTTGCATCTTTCCGGTCGGCTTGTGGATCTTTGGTATTGGTACCGCCTACGGGTGGTCCTGGCCTGCACCCTACGTCGGGCTCGGTTTTATTGGGTTCGGTTGGGGCTGTGCTGGCGATTTGAGCATGGCATACCTTATGGACGCGTATCCGGAGATGGTCTTGGAAGGCATGGTGGGCGTTGCTACGATCAACAACTCCATTGCACTTATCTTTACCTTCACAGCTTCCGATTGGCTCGCGGCGAGCGGTATCAAGAACACATTTGTTGCCATTGGTGTTTTGGCGTTTGTGTTTTTGATGACGACTTTGCCCATGATTATCTGGGGTAAGAAGGCTCGACGTTGGACAAGACACCGGTACCAGCAATTTCTCGAAAGTCGAGACGGCATGGACTGACGTCGTATGGCTGGATTGGCATTCGATGGTGTGGGATTTCGTGTAGGAGATTTACCTGGCAAGCGTATTGTGCTTCAAGCTGTTATCATATATCAAGTTGTCGATAACAGGCCAACCTGAACATACCTAGGTACTTAGCAAGCGAATATAGCAAGCGAATATATCTTGGAAATACTACCTTCAAACGGCTGCGGAAAGTACAACCTACTCTTTGTACATCTGAAGTCTTATGGCTGACCCTCATCTGCCCGTCTTCTCGCTCTAGCTAATCGCGCAATGGATGCAAATCAACGGGCGGAAGACACTGTCTGGATAAAAGTGTGACATACACATATGCAACACAGGTGGCCATAGTCCGCCGAAACTCTTCATGTCAGAATACTGTGAAGCAAAACACTTAGGGCGCAGTATCGAAATCCATGCTACTCCACGACGTTTGTATCTCCAACTCCAAAGAAATCATTGACCTCAATCAATCTACAATCCACAACCTCTCCTTCAAATCGAGCGCTCACACGCCCCGGATACATCCCTCGTCTACCCCGTACTTCGTCTTCATCTCTTAATCCCTCTGCAGTCTTTCCCGTCGCAATGCATTCCACCCTCCCTCTCCGAAGGGGCATGTAAGTCCTTCCGATGTCCCTGCGTCCGCTTCGCTCTCCCGCACCATTCACCACCCATCCCAGCGACTTCACACTCGAATGGCTCTCGACCTCGACAAACTATAAAAACCGAACTAACATAACAAACCCGTACAGTCTCAAGAGATCCTCCTACTACAATCCAGACTACCGCACCGGCGCCGCCCTGAACCGCGCCAGACGCCCATATCTATTCAAGAACATGGTCACCGGCGTAGCGATCTTCAGTTTCGCAATTGGTGTTTGTACGCAAGCCCTCCGCACCCTCTTCTCCGTCTGCATCTACCGCCATCACTATCCACTAACACTCGCCCCCAAAACAGTCGCTTTCACCCTCCGCGCCGTCGGCCAAGATCGATTCGAAGACGTGATTGTCCCAGACGCCCCCGGGGCACAGCCAGCACAGCCCAGTCCGAAACCGGGCACGTCCGCGGTCAATGGGATGCGGTCATGACCAACACCTGCCACCTGCCACCTGCCAACTTTCCTGAAACAACGGCTGGACGATCACCAAAGACATGGCACGGCACGGCACATAAAACATTCAATACGGCGTCGCGATTCCAGAGCCGGTTGGGTGAAATACATTTGCAACACAGTGGGGGACGTTCGAACCGAGCCGGAGCCTGGGCTGTAAATAACTGGATCCCAATGTACAAAAGATCGACCAACGACGAAAAGAGGATTCGAGTAAGGAGGAATTGACACGATAGCGAAGCAGAGGACCACTATCCAGCATTGCCTAAAGGCCGCGGCAGCGTCGAGAGCGTAGCACCGCCTCAGGAAGGGGAAGATGGAGTTCGGAAAGTGCACCCTTTTATCGGTGTGCAAAACTGTCTACAACAAACCTGACTACTTCTATACGTTTCGTCACCAAGCTCGCAAGACTGATCCGTCCAGACTAATCAGATGCGACATCATATCGACAGGATTTGGATGGACTTCTGTACGTGTACAAAGAGCCGACATTATTTCATTCATGATCATGACCACGACGACCAATGTATAATCATAATATATCACTTCGCTCCTCGTCTTCATATCTCTATCGGATACTGAACCTCCCTGTAGCCCCGAAGCCCGATCCCGCCGTAATAGCAGTCGCCGTGCCCGCCTCTCTCGGTCTAAAGGGCGAGTCATTACCCAGTCTCGAGACTCTGGTCATATCAGGCCTGGCAGAAGTCGCTCGAGGCGATGCTAATTGCGCTCTTGAAGTGAGTGGCGAGGATCCGAGGTCTCGTATCGTGTCTTTGGTCTGCGTATCGCGCGTATCCAACGGCGAAGAATGCATTCGATCGTTCCGCATCGCTAACATGGACCCGGCCAAGTTTTCTAATTTTGTCGTACTGCTCTGGCCGTCATGCGGCGTGTTGATCGCCGACGATATCTGCGCTGATGGATCTGCGATCGTGGACGCCGAGCCCACCGGTGCCAGTCCGTCTGTCGTGCGTTGCTGATTAGCTGGCGTTAGAAATTCATTGAGTGGAGAACGATTGGAGTTTTGCCGACTCAAGCGGTGGATGGGATGCTGCGGATTAGCCCAAGGTGTCTGTTCTAGAAACTGTTCTTCTGCTTGAGGCCCTGATATCTGTACGGCGGCTGTACTTTGTACTGGTCGTTTCTGTCTGGTAGGACGGACCTGTGCGATTGAAATCTGCGAGTTTCAGTACTTGTAATCATCGTCAGGATCAGTGTGATACGTACGCCCATCTTGTGCATATCATCCTCGACATCCTTCTGCTTGGAAGATGCCAATTCCGGCGCGGCGGGAAACCCGACATATTTTGCCACGCCCGACAAAATTGAGACTTCTTTGTTGTAAGCAGTCTGCTGGAGGATTTGCTGAGACCGTTTTTCTGGAAAGGGAATTGTATAACTCGGTATCGACGAATCGGCTTTGAATCTGTCGCGCTGAATCCGGTAGAAGTGCTCGCTAATTCGTTCCAGATATCTCTCTCGAATGTCTCGGACGGTCTGAAAATATTGACTGTGTATCTGACTGCGCTCCGCAACCGCTTTGTTCTTGAGCGCACCAACCTTGTAGACCAGGAGCTTTTGTTCGACCTCAAACTTCTCGTCTCGATGTTTCTGTACCACCTCTAGCTGCCGCAGGAGTTCTGGATGAGATGGCCGGGATGACTGTAATAGCGCCAGCTCATGGTTGATTGCTGCTATTCTTTCGTCATAAAGTCGATCCCTGAGCGCTGCAAAATGCTTCTCTAACGATGTCAAGGCGTCCATTGCAGCCATTCGCCTGGCTTGTTCTTCTTCGCTCTTGGCAGCTGCTTCGGCATCGTTTTCGTCAACAGCTTCACTCTCTTCACCACCTTCTGCCTCGTCTTCTTCGTCTGCTCGTGCTTCGTCATTAACATCACCCTTTGCTTTTCTGCGTGGTCGACTTCTGCTGGTCTTGTCCTTGGAATCTTCGCTAGACTCGACTTTTTCGATCTCTTTCGGCTCTTCTTCAACCTCTTCGTCTTCTGGTCCTGGCATTTCAGCCCCAGGCTCGATAGTGTGTTCTCGACTCTGCCGGCGGCTGTCTTCCGGCTCGCTCTCTGGCTCGGACTTGTCGTCTTGACTTTCCAACGACCCAGTCCTTCGACGTTGAGATCTAGGTGCCTCTTCAGCATCCGACTCGCTTTCTTCTCTCTTTCGTTTGTTTGGTGAATTGCCTGTGCCAACGTCTTGCTCCACCTCCACCTCATCATCCGCGTCTGGCGCATCACTCAGCTCCCCAGCGATGGCTGAATCGGCATGAGAGGAGATTGGGGACGAGACAGGACTTTCTGTCAAGCTCTCAATTTCCGGTCTCATATCGACATCTGCTCTCTGGGCCAGCTTGCTGGGACTGACCTGGAAAGGATTCTTCTTGACTAGCCCTTCCGGTGTGACCTGGAGACGTTCAGTCTCGGCTTCGGAGTCAATGTCGGCAGGTCTTGGTAGCTCGATGTCTTCATCTTCAGCATCGTCAAGATTCTCATCCAGCTCACTGAGGCTGCTGGAGCGGTCGTCGTCTGAGAGAGGATCATCGTGGGCGGCTATCGCTGCAACCGTATTCGAGAGGGCTAGGAGGGAGTCGGCAGCCGAGTCCATGGTGGACGTGGAAGGATTTCAAGAGAGGCTGCGCGCTAGGGTAGTAGGGTTGCGTGTGGGAGGTTCTAGGAGCTTGTTGCGTGCGACTGAGGTGGTGTGTCAGTCGCAATCCACAAGAAAAGTAAAGATATTTCTCGAATGGATGAGTGCGTTCGCGGTTTCAACAGAGACTTACCACTGCGATTGTGAATATGAGACAGCTACAGCCGCATGGCTTCGACGTTTCTTTCTTCTTGCTTTTGAGAAATACAGCTTGGGCGCAGAGGCACCAACCACGAGAGGACCCTTATCCGCCCGATTTGTGCTGGTTTTTTCTATCCTACACCTCGAATGGCAAGATGAGTAGTGGCCTCGACGATAGCCTGTCGCTCTGCACACAGAGGTTCGTGGTCGAAGGTGTGCGAAAGTGGATGAGGAGGTGGTGTTTGAGCAGGAGTCGCGGGGCAGAGAGGGATCTCGATGAAGGTGAAAGATTGGAGGTTAAACGACGATACCGAGCCTTGAGAGCGTGGACCAGTATCCAATTGCGAAAAGAATACTTGTTAAAAGACCAAAGTGTAGCAAGAAGGCAAGAAAGGTGTAGAGTCAGTCGCAAAAGCGCAGGCGTGTTGGCGGCGTGGAGAACAGCAGCCCCCAACTCCCAGGCGCAAAAAGCGTCATGGAGCCCATCAAGGCCCTTGATCTTTCCGCTTGGCCAGCTCGTCGGTTAGCGCCGGCTTTAATTGCTAGCGCCCTCAACCTTAACCCCATGGAAATTCTCCAGCGCTGGATTTTTTTGATTGTTACTGCGACCGACCAAGACGATACTCGCGATGAGGTGACGGAGAGAACTATCATAGACACTGGTTGAACTTGCATAATCATGGCAAAGTCAAAGAAACCTCAAGAGGAGAAACAAACTGCTCCATCCACTCCTTTCGCCGGCAAAACCGACTCGGTCGACCCTACGCTTGCCTCGTTATTTGCTTCGAGTGTAAGTCCTGCAGTATGTCCGTGGGATACTCGCTGACTTTCACTGCAGTCTGGTCCTGTCACAGTTTCTACAAGAGTACCACAACCAGTCACGCCTGCGACGTCCACTGTGCGGACCACGAAGGCTGACGAAACCTCCTCTGAAAGCGACGCCGAGGACCCTGATATCCTTTCGAAAGCGAAGAAAGGAAATGCGGCTGCTGCGCCGGCTGTCGAAGAGACAGTGGAGCGACCGCGAAAACGGCGGCGCAAAAATAACAAGGATGATCTAGAAGAACAATACTTCCAGCGTCTTGAGCGCGAGGAAGAGAAGGAATATGCACAGAAGAAGCAGGCAGAAACTGGCATTGAGGAGGAAACCTCTGGCGATGTCGACTCGCTACACTCCGACCTCGAGGACATTTCTGAGGACGAAGTTGCACCAGCCGTCCCGAATGTCCCTCGACATGAAACCCAAGAACAGAAATCAAGCAATCAAGCTAGCGTCGACATGACCGTGTTCCTGGGAAATGTATCGACGGACGCAATCAAGTCCACCAAAGCGAAGAGAACCCTGACGAAACACCTGCAGTCAGCGTTGAAAGAAGCACTTGACGGCCAAACACCGGAAAAGCTAGAATCTATACGGTTTAGGTCGACTGCCTATGCAAGTGACTCCGGACCGAAGAAGGCTACCTATGCTAAGAAAGAGTTGATGGACGAAACGACTGTCAGCACAAATGCCTACGCTGTCTTTAGCACAAAACAGGCTGCGATGCGTGTAGCCAAGGCATTGAATGGGAGTGTTGTCCTTGACCGCCATCTAAGAGCGGACTATCTAGGCCAGCCTTCAAAGGTCGATCACAAGCGTTGTATCTTCATTGGGAATCTGAGCTTTGTGAATAAGGAGACAAAGCCCGAGGACGAGGACGGAGAGCAACGCCGACCTACGGCCAAGGAGCCTGCAGATGCAGAAGAAGGGCTTTGGCGAGTATTCGGCAAAATCGGAAAGGTCGAAAGTGTTCGTGTGGTCAGAGATCAGGAAACACGGGTCAGCAAAGGCTTTGCCTATGTCCAGTTCGAGAGTGAAAACAGCGTTGAGGCTGCTCTTTTGATGAACGACAAGAAGTTTCCGCCAATGCTGCCGCGGAAGTTGCGAGTAATGCGAGCAAAGAAGGTGAAACAGTCAGGCCCACCGAAGGGTAGGCCGGCCGACAAAGGTCAAACACGGAAAAGGAGCGGCGCTTTTGGCAACAGGAAGAATGCCCTCGAGAATGGTCTCAAGAAGGCGGCGTTTGTTTTTGAAGGACACCGCGCAAGTAGCGCAAACAAATTTGCGCTCTCCAAGAAGAAGAAAAACAAAAAGCGACCAGACAACCGAAGCAGCCGTCGAGGAGCAGAATTCAAGGCCACGGGTGGGAAGCGCAAGCGAGATGCATAGTAAATGTGTCAACTATTTTATCTCAAGTATTCTTTGTATGAAAGATCCACGAGTGGACGATTGACCAAGGACAGAGTCACTGAGTAACAGCCTACGTTCCATCAACCCATGGCCAACTCTAGTTCTCTTTCCTAGCACCTTCAACTCCTGGCATCTACTGTACTCATAAAAGAGGCGGAAAAGTACGTGGTAAGGCCGAAGCGGAATCGTACACGTGACCGCGAGACGAGCCAAGATTTTCCGCCCCAGTTAGCAGTCTTTCAGACCCATCTCTAAGTTCTAGACGTCGTCCTCGCTTGATACCCTCTCGCAACATGGCTTGCCTCGCATTGTGAAAATGCCGCCGAGGTGTTAAACAAGATGGTAGCCGGTAGCAAACGAAGCGCGACAGATGCTGGCTTTACATCGTTAAACTTTGGTCTGGGACAAACTCTGCAAGACATCAAAAGCCCAGCACTATCCCATGAGCCCTTCTCTGCATCAAAGCCATCAAACATGATTTCGGAACAGGCTCAAGAAGGCCAGCAGCGTCGCAAAGCCAACGGAAATGGAACCGAAGCCGAACGGGGATGGTCTGTGGCGGAGTCAAAATCCTCGCGAAAGAAGAGACGCAAGCTTCGCGAAGACCCCGACGGCTACCCGAGCATCAATTTCCTCGACACCAAACCTGCACGCGTACAAATGAAGGCGCTTCAGGACCTGGTTCTCTATCTCATGGCAGATGGCGTCGCGCCAACTTGGTTGGCCATTAATAGCGCCAAACAAATTGACAAGGTTGTGGTCCTGATGATACCCGGCCTCGATCGAGCAACGCTGGAAGATCCAGAGATCCTCAAAAGTGCCATATCCCTCTACGAGCAGACTGCCGCCAGTAAAGATGCCGATGAGAAAGTTGCGGACGCTGACACGGAACCTCCTCAAGACCAAACAACCACAACCACATCAGCCACGATTTCATCCGCCAGCACTCCAAACCCAGACGTCTCAGACTCCCCAGCTGCCGGCGCGCCCTTAACTGCAGAAACCCTCATTCAGCGCCTCCTCTCACATATAATCGAAGTCAGAGCTCCCGGCGACTCTCACGCCAACAGAGTCCACTCACCCTTGCAAGGCATGCTCATCGCACCCCTATCCTCCTCCGACACATCCAAGAACAACAAAAAGACCACCGAAAAATCCTTCCAACCCACGCGTACGTCCATCACTCACTTCGTCCATTCGGCCGACGAACTGCGTGAGGCGGAATACCCCATCCATTCCGCGGCCTTCACCAACGCTCACGACGCCCATCTCGAAGCGACTCGACGTGTCGCCACCTTCCAATCGTCTGATCACGGCTGGGTCGACACCGCGGTCACTGTATCCGTCCCCGTCGCTCAAACAACCACCACCACTCTCCCTCCTACGTCGCCACTTCCAACTTCATCCCCTCCGCATTCTCGAGGCTCGTCGCACTCCAAGTCTGGACCACACGACCCCGTTACCCAAGGTCTTCGGCCCTTCGCTCTAGACTGCGAAATGGTCCTCACCAACGACGACAAATACTCCCTCGCGCGTATCTCGCTAGTCGATTGGTCCGGATCCACCGTGCTAGACTCCTACGTCAAACCATCCCTCCCTATCAAGAACTACTTCACCCAATACTCCGGCATCACGCCCTCGCACCTCGAAAACATCACCACCAGCCTCTCCGACATCCAATCACGCCTCCTTTCCATCCTAGGCTCGGACTCGATCCTTCTCGGCCACAGTCTCGAATCAGACCTCAACGCGCTGAAACTCACGCACCCGTTCATCATCGACACGAGTATCATATACCCACACCCACGAGGCCTTCCGCTGCGCAGCTCGCTCAAGTTCCTCGCGAACCGCTATCTCAAGCGCGAGATCCAGAAAGGCGGCGCGGATGGGCATGACAGTGTCGAAGACGCGAGAGCTGTGCTCGACCTGGTCAAGCTGAAATGCGAGAAAGGTCCGCGCTGGGGCACGCTCGACGCCAACGGAGAGAGTATCTTTAAGAGTATCAGTCGGGGTGTGCGGAACGACGGGTCGGGCAAGCCCAGAGAAAGCGCGATCGTCGAGTACGGCACGCCAGAAAGAGGCTTCGGCAAAGAGGCGACGCACAAGATTGCCTGTACGACCGATGACGAGATTGTGCAGGGCGTCATCAGAGCGGCGAAGGGTGATTCTCCACCACCAGCCGCAACCGTAAATGAAGACGGAGACAACGAGAAAGAGACCGAGTCGACTGATGACCAAGGACGACACGACAGAATCCCAGCAGGAGGCGTGGATTTTATCTGGGGTCGTCTCCGCGATCTCGAAGCTTTGCGAGGATGGAACACACCTCCTGCACCACCTGGTTCCGAAGCCGAAGCCGAATCTTCCACCGCCGCGAACGGAACCGCCACAGATGGTAAAGAGTCCCCAGAACAGCTTCATCAAACCGCCTCACGCACCCTCGCTCACCTTTTGCGGCTGTACGCTTCCCTTCCACCACGCACATTGTTGATCACATACAGCGGCACGAGCGACATGCGGCCTCTGCTACGATTGCAGCAACTCCAGACGCAATTCCGCAAGGAGTTCAAGGTCAAGAAATGGGACGAGCTGAGCGTCAAGTGGACCGACACCGAAGAGCAACTGCTCAGAGCTGCAGTGGACAGTGCGAGGAAGGGTGTGGGTATTCTTACTGTGAAGTGAGACAGGAGAAGGCATTCAAAATCGAAGAAAAAGGTTGGTCCCGAGGGCTTCATATGGCAGATGAGAGTACTCGAAAAAGTTGCATTTCAAGGTCACGATAACCAATGAACTCAGTATCCATGTCAGTGTTACGCGGACGGCGAGACGGGTGGGAATCAGGGGCGCGCACAAAAGCTACAGGTTCGCGCCGCATGACCTGACGTGGATGTTAATGATATTATCGTGACATTGGGATCGGGATCGAAAACGGTAGTGTCTTGCCAGTTGCCTGGCCTCGGAAGAAGGATAGGATGCTGGTCACAGTCCCCATGTACGATTCTTTGGTGGTCGGCAGCCTCAGCCAGTCCGAGTCAGTATGTAAGCGACTCAGCAATCCAAGCTGGTCAGAAACAGTGGTTTGACAATGCTAGGTTATTCCTTCACGTCGAGGCTGTAGGACAGAAAACATGACACGGCCTGGCCCAGGCAACGCCTCTTTCGATCAATACGAACTCAGGGACTTTAAGGTGTATAGAACTTGTGAGAATAGCTCTTCAGACCGGAACACTTGAGGTACGTCCTCGCTAATTCGAAGTCCATTCATTCCGCTTCAGATATCGTCCAGAAGGTCGAGATTACTTGAAAAAACATACATGCTCAAACTCCCTCCAGATTCACCCCTTTTCCTTCTTCAGAGGCTCGATCTGTATCACTAGCTCATAGCTCTTGATCCTGGCCCCCTGTGGCCCTCGTCCGCCCTTGCGACATCAGGCTGACTGCTGGTGCGTTCCGAACTCAAGGTGGGAACAACCTCGATAGAATGGTAATCATCCTCGCTTTGACCACTGCCATCGTCTCCGTCTTCGTCTTCAAAGTTGGAGCCAGCCTCATGCTCAGAGAAGGACCACTGGTCGGATGGAAGGTCATAGCGGCGACGATCCTCAGGATCGCAAGCCACTGGCCGAGACCAAATCGAGACTCCGTCGAGTGGCCCTTCTCGATAATACCGCAAACATTCCCTATAGTCTGTACGGTTGCAGCCAAAATATCTCATCTGCCTCACACTTGGGACGTGTCCATTTGGATCCCTTTTGTTGTTGACGGCACCCAGACGGATGAGATGGCTAAGGGTTTCACGGTACTCTGATACCGGATTCATGTCATCTTCGAGTGTTCTGGTATTCGCCTCTTTCCACAGAAACTCCAACGGCGTGCCGTCTGGCCCTGGCTGATTAACATCCGCTCCTTTCTGGATGAGCAAACAAGAACAAAACGAGTATTTAGGTTTGGCACAGCCACGGTGTAATGGATGACTCCTCCAAGTGGACCGCACTGCTCATTGATATCTTCTCCGCGACCCAAGAACAAGTCTAATACCAATTTCACATCATCGATTCCCTCGGGGTCCCGATGCCCGAGAGCTGCGAGTGGGCGGTACTTCTCAGGTTGCTCGAAAACATCGATCCGTGGTAGACCAGGGTGCACTCTTACTCCCGTCCCACCTGTCAGTATGATTTTGCCCGATTTTTGATAGTCTAATATCAGCCGTAGGACTTCCGGAGGAGCGTGGCACACCGCTGAGAGTACATCCGCGTCGTTGACAGTGGGGTAATGCTTGAGCAAGATCGCAATGACTCGTATGTGCCGGTTGCGAATGAGCTCCCAGTCCCCGGCGCAAACAGTACGAATAGACACGTCCCTGAGATTTTGCAACTTAGATGCCTTGCGAGGCTTACCAAAGCCATCCAGCGCCATGGTTAGTTTGCTAAGCAAGCCTTGTTTGTGACCGACTGGCTTGGCCGCACATTGAGCCTCAACGTACTCTTTGATGCAGAACACTAGTCCGTGACACCATGCTAGCTGAATGGGATCTGCTGCAACATTCATACGCTCTGCGTAGGTTGTCGCACACAGGCAGTCACCATCAGAGACAAGGCAGTGTGCTTTGAGGTAGGCTGCTGTCATGAGCGGCTTCAGAAGGACAGCTGAAGATCTTTGGCATGCATCCTCCCAATCTTCAGCATGCTCAAGCGCATTTGTACCTGCATACGTGAGCAAGAGCGTATCCAGGATATCTGTATCATCCGCAAGTGAGGCAGAATAGATCCCCAATCTTACGTGCTCCACCTCCTCGGCAGTTGAACTTGTGTCAATTGAATCCAAACCGAACTCATAATACCTGTAACCCGGGTTATCATACTGGACATCGATATCTGATGATTCCGTAACTCTCAAGCCACACACTTGCAACCAGATTTCGTCTCCTAGACCGGAGTGGAAGGAATCCCCAAGGAGTTCCCGCCGTCCCTCGTGTTCGAGATACGTTTTCACGGTCCGGTGAATAAGGCGAACGACGTGACCAGGAAACTGCCGTTTCATGTATCTAAGCCTAGCCGGATAGACCTCAACTGTGCCGCCGCTGGTCGCAAACAGCCGCTTGCGAAAGTTGTTGGAAGATTCGTTAGCATAGTGAGTCGCATTCCTGCCATAAAGCCCTGCGTGCTTTGCAAAGAGGCCGATCGCTTCTTGCAACATTTCCACGGTGAGGATTGATTTGCTCGATGTTATGAACAGAAGGAGATGGCCCGCGATCCTCTTGTCATCAGACGACAGCCGACCAAAGATTCGCGAGTAGATCTTTTGCAATTCCGGAGGAACAGCATCAAGCCTCGCCTCTAGTTGTGGCGAACCTAGCTCCTCACCACGGCTTAGTCCATCGATCAGCTCGTACGCGGCAAACCTTGCCCACAGAAAGACTCCGAAAGCTCTCTGCGCGATCTCCTTGGCTAGTGACTGCAACGCTGTATCTTCGAACTGCCGCGAGGAATAGAAGGTACTTAGAGTGTCAAAGGCGAATGCTCGAATGGCTCCATCGTTGAGGTCCTGCATTTGAAACGATGGGCTTCCAGCAAACGCGTCCGGAAACGGCGGGTCTGGTCTGCTAGCAACACAGACTTTCACGTTGGAGGAATAGAGTCCTTTGATGAAGTTTGTCAACTCGACCTTCTTGCCCTCATATTCGTCGAGACCATCAATGAAGATCAGTAGACCCTGTCTACAGTCCCGGAGACACTGGAGAATGCTCTGTCGCGCCAGGCCGGGAGGAATTTCCTGGTTTGAGTGAATCTTGGACCGCAGTGGCGATACTTTCAAGTGCTGGCTCAATTCTGGGACCAGCGAGTTGAAATCGTCAAGTTTCTCGGCAAGTTGCAACAAGAGAGACCGAATGAAACCCTCAAAATTATTACCAATCCCGTTGCCTGCACGGAAGTCGAAGAAGAAATGTATGATCTCCCAGTCTCTTCCGCCAGCGGTACGCAATACGTCCTGTAGCTCTTCCGAACCGGCAAGATAATGCATCAGGGTGCTTTTTCCGCTCGCTGGCTTCCCGGATATCCAGAAAAGACGGCCGTCGCTGAGGAGCCATTGCAGAAATGGGGAAGACCATACCCAGGTGAATGTCTCTGACGGTGTTGTGATATTTGACAATTGTTGCTCCCGACTGAGTCTCTCCTTGAAGTCAAGGGCTCGAACTACGGCTGTGACTCGATCAGGTACCCGAGCTTGAGAACGTTGGAAGCGACAAACCTGATCGCTCGGCCAACTGTCGTGAGTTTTCTAGTTCCCGCTGTTCTGCCTGTCGCGCTTGTAGCTGTTTAAGGCAATGTTTCAATGCGGACCGGAAGTTGCGGTAGCCTTGAGAGCTGTCCGACTCAAATCGCGCCATGTCCATGTGGTTCTCGTTAATGAATGAGATCTGTTCAATGTCTGTTCGATTAAAGGACGAAGAGAAATCTGGAACGACCTGTTCGATGTTAGGTACGACCAAGAACATAGAGTGGCGACTCACCTTGCCACCAAAGGGGCTGATGCTCGAAGCTCCTTTGGCCTCTTGAAAGCTATACAACTTGATTTTTTGACTGACTGGGATGCTTCTGTTCAGGAATGCGTTGAAGTCGGCTTCGACTTGACTCAGTTTTTCACTATTCAGCTTTAATCCCCTAAGCACTTCCTTGTATGCACTGGGACCGCCAGGCGCAATGCTGATTATGCTGGTCAATATGTCGCCATACTCGGCTGCATGGGAGCCTCTATGTGGTGTCCCGAAAAAGCAGATTGCGTGACATGAGGTGCTGATATCTTGAAGATGGGGCTGATCGTCATATTTGCGAGACTGGATTATGGCGTCCTTGACGAGTACTCCCCCAAGGCTGTGCGCGACAAAAATGATGGGTCTTCCAAGACAATCCGCTCGCTCATTTGTGACTTCTTGGAGTAGTTGCTGGGCATGCTGACTTATGGTCATCTGGGTGGTTTGGCTTGCGTAAAGATGAGTTGGATGGGAGTCATAGCCATACGTGAGGACTCGCAAGTTGGTGAAATCCTTTGGTACAAGGTCGAGCGGCCAGTAACAGCCTCCTGTCTGGTCACTGTCCGATTGGTAATTCCATTCAGAAGAGGCTGGGCATTTTCCAATTGTGCTTTTTCCCCTTCCCTTCTGATGCGGGCGCTTTCTTGTATTGCCAGGTTTTTTTGGGGTGGCCTCTGAGCCCATGAACAAAGCAGAGGTCGGCAACTACTAAGTCGTCTGTGGGGGGCTTCCACAATACAGTGACGCCAACTTCAAAAATCTCGAGCGGTGGCCCTCTTGATGGGGTTGACGACAGGGTTTGAGGCACAATGTCATCCTCAGGGGCTGGAACATTGCTAGGAATCAGCTGCTCGTCGGTTGCACGGGGTCTGTGCTCCATCGGAAAGCTGAGATGCTCTTGCGGAAAGGAAGACTATCTATGCCCGTGAAAGGGGACTCGGCGCAACAGTGATACAACGACAAAGAGGCGATTGCAAGCAGTGATCAAAGTGGGTTTTCGATCGAGAAGAACAGGCAGTCAATTCACCATGTTGTACTTTGGCGCCTGCGGTGAGGCTGCGCAGTTCAGCCATTTCGCAGGCCATTCAGAGCTGGTTCCGGACTGGCACCCTGGTCGCTCGCCCACGGTCGTCTTGTGTAACGCTTCGAGGACGGACAGTGGACGGAATAACCGAAGGAGTTACGGTCGATCGCAGGACCCCCTACGTTGCTACGGTGAGACAGCAGTTGAGTTGAGTGTTACTCAGTCTCCGACTGGCCGAGCACGTGTGGCTAAGGCAATCTATCGAGGTAATAACCGTCTTGCCGTCCATGTCGAACATTGCTCAAGCTACCAGAGATTAGAGCAGTGTCTGGCCAAGTCGATGATACGTATGTCCGCGAAAGATAGCCTGGCTTTGGCCATGGAAGGGTCGAATGTACACAGTAGAAGAAAAGCTGGTATCGGCAACCGTTGCTTTGAAAAGCCTTCTTGCAGGCGAGACGGACGGCCATGGTACGTAGCCGGCGTAGTATAGTGGCTCTTCTCTCAATAAAGATTGGTATATTGTACACACTAAAGTCGCCTGAACTTTTCATTTTCCCTTTTGTCTAATAGTCGTCACATGGCACAGAAGCCGTTATCGTCGGCGTGTCCCTGAGAGATGGCAGATGGGTTTCAGCTTTTCACTCCTCTCTTAACACTCTGACACCCTTCTTAAGGCCTGCTTTTCTCTTCTTCTTGTGGCCTTTGTCGAAAGCAACAGCACTCTGATGGTCACGCCCAACGTTGTCCAAGGGTTTGACCTTGTAAATACGGATGATCCAGTTCTCACTGGTGAAGGCTTCATCCAAAATGCTCAACTCTGGACCTTGAGCTGGCAATGGCGAGCCTCTGACTCGATCCTGAGCCTGACCAGCCGGGAAGAGCTGGTTGTAGTTGTAGTATGACATCTTGTACCTGCAGAAACGTCAGTATATCCAAATCGCAGAAGAAAAGGCAGAGGAAAACGTACATGAGTGAGTTCTTCATGGTTGGGGTCGCTTCTTCGTCGACCCTGTACTCGCCTCTCGCAGTGAAAAAGTCTCGCTCTCGCACTTCTTCTGGCCAGATGCCCTCTGCGATTCTGACCATCCACAAGAACTTGTTGATGTCGTCTCCGCTGTAGCCAAGTAACCCACCAAACACAACCAAGACATAGTCAACGTCGTGTTGTCGAAGAATGGGATAGCTGACTTCTTCTCTCGAGCTCATTGCTTTGCCGACAGTGGCGATGTGCGTATTATTCCAGGTGTTGTTATCGACCAATGTTGGGCGATCGGCCATGCCTCCAATTTGATAGCCATAGTCCCACCATGACATGATCTTGGCGTCCTGCGGCGTGTTCTGTCTTAACCAATAGTACGCCTCTCGGTAGTCGTCAATGATGTGCTGAGAACCATCGGGCAATCTGGAAGCGAGCACGACAGAAGGCGATGAGTAGGCATTTGACGTAACCCAGGTGCAGTGAGCGACAAACAGAAGGAGGAACCCAGTGGACAGAGAAGTTATCAAGGATTTGGAAGCCATCGAATAAATGCCGATCAGAGGGTTGCGGATGGAGCGAAGAGAGGGATTGGCGCTGATCTTGCTGGCCTTGACAGATCCATTGCTGGACTCGCTTGATTCGTCGACAGGACTAGGGAGATAAAGATAGGTGTCGAGAATATGCGAGATTGCAAGAGCCGCAGCACAACATACAACGGGTGTCAAGGTAAGCATTAGACGAACCATGACACCAGCGAAGTAGCTGGCTAGGACGGCATAAATAACAACAAAAACATGTTCGTCCTTAAGATTCCGGAAGCACATGTAGACACCAGCGGGGAAGAGCCAGATGAGCATGTTGAGATCGAAAAAGAAGGCTGGCCAAGCCGTTGGTTGATGTTCCGAGACCGAAGCAATGATAGGGATATGAATCTTTGCGTAGCCGGTGTCCCAAAGAGAGTAGAATCGTCCGCTCCAAGGTGCAATGGTTCCTGACACGGTAAGGGCAATCAAGCCGAAGAACATGATCGCAAAGATCGCTCCACCAAGTGCAACAAGCAGTGTCTGGAATTGCTTGCCTGGCAGCTGGTCTCTGAGGAAGTTGAAGAAGCCGACTAGCTGTAGTAGGCCGAAGATGCCCAGGGCTGCCATGTGGTCGCTGCTTCTAATGGGCAGGAAGCCAACAAAAGGAACCTGCATGCTTGCCAACGTTCCCAGGGCGTACCAGGTGGTGTAGCTGATGTAAAGCCTCGAGGTGTACCGACCCATCAGCACGAGTGTAAAGGCATGTAGAGGTATCAGGTTCGTGATGAAGACGTACCCGCCCCACGCAGAGACCATGTAGCCGTAGAACAAGGCAGCGAGTGCTCCCCACATGATTGAACCATTCTTGACCGCTTTGATCCATAGGAAGAAGGTGAAAACCAGCAGGAAGATCGCAATAGCTTCGTTGTCGTAGCTGCCTGCAACGGATCTCGAGATGTAACCAGGGCTGATGCCCATAAAGACCGCTGCCAAAAGCCCAGCAGATGGAGAAGAGGACATTTCGGACGTCAGGAGGTACATCGCCAGCGCGGTAAGACCGGAGCAGGCTGGAGCGAGAAGGACACAAATGTTTCGGATATCAACAGGGACGGCAAGGAGCCGAAGGAGATGGTAGATGACGCCGGACGTGACCATGAGGCCAGGATACAGGGTTCCTCCTGTGACTCGACCGAGAGGGTGCCATGTTCCTGTGTTCTGTCAGTCCTCCAGCTCTTTAGGCATGAAGCATCCGGCCTACTGTCATCAAACCAATCCCAAAACTTGTAGAAGCCATTTGCCACGAGGTATTTTGTCGCTCGGAAATTGAACCACGGATCAACTGTGTGAGAGGGTCAGAACACGACGACTGCAGAAGTAGTTGATGTGGAAACAAGGAGGCGGCGGGGTGCAAAGCAGGCGTGGCTTCAAGGACTCACACTCGTGGATGATACTTTCGAATCCTGTTCAGGTGTTAGCAATGTGCTCAACGCATTGTAATGAGGGTATCAGGGCAGTCCGTACGAATGACACTAAAGAGACGAGCGGACACTGCGGCGGCCGCAATGGTACACAGAATGATGATTCGAAGTAGACCTCGTGTTTTCTTGCTCGTGCTTCCACGGAGGAAAGGGTCTAAGGGCGTGGAAACGGCCATGATGGCCAGAGAAAGAACGCAAACAAGGCGCAGAAGGGACAAGAGTGTGGTCAATTGCTCATTGTCAAGTGGTGACAGTCTGCATGCGCAACTCAAGTTTACGCAACGTCTCCAAATCATCTGTGCCAAGACAGACCCCTGCAGTCGGCCTTAAGCCTTGCGTTGCGTGGCCTTAACACCTTCAGCCTTGCTTCACATCTTCAGTCAAGATTAAAGTCGAATGGTCAGCACCAGCACATTTCGGAATGATCAATTGAGGAAGGGTAGATTATGGCAAGAACGGCTGCCACTAAAGATCTATTGGACTTTGAAACTTGACGCCGCGTTGAGGACACGACGTGCTCTATCGAGAAATTGCCCTTGACCGGAAAGTCCTTGAGACTGGTTGTATGTGCAAACATGCTGCCCGGACCCTCTTTCTACCCTGGAGCTAGACCAGTATTGCATCCGAAAGAATGCACTGACTTCGGTCGACCTTCATGGCTCCATTTGTGATGCATCAAGCCTTGATCGGAATTCGTCGTTTGACATGATTTCACCCATGAGTCCCAACAGGTCAATAAGGCTGTGTCATTGGTGATGACCACGTCCAGATTGCTCTGCGTACGCAGCGGCATGTTGTAGTTTCGCCCGACCCTTTCGCGCTCTGAATGCTGTGTTTTCCAAAGTACGGGCATAGAGAGTCGGAAAAGACCACCCAGGTCAATCTTCGTAGAAGCAAGTTGCTGACCTGCAAGCGGCATTCGAGCATCTGCCCAACTAAATGCAAAGTCCGTCGGTGAGTAATAGGTCACTGTTCCGCTTCGTTTGACCATTTGTCGAGCCATGTAACGACATCTGACTTATCACCCTCGGTCGGTTTTCGTGGTGGTTCATCATCCCAGTCCAATAGTTCTTCTTCCCCAGATTTGCCTTTCGCCTTTCGATTCACCACACCGCCCTTCTTGTCAAGGCTGCTGCCTGAAGCGCTTGCAGCGCCAGCCTTTTCTACCATCGTGCTGGGTTCTTCCGACTCGGTGCCCCGAATAGCATTTGGTCCGACCTTTGCCTTGGACTTGAAGTATTCATCCATGACTTGTTCCCCCTCTTTCTGGTCCTCGGTACCCATCCACCACTTGAAGAATTTCTGGATATATGGTCTTGCTGTGAAGTATGCGAGAACAACGATGAGTAGCCAGACATAATCTTGTCTACCGAGCTGGCCCTTTTGCATATATCTCTGGATGGGATTCAGTTGGGTAAGGTCCTCGGGTGGAGCGACATATTCGACCATGATGGCGTCAGATAAGCGAGGGTCGTACGGAGTAGTAAGATGTAAGATAGCTGTCGACACTTTCACACCTTCACATTCATAGACTTGAGCAGGGGAAGAGTGCAAGAGTGCAGGAGAAGTCTGAGAATATTTGGCTCTGACTTTTAACAGCGACACTGCAAGGACTGATTTCGGCCTCGCCGGAGAAATAAAAAGTCCTCATTCCGCCGCAGCCGAAGGCGCGATGGCGCTAAGAGAACGCTGCCACCTGTTCCATAATACAGAGAAACTCAGAACAGCCATCACAGTCGGGACAGTCTCTCTGATGCTCCCACTGTGTTAGAGCTGTGTGTCATGTGTGCTCTTGTCGTCGTACCAGCTTCGCACTGCAGATTTGGTTCTGATTGCTCCGTCTTACACCATGTACTATGTATTGAGGATCTTGGTGTCATCGGGGTTCCCTTGCTGTGGCTCGTCCTTAAACACCCCCTTCCTTCACTAAGCCTTTGTTTGCTTTACGTGGGCAGCAGGTCCCGTGTAACTACCGACGATGTTCGTCCTACAGTCAGGATCAGGACGTCTCCCCCCAGCAAGCTTCCGTGGACCGCCTCCTCATGCGGACTCTGAAACGAAAATACTATGTGCTCCTTGTTGTCTCCGACACGTGCCGATATGCAAATGTCCACGCACTCGGCAAGAACAACGGCGCACAGCTGCTGTGTTGATTTGAACCCGTAGGCAGTCTCAGATGGATTCACACTGATGAAGAGGAGATATTCTTGAGGCGGCCCTACTCACGAGTATAATGCGCTCATTTCCCTTGCACTACCATTACAAATGCACAGCACCCGACGCGGTTGCCCGACCCTCCAGTTCCAGCGCAACGGTGAGTGTCCGGGCCACTGGCAGACGCATAACAAACAATGTCAGGCCAAGTTCAATCATGATCTCGTGAAAGGGTATCTTGATTTCAATACGCATCCCATCTCTCAAAACCCACAATCTCACCTCAACTGTTCTTTCGCCTGACCCCAGCATATCCTGAAGAAGCTATTCTCACGAAGCTCGACGCCATGTCCCCTCCAAACGGCCTTCGGAAGTTCTCCATGCTTATCACCTTCCTCTTACTCTTCTTCCTGAATGGCTTGACTGCTTTCAAAGTGACTGGTGTGTCGGGTGGTGTCAACTTGACGACCGGGGCGCGGCCATTAAGATATGAGATTCACGACTTTGCCATTTCTGGTCCTCCATTCGACTTGTTGATTCTCTCGA
This sequence comes from Vermiconidia calcicola, assembly GCA_035928285.1. Lineage (NCBI taxonomy): Eukaryota > Fungi > Ascomycota > Dothideomycetes > Mycosphaerellales > Extremaceae > Vermiconidia > Vermiconidia calcicola. Next base: position 632,129 of record JAXLQG010000002.1, on the reverse strand, counting down.
TGATGGCTTTCCAGGCTGCTAATCAGTCCGAACCTCTTTCGTACTTCCAGATATCAGGTTTCCAATCCCGTCCGTACTAATATCATCACAAGCTCATACCCGCGCAGGTATTCATGGCTTACCTCGATCTCCTTGGGACGGAGTACCTGGGACAGGTCCAAATTCCGGATACTGCATGCACAACGCTGTCCCTTTCCCTGTGTGGCATCGACCGTATATGGCGCTGTTCGAGGTGAGTGTTTCCAGATGACTACTGTAGAGCCTGCAACTAATCACAAACAGCAAATCGTTTGGAATTACGCACAAGACATTGCGAACGCCTTCCCTGAAGAACAACGCGATCAATACCGAGAAGCAGCTTTTACTTTCCGGTTTCCTTACTGGGATTGGGCACTGTATCCGGCTTTACCAGACGTTGTGTCTCAGTCTCTGATAACAATCAACACACCGGAAGGCTGGCAGACCGTGGATAACCCGCTGTACAGCTACGAATTCCAGTCCAATGCCACAGGCAACGGGTTTCCCTCGCCATATCCTGTAGCTTCCCCACGTTCAGGGATAAATATTCGTGCTAACGAAGATGCAGTTGGCGAACTTGGGGACGACTGTCCGCTGGTATGACCCGAACACCGGACAAAGCAATCAAAGTGCAGCAACCGCGGCCTTGAGCACCCAAGCCCCTACGTGAGTGGGCGCGTGTACAAAAATCGAGGCATTACTAAGGCATCTTCTCCAGGATACTTTCTCTGACATATCAGCTTTTTACGGCGGTGTTCGACTATTCGGATTTTTCTTGCACATCTCCTGGTGGTACTACGGGAATAGTGAACAACATTGAAAACATCCACAACAGCATTCACAATAGCGTTGGGGGTTACGGACACATGCAATATCCAGACTTTGCAGCGTTTGACCCCGTCTTTTGGTTACATCACGCCAATGTCGATCGGATTGTTGCCATGTGGCAGGTGTTGAACCCCGATACCTATGTCGTGCCAACCGTCAATACATGGGGCTCGTACTACGAATCCCAGGGTTTCATCGATTCAGCAACAAGCGGTGAGTTGTGACACAAATGAAGAAATTTCGGAGACTGACCTACAGCAGCTTTGGCTCCCTTTCATTCTGATGAGGGCAGTACCATGTTCACCGCGGATGGTGTCCGAAGCATCCAAACATTTGGCTACAGTTATCCAGAACTTCCAGATTGGGAACTGAGCCAACCTGAATTGGCAGCGAACATCCGGAACTTGGTCAACGCACAATATAGTCCTCGTTCGAATGCGACGATTGGCCGTTTGAGAAGAAGCATTGAACAGAGATCAGCCAACCTTGCCGACTCATTCGGCCACGTCGATCTTGACATGACGTTGAGTATGAACGTCAACGACCTGGAGACACAATGGTCGATCACTGTGCTGGTCGAGCGATTTGCTTTCGAGACCAGCTACTGCATCGATTTCTTCATGGGTGGTCCTCCTAGCAACGTCTCATCTTGGCCGACAGCGAAAAATCTCATTGGGACATATGCGCAGTTCGGCCCCGCCAACGTATCGACCATTCATCCAGACGGAGCTCCTGACGGCCTGGTTAGCAGTGAAATTTCTATGACGCACGTGTTGGCTGCCGGTGTACTGCGAGGCGTTCTCAAAGATTTGTCGCCAGAGTCAGTGGTACCATTGTTGCAAGAGGCCCTGTATTGGCGGGCACGAACTGCAATGGGCGAAGAAGTGCCGATCAATGCCCTCTCTGGTCTCTCCATATCTGTTTACAGCAGGTCTTTGACTCCAAGAAGCGCAGACGACCAGTTTCCCATCTATGGACCAGTGCAATGGCAGGGGTCTGCGATCGAAGGCAAGCCGGGCGGCGCGGCACAACCAGGGATACAAGAATAATGTTCCAGGCTTCCACGACGGAGAAGACACTGACATCCACAACATGATATGAAACATGTGGAAGTGCTAAGTTAGTTATGTTCGAACCTCTCGAGAGGGAAAGAACAAGTCCGTGATTGGGGCTGTAATAATGGTGGACTATTGGAACGTCGATCTGGAGAAATTAATGGGCCGATCAACGATCTTGAGGTGTCGGGGCCTTGACGAGGCTGAAATTGGATGCTATTTAGAAATGAGCTTCTTAACGGGATTGAGGTGGCTTTGGTCTCTATCTCATCGTGCTATTGGTCGAACACCTTCAGCCTCCTTTCTTGCTTGTGCGAAATCCGAGACAACAAATTCTGGATCCCCTTCGGCTGGAAATATGAAAGGGTCGGAACTGAAATGGAGCATCAACCCTTCTTGAAGGAGTTCCAGTGCTGTCCTTCTCGGCCTTCAGGCGATTTTCTATCTTTACTCTGTTGTGAAGTGTCGCATGCAAAAGTTGCTCAGTGCAGCTAGTCGTTCGTTACTCTGTGCCTGCTTTCCCAAACATTCCAAGGAGTACCATACCCTGCATTTGCGAGCGAACAATCTGCGCTCTCTTGATCATACTAGTATTGCTCAATTTGGCACCGCAGAAACGTGCCGAATATCACGAAGCAGCCCCGATGTTCCTCTTAAAAGCCCTCATCCTGGGCGCGTCGCTCTACTCGTGCGCCCTGGCACAAACGAAGATTGCTTTCACTCAAGTACCTGCTGTCGTTGTTGCGGGAGAGTCATACAAGTCTGTGGTCAATTCTGAAGAACGGGGGAATCTTAGCTGATACTTGGCCAGCATCACATGGGGAGGAGGTGATGGTACATCGGTGACGATCACGCTACGAGAAGGAGATCCAAATGACCTGAAGACGATCGGTACCCTGGCTGACAGTGTTTCCGGCGACTTCTTCCTGTGGACTGTCTCGAAAGATCTCAAGACCGCCTCGTATGTCGGTGGGCGATACGATTATGGTCTCTACTGACCGTCGCAGTGATTATGCGCTCCAAATCACCCAAGGTCAGAACGATATCAACTACAGTGGGCTATTCTCGCTCACAGGCAGAACTGGCTCGTCGACAATTTCGGCCTCTGCAACTACATCGGCAACAGCATCCCATAATTCCACTGCTGGGACTACGAGCATGAGTACCACTGGTATTGCCTCGCTAGAAACAGGGTCTGCCATTCCACGAAACACTACATTCAGGTCGGCGTTGCAGTTAAGTTGGCTAGTCGAGATGCTGATGAGATATATAGTTCTGCCACCATATCCCGGACCACCACAAGCCTGCCATCCACCATTACCGAAACCTCATCTGGATCTGCGACATTCGGTGACGCGACTTCGATATCCACTGCATCCACGGCTGCGGCGACTACAGGCGCCCCCAACTCGAATTCCGCTGGAGTGGCTCAGCTCGGTAGTTCAGCTGCATTGGTCATGGGTATCTTTGCTGCCGTGATGTGCTTGAGATGAAGGTGAAGAGAGGCACAAGGAACATTCCGACGGCTTTTCTTGAAGTCGAAAGCGAGGCGTTTGGCAGGATGTCAAAATCCAAGTTGGTCAGATTGGCAAGCGGCGATCGACAAGACATAATACTATAATATTCTACACAATCAAGGGTCCCGTGTCTCTAGAAACGATTGCCTTCTTGCGAGGTTCGTGAATGGAAATCAGATGTTTCGAGAGGCCTTTGAAAATCAGATCTCCAAATTGAACGTGCGTCATGCTTAAAATCGTGACACGTCTTGTGGGCGTACCTGGCATTAGCGTTCTCGGTCCCCGGGAGTTTGGCTTAGCGTGCCCGGCAAAGGCTTCGCACACCAAAAAGGTTGACAGAGACCGCATGATGCCGCCCTGATGCCACCAACGGCAAGCCTAGTAAGCCTGTAAGTGGGTTTCTTTCCAGGCACGCCGGGCTCTATGGTGCATCTAATTGATTTGATCGCGGCTGTCAATTGTCTACCCGTTCACCACCCCCAGCTGTCCTCACTAGCCCCAGGCCGTTGCCTGCTTACCGTGCGTCTGCAGATCTCCACCATGGCGCGCCCAATTCAAACAAATAATGCCATCATTTCGGCCTGCGATAGGAGACACGCTCCTCTCTGTGTTTTTATTTTCATCGCTGAATCCGACGACCTCATTATCCTCACATTGACGCGAAATGATACAGACAACCCAAGTTGTCACTGGCACCTGCACAATCATTTCTGTCTGTGTCGCAACCACCGCATCCATCTCCTTCATTTGCAAATCGCCGCCGAGCCTGGATCTGGTCGTCTCCGCCTCTTACTCCCAACAGAGACAGAGCGTGTCATGAGGAGGAAATCTCGCGTTTCTAGAGATTCGCCAACTCCTTTAACCTCACTCACGGCTCATGACTTGTTCACTCGCTCTGGTAGGTCTTTCCTGCCCAAAGCACTCTCTAGACCCATGCTTTTTCAGCCTTGCGAATGTCCCGGACTTGGGCATGCTAACTCGACGGATTTCCCAGAACCCTCACTGACCCCATCTTCTAATGTCCGTCTCGAGGTCACCATGTCTGAAGTTGATGGAATGCCTAAGGAGCAGAATCACCAGGATGGCGTTCGTCCTACCACCGGCAGAGTCGTCAGTGCCTCGATGCTGCACTCAGGTACGCTCGATCCCATACTGTTGTCAGGAAACGATACTGAGATCTCTACAGTCATGACCAATTCAGACAACTCCTCCACTTCATCCGACGCTACACCTTGGTCCTCGGCTATTGGTCATGCAGGTACGGGCAAATCGGGTAGAGTGATCGAGCGACTGCAAGGAGACATTGACAAATTGCGCCGTGAGAAACAAGTGCTGAAGATGCGTCACGAGGAGGCAGAGAAGACGAAAGAAACACTGCTGGCACGGAACGAGTCACTGGAAGATCGAAACAGCAACTATGAGCAATCTCACGAGGCCAACGAGCGACAATTGGCAAGAAAGGAAAGACAGGTCAAAGATCTACATGACGAACTCGCAAAAGAGAAAGCCAAAACAGCTCAAGCTCAAGCTCAGGTAGCGGCAGCGGCAGCGAATGAGGAGGTATGGAGGAAAGAAGCCAGTCAGGCGAAGGCTCTAGCTGCACAAAGAGAAGCCGAGTACGACACCATTGTAGCCTGCCGGAAGATGGACCACGATCGACAGCAAAATGGGCTGGACAAAATCCGAGCTCAATTCAATAACCTGTTACGACGGACAGAGGGCGATTTGGAGAAGCAGAAAAAGCTGGCAATCATCGCAGAACATCAACGGCAGACAATCTCGGCTCTTGACGATCTCACCAAGAAATTGACAACGAACTTCAAATCATATCGCGAACACATCGATACCGCCATCAACGAACTAAAGGCAAAGGCGAGCACGAATGACGAGTCGGTCAATAGGAAGCTGGATGAGATGACCGAGGTGACAGGGCGGATGCGGTGGGTGATGAATATCGACGATGTGGTGAATCATGGCCAGCCTGGTACAGTGTCTCAACAGAGCCAGCCTTCAATCAAAGGGCGCATTGAAACTTCAGATCAGCGCAGTGAAAGGTCTGGCAGGAGGAGTCCTACGAAGCTGATCAAGCACAGACGGAAAGACTCGATCAAGGTGTCAAAATGAGACCGATTAGCGAGTTGAGACTGAGCTTCACTGACCCTCCGACCTGGATTGACGATGAGTATACGACGTGATGAACACATACTGGGCATGGAAACGGGCTTGAGCCTATAGCATAGACCTAGGCCCATAATGCATATTCCTATCTCCTCGACCCCTAGGGCTTTGACAGAGTGCTTCTCATGATACAGTAGAGTACTGACTTGGTTGTGATACAGGCCGCATGTTTGACATAGACTCCCCATCTTTGTACACTGGTCGAACGCCCCCGATGCAATGTTGTCAGGGCTGTGAATAGGCAGGGCGGCCGAACCCGTCGCAATCACGTAGCTACCTAGTTGAGAGTAAAGACGGCGTTGTATAACATGACGCGGTACCTTGCATGTAGCATCAAGGCAATTCACGACTAGGATGCATACGTGCATGAAATGTTGCACCACGGTCTCATTTTGAATGGAATCTCCTGTGAAGCGAGTGGCAATTGCGTTCCCACCTCACAAGGCTGAGTTGCCCCTCTCGGCATAAAATTAATCCATGCCGAGCCCCCACAAACTGTCAGCCTCTCTTCTCCACCACTCAATTCCCATTTGTCTTTCCTTTCGACAATCCATCCCATCCCTGGTATTTCGTCCTCCGAATTCATCTGGAGACTCATCCTTCCCTTGCGCTCTTCATCTCCTCCTCCTACGGCCGCCAGGTCTGGCAAACGTGCTGGAAAGCGTGTCGCTTGCCAAACATGGCGACCAACAAGAAGAAGGTTTTTGTGGGATCCGTGTTCGAATTCACCCAGCTGGGGGCGAGTATCTCTGCCAGAAGCCATAGCGTTCTTACTGACATTGATGTAGTCGGACGAGGTCATCCGCAATCTCAAGTGAGTCTTGTGTTTTACTAGTCGCACTTTCTTGGGTTTCCAGGAACTGACAATCATAAACAGGGACTCTTACCACGATCCTGAGAATGCTCCTTTCGTCACCTTCGAAAATACGTGCCAGGTTTGTCTTGCCGTGCTATTACAACTGCTACCGAAGACACCGTTGCTAACTGCGCCTTCAAGACATTCTCCGCAGAGGTTGATTCAGCTGACGATGAGACTCTTCAAGAAATGTTGAGGGGGCTCTCTGCCTATGTGGACTATAATGCGTCACGACCACCAGCATTTGACGACGAACCACGCATGCGGCCCATGCAAGGTACTCATATGGACGACTTCATACAGGACAATAAGTCCTCCGCTGCAGACCCGCTGAATTTCTGGTCTGATGACGAGTCTGACGGGCAAGACGCACTTGAAAGCTTGCAGCATCTCACGGCTTTCTGGGCTCCTCGAGATGGCGATATAAAAATCTTACCTCCACTGTATGCTCAGCAGATCACACTCCTGACTGGAACCTCCATCTTCTTTGAAGAGGCTGAGAAGAGATGTCGCCTGTTTCAGGGTGACTTTCGTTTGGCTCTCGACAAGCTCTTGAGACTTGAGCCGTTGCTGGTATATGATCACTCCTCAATACCTCATTTTATAGATGGGACTGACAGCCTCAGGAAATCTTCAAGAAACAACACCCAGAGCAGTCCCTCATGGCCAATGCAAACCTGCTCGTCTGGCCGCCCAATCAGAAAGATGCCCGAATCGAGTACGTCAATATGCATCAATCCCATCCCTCATACCGTCGCGTTATCGTCAACAAAGCGGAGCAATCCCTCTTTAGGAAAGTGATTGGAGAACTCCGTCCATACAATGCCGACACGGGGACGTTCGAACGTCCGGGCAGATTTGCTCTTGATGGCGTCAACGCAACAGGCACCACACACGCGTCAAAAATTTGGGATGGCTATGTTTTCGAAAGCTTCGGCGATGCGAAGAACATGGAGCCGGTCATCACCTCAAACCCGGGGTCAAAGGCGACCAGTGAGCAAACTGCTATGAATCAAGACTCAAGCGGGGCAAGAATTGCGGCCTGGACAAGCAAGGTTGTGAGTGGTGCAGATCCGGAAATTGCACCTGAGGCACCAATCGAACCTACACAGCCGACTACTCGTCGGAGAGTTCTGGTTGATTCCGACGACGAGGATGACGAGCCGCCCGCGGGCGCCGCAGCTGCATCGAAGCCCACGAAAGATGACGCACTGGAGCAGGCAACTTTGGTCTCCTTGATCTCGTCAGGGTCCCCCTCCATGTCGCGGAACACAGGCGTGAATAACTCAGTCGCGGAGTCCGATGCAGAACAAGACTTGATAGAAGACGAAGACAAGTCCGTGCTATCGAGCAATACAATGCTAATGGCCGACAAGTTCCCAATTCTCTCTGCAATTCCAGCCCCAACTCAAGGCCGTGTCAACCAGAATCGGCCCGGTCTTGATGAACAGTTGGAATTCGAGACCGAGAGCCTGGCAGAAGAGCGCTTGGCCGGTTCTTCAGCAGGTTTGGAGCTCGACGATGAGCCTGCTGCCGCCGCACCATCGACGATGAGTACGACGACCGGCTTTCCTCCACTGCCTGAATCTCTGCTCGACGACCTAGCGTCATCTGTTCAGGGCCGACCCTTGTCCCCAGCAGCCTCGTCTGCGCAGCAGCTCACAACACCAACCATGAGCATACCTCCATCACCTCGACAGACACCGGCAACCGCGCACACTTCGGCGAGCCCACCTTCCTTCCGGCCAGCGTTCGATGCAAATGCTTATGGACAGACTCCGAAGCTCACCCGCGGACAAGGACGTGGTGATCGGCGTCGGGCCAATGCTTCTTCTGGTGGGAACAATACACGAGGCAACGCTCCTCGTGGCGTAAACCGTGCTCGTGGAAATGCTTCTCGAGGTGCCAACAATAGTCGAGGCGGCGCAGCCCGACTCGATTCCAGCAGTCGCCACGAAGCCGGACCGGTGCAGCTCCAAACAAGTCTTCGGCGTGGTGCTCACCAGCAAGGCGACAATGTGCGGGCATTTGCACGAGCTGGTAGACCAGCCATAGGTCGTGGAGGTCGCGGAGGTCGTGGAGGCCCACGACAGGACGATCTTATCGATGTTACACTTAGGCCCACAGATACTAGCGCACCTCGTATTCCCCCCGGCTTCGAGTCTCACGTCCCTCTTACGCGGCGGAGCGATGACTGGGCGCACGTTGATACGCCCAATATCATGGATGAGCCAATCGACCGAATGGTGGATACAATGAGCTCTAGTGAACTCCACACAGTCGCTACACGCGCCTCAGGAAGATCAGGTTTGCGATGGAGCGAGGAAGGCGCTGATTACAGAGTCACCTCCATTCCGACACCTAATCGAACTGGCATGAGACAAAACAGCATTGCGGAGGCTATGGCTGCGATCGAGGCCGAGGCTCGTAGAAAGCAGGCGGGTCAGCAACCTCAACAGAAACAGTCTTCGCCGAACAAGAAGGCCTCAGAGGAGAAGACCCCGCCAGTTCATCACACGATGCGTCAGCAAGGCAAAAATCCTGGCAAGAAGTCTGGCCAGCAACAGGAAACCAAGGCTGAGAGACAAGCAAGACTAGAGAAGGCCAAACTCGATGCATATGGACCGGCCCCAGTTAAACAGGCGCCCAAACCAAAGGCAAGTCCGGAACCCGCACAGATGAGCAAGTGGAAGCGGCAGCAGATCGCCCAAGAGAAGAATCCAGCCCTGACTGAAGCACATCCTGAGATTATGGAAGACAAGGCACGTGATGAGCAAACCAGCAAGCTTATCGGCTTTTTACAGCCAGTCTTCGAGGCAGGCCGGGCTTTCAGTGGTCGATTGAGCTTCGAGGTCTCGTTTGGTCAAGTCTTGGTCTCTCCTGGACCTCGATTTCAAGATATTAGGACCTACGATGTGTCTGGCTGGAATTCGCTCTTTGATTCGAAGATTGGGGTCCTTCCTTCTTCAACTACATTTACCAAGATTTTGACGACGAATGGTGCGGATGTCGATCGCATCTTGGAACTGAAAACGAACATTGGAACCGGAATCACAACCCTCTGGAGTCGATTTCCAGGCCCACATTCTGTCAGCTATGAGTTTTCGTGTCAGAGTAGGTCGAACGAGGACTTTCTGATTATTGTCGATCAATCCGGCAAGCATGAACTGCGAAAGGGTCTCATTACAGTCGGTATGACTAACATCCATGTACCCGAGTGCATATGGGATGCTTCTGCCACCCTGTCAGGTCATCTAAACTGGCCTGACCCACCAAAATCTCTGACAAACAGCGCCTCTGCCTTCGTCGACTCGCTGTACATCGTGCCGGACAAGGAGAAATTGAGAATCGTCTTCCGCCAGCCGACCGATCACGAAATCAAGATTAGAAATCTGATCGTGAAACGTGTTAGCTTCCACGATTCCAACCTCCCAGGCTGTGAGGACGTCCAGCTCAAAGTTGTCGAGGCGAAGAGTCTCTTCTTCAAACACCATCCACAGGACATGAATCTCTGGCAGGGCCATGAGGCTACGACGGAAGATTACGCCGGCGTGGCTCGGGAGGGACGGGTTCATTATGAGCTCTCTCTAATGCACAAGAAGATCAACCATGCCCTTCTCGAGAATGAGACATTGGAGATTGGAGAGCTCACGTCGGAAGAAATGACAGGCAAGAACCTTCTCAAGAAGCCCGTCATTCGGTCCTTGCTCGATGTCGCGACTCACATGGTCAGTAAAATCGACTTCATCGGCATGCACAATCGCGGAACGCTCTGGCAGCTCGAGATCCTGGAAGCCCAGCGTCACCGGGATATCACGGCCACGATGGGCCCGGCAGGTCAGACCATACTTGGCCGGTCGACGATAATGATGCCGAATGCGTCTGCGACTGCAAGAGGCCATCAACCCAGCGCGAGAGGGTCATCATTGCCTGGCGCCAACAGTCGAGTCTGGCAGGAACCCGTGCACGGGATCAGAACTGATACGGTCGCGCCCATCATGGTGGATCCGGATGGGTCGAAGTGGCGTCTAGGCATGGGCGGCGCGAGAGTTCCGGTCGTCGACGATGAGCCGCAGTTCGGTAATTCGACCGTCATGCCGGATGACAGTGCCAGTCAAGCTGGTGGACTGGCAATGGGGATGAACGGCTCAAGAATGCCCACTACCCGTCTGGCCGCCATCAAGGAGCAAGGGTTCTGGTGAGGTGAAGAGAAGATGCCATGGCAACCAGCTGGGAAATTTGGTCTAGAATGGTGCGAGAAGACCGGCATTTGCAAACTCGGGGGGCTGGGTTTCTATTGAAGCTGGGACGAGTACGACAACGGCATTGTGTGTGCCGTATGAGTGAACGATTTGTACGAATAACAACATGGCAGTCTTGGGGATTTTCGGGTTACGATGAGCAGCTCTCGAGACGGACATCAGGACGACGACGACGCTGCGCCCGCCCGCACGCACGTATGCATGATGATGAGCATCTGATGGAGATACGAAACGACTATGACCTTGGAAGCACTCAACAGCACTGGTTATGTAACTATCACACAACGGAGGCAAAACAGTGTTCCCAGGAACCGTCATGAGCTGATGATGGATGTACGATCACCGCGGACAAGTTGACAAGTAACAAGGTAGAATGCCAGGCAGGCGCCCAAAAATGGGAGAGAAAACACATTTAAATTCAGAACCAATCGGTCCATCAATCAAGTTATTGGAAGAATCTACAAGAGTTTCTCATGCTTGTAGAAAAAGGACATGGATGGGAAAGGCCGCTGACGCTGACCTCGCCGGTGAAACGCTCAAACACTCGGGTGACCTTTCAAAGTACACAGTACCAGTAAGTAGGGTCCTGCCTAAATCGGCAATGCTGTAAAACGCTCACGAAAAATCGATGTTGGTTGATGAAACTTCGAATTATTGCCGGATCAAGAAATATAAGGTACCCCTTTAGGCAATATTCCGTCCCTAAGTTTTATTTTGCCCTGACCCCACAATGCGAGCGCAGTCTTTCTGCTTACCACAGTCATCATTTCCTGCAAGCACAACCACCTCCTAGAGATCATCTAGACAAACTGGACACGGGCCGACTCCGAGTCTTCAGGCATCCTATGGTAGACGTGAGGAGACACTTACGAGGGATTCGGATCATCATCGACGTCCGGATCACTCAGTGCGCTCTCGACCTCCTGCATCTGCATCTGCATTTGCATATGCTCATCACCACCACTGATCTTCTGGTCATCTCCACGGATCTTCTTCACGGTTTTTGCTTTCTTCATTTCACCTCTCAGGAAAGCCATCACTTCCAAGTGTCCAGACCTTTCCGCCCACACTGCGGGCGTCAGTTTGTGGCGATCTCTTGTAAGTACATCCATTTCGTACTCGAGCACTAGCATCCTGACCGTCTGGATATCGTTCTGGTGCGCCGCGATATGCAAGGTCGTCATACCTCGATCGTTCCTGTCATTGGGGTCGGCGCCGGCTTCGATCAACCTGCGAACCACCGCAGCCGAGTTGCCGGAGGCCGCCTTGTGCAGAGGCGTCTGACTAGTGAGCGTCAAACTCTCAACACTGGCGCCATGTGTGAGACATAGGTTTACAAGGTCCAGATTGCCCAGCGATGCGGCGATATGTAAGGGTCGCCAGCCGTGGTAGCCCACTGACTCAATCGAGGCCCCACGCTCGAGGAGCAAGTCGATGATGGCGCGCCGATCCTCTTGCAGAGCAACGTGCAAAGGCGGTTGGCCATCTACATCCAGCATATGCAGGGAGTCCTGGTGGATGTTGAGGTGTGCGCGGACAGCACTCAAGTCGCCTCGCTCAATTGCGCTGGTAAGGATGCTGGCTTCCCCTGGCTCGGTACCTGACACGGCCCATTCTGCTGCACGAAGATTTCTGTGAATATCGTAGTGGGCAGTGTAGAAGGCGACAACTCGAGGCGTTGAGCCTTTCTTGTCTCGGGTAAAGAGTTGGTCCCGTTTGAAGTCGGGGTTGTGCTCGAGGAGGACCCTGACAGTCGCCATGTTGCCAGAGCGTACGGCGAGATGGAGAGGGATGTTGCCCTTGAAGTCAGCTGTCAGTACGTCTGCGGCGCGGTCGAGGAACATTGAGACAGTCTGTGTATGACCGCCTCGTGCTGCTCGATGGAGCGGCGTCCATGCTTCACGGCCCTTGTGCCACATATTGCCACCGTTTTCGAGCAGGTATGCGACGAGATCAGTGTATCCACCTGTTGCGGCATAATCGAGAGGGCATAGGCCATCATTGTCTTTAACGTGGACGAACGCACCGGCCTGAACCAGGAGGCGAGCAATACCAAGATAGCCTCGACGAGCGGCGAAATGGAGGGCCGTCATTCCGTACATGTCCCGAGCAGCGACGAGCGCGCCAGCTCGAAGAAGCGTTGTGACCATTTCCTCGTTACCCTGTTCTGCGGCTTTGTGTAGAGTTGACAAGCCCTGCGGGCCGGGTGTCTCGAGCTGTGGGCCTCCATGTTCGAGAAGTAGCCTCACCATGGACAGTTTGCCGTACGAAACGGCCAGGAACAATGGGGTTGCTGAACCATAATCAACATCGACAAGATCTGCGCCATGTTCAATCAATACTTCTGCCGCGCTTTCATGGCCGTGAAGAGCTGCCTCATGGAGTGGCGTGCTGCCGTACATGTTACGGGCATCTAAGCATAAGTTGTCTTTGTTTTCGTTGATAAGGACCTTTAGTAGCTCTGTAAGCCCGAACGCTGCTGCTATTAAGATTCCAGCACCGCCGGAATACGCCCAAGCCCAAGCTTTTTCTTTCCATCTGCGAAAGTCGACGTTGTGATGATCCCTCACTCGAGCACTTGTGATAAGGGCGAGGCTGTCGGAGAGAAGCGACAACGCTAGCCCACCGAATCTTCCAGTTGGCACATCGTAAGCGTGGTGGCCCCATTCCAGAGCAGCATATTCCAGGAAGGGCATATCTTCAAGTACTAGTGCGAAGTCGTGGCGATTTTTGAAGGGCAACTCTCTCAACGACTCGAGCTTCAGATATCTTAGACATATCCTCGTGATGTATAGGTTGGCATCTTCAAACAGGCCATGATTGTGGTCGCGCAAGTATTCTTCAAGAGAATGATGCACTAGACGTATAATCGAGCTTTCGTGATCTACTTCGACCAGTCCGCAGCAGCAGTCGATGATGGTTATAATAGGAGGAAAATTGTCCCGGTCGAGGTCAGCATCGTCCAGGCGCAATGCCATTGCTTGCTGTAATTCCAACGGTCTGAACGGTCTCCTGGCGTGTGATATCCACATAAGTGCATTTAGAGCAAGATCTCTTCTGGTCTTTGGTAGGTTTCTGATCCTTTGTATCGTTGACTGGAATGCTTCATTCAGATTGGTGGACAGACGTGACAAAGCTCGGCGGACATCAGATTTGGTGATCTGATCGAGTATGGTTCGAATCTGTAGTGCAGGAAGCAAAAACATGCCATTGGCGTTGTCACATAATGTGTTCAGGACCTGCTTTCTCAAGTCGCCATCCAGGGTATCCACCGAATCTGGATGCTCTCCGATTACTTGTGTGAGGAATAGTCGAAGGTCTCCCAGATCTGCTGTGACATCCATCGTCACGGCATTATGGAATCTCGTTGCAACGCTGAGGACGTGGGACCGCATCGTCGCCATGACTTGGACCCTGGTCCCGGACGGGCTCCGAAGTGCGCTCAAGACCTCGAAAAGGCCTGATCGTTGACTTCGAATGTCAGCCTCATCAAGAGCATCGACGAGTATCAAGAAGCGAGTAAACGTGGCCGCCACCCGACGTAAGATACCTAGTAGATCCTGGAACCAAGTTTCATCTTTGATGTCGTTCCGTGTGCGTTCATAGAACTCGGTTACTGAGGAAGGCACAAGATGTCTATTGGAGGATAGTTGCCGTAGCAGTGATCTGGCTAAATTGACTGGGCTTTGTAATTGCTGATCCGAATAGTCATAGTAGTAGTATGCCACGGCGACTTCCTTGTCCTGGTATCTCGCACGTAGATGGTCGACGGCCAGGGAGCAAAGGATAGACTTTCCTGCACCCGGTCCACCAACGCAAAGCAAATCATGTTCTGCAGCATCATCTCCAGCCCAGTCCTTGAAGACTTGATGATGGAGAAACCATTCCCCTGTGCCCTTTGCTCGCTTTACTTGCAAGTCACGATGTTTGTGCAGCCATGACACAGGTGCCAGCCAGTCTAAAATGTCGGTAATGCGTTTCTCCTGCTCTCTGACCTCCGCCAGTCGTGCCGCATGAGAGAGCTCATTCATATCAACGGCTGTCTTTGCCAGCATTGGGATAAGAGCCATGATTTGCTGAATTTGGGAGGCGCGCTTCGACGATTCTTCGGCGGAGAGTCCCATTTGAGCCGACAGCTCACTGATTTTCTTCGATACACCAAGCATTTCACGCAGGCCTTTGGTAGCGTCCTCCGAGGTCTTGGATAGCAGGTTGCACCCTTCAATGGTAACGGCGAAATGAAATGTTTGGCCATACCGTCGTAGATTCTCGATCATTTGATTGACCTCCCTTTGCTCGAAGGGCCATCGAAGCTTGTCAAGGGCTCGAGAGACTCTGGTGCTATTATCTGGAGGTTTCAGCTTGTCCCCTATCCGTTCTATCCTGTCTCGACAATCGGTGATGGCTTTCTGGAGGACCGAGTTATTGTCGAATGATCTGCCCTTTGCCTGTTCACTTGCCAGGAAATCTCGCAGGCCACTGAGGACTTCGCCCAGTAGCAGTAGCTCATCGTGTAGTTCTTGTACGTTTTTGGACCGCTCCCTGATTGATTTGACATATATTGCTATTGTACCGCTGACCTGTAGGGCCAACGTGATGAGCCCAGCAATACCACTGGCGGCGGAAACACCGTCCATGATCGAGGAGAGATCATGGGGGACATTGGAAGTAGAGCAATCATGGTGTCTGGCAAATTAGCGGAATAAGATGATTTATAATGTGGCCATGTTGTGAGAAAGTCGGCGCCTCTGAGTGGAATAGGTGATTCGGCCGTTTGGCTAGGAGAGCCTGATAGTGCCTGGCACCCAGCCTGGATGAAACAGTGCTTGAGAAGGAGAGAAGCTCGTCGGCCGCACCAGCCCCTGCTTCAGAGGGTCATCGGTAAGATTGGCCCCATCATGCCCCCTGTAGCCCCTGATCTTCATGCCTGGTGAGCCGCTGATGCCGCCTAGTGAGCCATCAGCCGCCATTCCGCACAGGCCGCTTTTAGCGAACGCATTCCTGCAGTCTGGGGAACAACGTCTTTCGTGTACCACAACGCAAACAACATCTCAGCATTAGGAGATGTTGTGGTATCCTTGATGCCAACTGACTCTTGGACTGGAAGTTGAGCAGCCGTTTAATGTCCAGAAGTTTGTTCCTTGCGACGATGAGCGACGGAAATCTGCCCTCAATCCCGGAGAAATGAAAACCAATCCTGGCATAATATCCAACACGTTTGCTAGGATAAAACGCCGCATCTGGAATCTACCATGTGCTCTGGTACTGATATGGGTGTTGGTCTTGGTATGGGGAGAACGATTCGTCTTCGACACGAGCGTCAAACAGTGTCTTTGGCAAGAGTGGGAGTCCTGGGTAAGCGCGAAACCGCATCCAAGCGCACCCAGTTCACTGACACCTTCTATACAGCCGGCTCATGCTCATCCACACCATGTGCTCCTCATTGCTGACCCTCAGCTCGTCGATCCGCATACCTACCCGGACCGGCCATGGCCACTCTCAACCCTGACCGTTGCCTACACCGACCGCTACCTTCGGCGCTCCTATCGCTACCTGCAGGAACACCTCAGACCAGACGCAACCCTATTCCTAGGTGACCTTTTCGACGGCGGACGAGAATGGGGAACGACGGAATCATCCTCGCCCGAGCAACGATACAAGAAATACGGCACGGGGTTCTGGCTGAAAGAATACATTCGTTTCTCCAACATCTTCCTGCGCTCATGGTACAAAGGTCAGCCAGCGAGCCTGGCCGAACCCGAAGGCCGTCGTATACTCGCCTCGCTCCCAGGGAACCATGACCTGGGGTTCGCCGCCGGCATCCAAGAGCCCGTCAAGGAGCGGTTTGACGCCTACTTCGGCCCCCTCAACCGTGTCGACATCATCGGCAATCACTCATTCGTCCATCTCGACACCGTCTCCTTGAGTGCCATGGATCAAGTCGACCCTGCGACAGGCAGTTCGGGTGCGGGTGATAGCAGCGCCGCAGCAACAGCGTCGAGCAAGATCTGGAAACCCGTCGAGGAGTTCCTCCAAAACGCGAAAATAACAAGAGCAAAAGCCATCCAACACACCTGCGAGACACGCTTCAATTACAGACCGCCCGTCCACTCGCCACTATTCTCTCCAGACCTTCAACCTGCCGACCAATTCGACCAATCCACGTCTTCTCAACCACGCTCTCAGGTATCATCATCTCAATTTCCAACAATCGTGCTCTCGCACGTCCCCCTCTTCCGCTCCGGCACGACTTCATGCGGGCCTCATCGCGAACACGGCTCCTCCATTCCTCTCTCGGCAGGCTACCAGTACCAAAACGTATTAACGCCCATGGTGTCTCAAGACATCGTCAAGCACCTGGCCGCCGAGGAAATCACTATGATCTATTCGGGTGATGACCACGACTACTGCGAGATCGAGCACAACGAGTTCACCGGCCGCATTCGCGAAATCACGGTGAAGAGCATGAGTTGGGCCATGGGTATCAGAGTGCCAGGCGTGCAGCTTGTCAGTCTGTGGAACCCTATCGACCTGGAGACACTCTATAGATCCACGGACGACGGTGCTGCGCCAGCCACGCCGAGAGACACGGTCCAAAACCACCTGTGCCTGCTCCCCAATCAGTTGAGCGTGTTCGTTAGGTACGCCCAGATCCTCGGTCTCACGATGCTCGTCCTTTCAGTGCATGCCATTCGGTATAAGCCCGGGGCCATGGGCGAGTCCCGCCCTCACGAGAAGTCAGAACCGTTGCTGCCTATCACCCGCAAGCGCGAAAATGGCCATCATGACGACTCGAATACATCGCGAACGTGCTCGTCGGTGCGCAAGGATGACGAGAACCTTTCGACGCGCAAGATAGGCGGATATGGCTATGGCTATAGGAATATACCGGCGAGCTCCAGGACGCCGTCGCCCTCGAAACCGCGGCAATCTGATGATGACAATGACGATTGGGGAATGTCCCGGGCAAAATATGCGGCTGCAAGGTCGAAAATCCCACGTAGTCGAATCGAGTACTTCGGCACATCTATGTGGCAGGTTGCATGGCCCGTTCTATTGGTTTATTTCTGGTTGATATGGACGGGTTAGGGTAGCAAGGTGCACTACTACGTACCCAGTTACGCCAGCATGGTAGTGAAATAGTACGAGTACTATGGATACAGAAGAGAAGAACGCCATGGAGAGCTGGACAATTCCAGAAAGCTATCAAGACAAGGACTGTTGGTCGAAAAATTACATCTATCGCCTTCTAAGGCCGAATAATAATTACTTCTTGCCGGTTTGGCTGCCGTTCTTTCCATCCGTAGGACAGCACATCTTGCTTCCGGCGCAGTTATCGCCGCATTCAAGCAGACATGTCGGTCCTTCACTGTTGACGCTCGCAGCCTTGCTGGAGTTCGCAGCCTGTGCTGGATTCAATTGACCATTAGCGGCATCGGATGATGCACCAGCATCGGGTTGCGGCGTGAACTCGGGCTGGATCGTCGAGCTATGGATGCCATAGCCGTGCAAGCAACCCCGGATCTCACGAGCCAGGTGCATATAGCTGGCTGATCCTGCTCCTTCAACCTCACAATCGACCTTGACGTGCAGGCTGGCAACGAGTTTGGTGTCACTGAGCTGCCAGACGTGAAGATGGTGAGCCGAGATGACGCGCGGAAGAGACTCGATGTCGTCAGTAATCTCGTCAATCGACAATCCAACTGGCACTGCTTGCAGCAGAATCCGGCTGGCGGCCTTGCACAGTGGGATAGCGCTGTAGAGGATAATAATGGTGATGACAAGTGAGATGCCAGGGTCGAAGTAGTATCGAGCAGGAAAATGAGTGAGCCAGATGATCAAGGCGGAAGCTATCACGCCAATATTGCCGAGCGCGTCGCCCATGACATGGAGGAAAACACCTCGCATATTTAGATCGCCATGAGAATGACCGTGGCCTCCGTGGCTGTGACCCTTATGGGACTCTCCTTTGGGCTTGTTATGCGTGTGTTCGGAATGGTTGTAATCCATACTACGGTGTCTTCCAATGCTGCCATAGCCCTGTCTGCCCTTCAAAGGTGAGGAATGACCGTCGGCGAAAATCTGGGATCGTTCATTCGGGGATCCAGTATCGTCAAGCAAGGCCTCGCCATCCTCGGACGACTCCTCCGTCTGTTCTTCAAGGCGTGCAGCTTGTATAATCTCTTGCCGAAAAGACGCAGGGTGAATGTGGATATTGTCCACAGAACCAAATCCTCGGGCAAGGGATCCCGACGTTCTACGTCGGTGCCGAGGGTGGATGTCGCTATTAGCAACTGATTTGCGGTGCTCTTTACTGGATGATTGAGCGGAAATGGTGGTGTTTTCTTCGTCGGAGGTCGTAAAACGTCTTGTGTCTGTACCTTTGTAGCCAGCAACTCTGACTTGTGGAAGGATATCTTCGATGTTGCCACTCTCGTCAGCAACAGCACCCGTCTCTTCATCATCATGAACATGTCCATGGCCCTCTTCGGCGGATTTGATGGCATCTCCCTGTCCTTCGTGACCGTGACTGTGTCCGTGATCGTGGAAGAGAAAAAGACCGAGAATATTCGAGGCTAGGCCAAGACAACCGACAATGAGGACGAGTTTCGGGTTGGTAACATGTTGCGGTTCGACGAAACGTTGGATGGCCTCGAGGAAAATCGACAGACACAGCGCCACCAAGAAGACCCCATTCACCAAAGCACCCAAAGTCTCTGCTCGTTGCCATCCGTAAGTGTACATCTTTGAACTTCCGGTATTCGCAACACGGACTGCCCAGAGCCCTACGCATAGAGACAAGACATCGTTTAACATATGGAAGGAATCCGCCACGAGGGCCAACGAATGGACGGCATAGCCTGTAACGTCGAGTCAGTTGCCGGCGCGCTTTGACTTGTGGTTTCCACTCACCAACAACAAGTTCTATCAAAAAGAAAACGGCGTCTATGCCCAATAGAATCCCGATTCTCTGGCTTTTTGTGAACCCCATGATTGAACGAGGCCGAGTCGGCTGTGCCAATCGAGGTGCGCAGCACTCGTTCACAGTTTCGGTAGATGCGGTAAAAGATGAGGAGGGATACGAGGCGGGGATTCGATGCGGACTGAAATAGGCCTGTACAGGCTTCTGGATGAGCTCGAGTGGTGGATGGGATGAAGAGGAAGAATGAGTGCACGAGATGTGGCTATTTGAAGATGTCGATGATGGGGACCTTGCTGAGGACCTGGATCGCCAGGACGACGAAGGTTGGGAGGGGGAAGTAGAAGCTGAGATAATAATCTTCCCGTTGATGTCGTGCTGCTGGTGGCGACAAGCACATGACGAAGGCGCAGGCGCAGGAGGTGGAGGAGGAGGAGGAGGAGGCCCGATGGTGTCATGTGACTCGGCTTTCGCTGATGAATCGGCCATTTTGACAGAACAGAACAACAACATCAATCTTTCATACTGCGACCACTGCTACCACTATCTCCTCAAAGATCGCAAAAATCTATTCTGTGCATTCTATGCGTTTACCACGCCTTTAAGAATCTCGTTCTCGCCTCACTGACTGGTCTCACGAACACCCTCACCCTGGCTCAGCGGGTGATGGTTGCACAAGTGCCATCTCCCTTCATTCTGCCGTCTGCCTCTTTGCACCTGAACAATGCCAGCAAACATCTAGCCCGTGTTTCAGACGGCTGAACTACTTCAAATTAGGTAACGACGGCAGCGTTCATTGCTTGCCCGCTGGTTTGGGGGCATTTGTCAATGCAGATGGCCGCTATCTCTCGCCAGACTTGCACAAAGCGTCCATGGTGAGTGCCACACGAGGGCTCTTTCCGAAAAGCAGCTTCCATGCTGTCATGAAATCTATCTGTGCCATGCTCAACCACTCTTTCCTGCCATGATCGTGTCGGCGGATGGCTTGCTGGGGAAGTTGCTATCCTCCGATACCGATTTCATGCCTTCTAAGATTTTGGGTCAAGCGACCATGATGCCAAAGCTGTGCATGTCATTCTAGGACCAGAGTAAGTTTTCCTAATATTTGCTACTGATTGATCTGCTGTCCTCGTGGAGCTCTTCCCTTGCCTCGTGAGCGACCCCGCTGCTCCACTGATGCCTCACCATAACAACGATGTCCTTCCTCGAGCGGCCACGACAACCGACCCCGATGGCTCACCGCCAGCAAGCCTAGACCAAGAGAAGGTTTCTGATATGAGCTTGAGCAAGACAATTTGGATTCCAGGAAGGTTTTGGGCGCATTACGTATCACTGGACGTTCCACTGGCTGCACGCAACGACCATTTCTGTACGTGCTTCCGGCCTTTCCAAAGATGTGGCTGTTGACCAAGCCAGCAAATGAGCAAACGTTTCTCGCATATCTGAGTGTTGCCGACGGCATGTCTCTTCTCGGAATCGTCATCGCACAAGTCTCCAGAATTCAACGACTCCTTGAACCCGACAGCAGGTCCCCAACGCAGAATTATGTTCTCGGCAAAGCGCAAGCGTCTATTTGTCAACTGGCCGCGATCCTGATCCTCTCTGTTGGATCTTGGCGTTTCTTTCGACATCAGCGAGAAATTACAACTGGTCAATCAAAATATCGCCTATGGGGAATATATCTCGTTGGGACCGTTGTTATGATTGTGGGTTTGCAAGAAGATTTCCTTCCGTGTTGGCTTACCAATGTCTCACAGTGTCTGCTGTCATTGTTCCTGCTCCTCGTCATCGTCGACATTGTCAAGGTGTATTGAGGGTGTTGGGCTTGGCTAAATTTGAATCAGCTGCTGTTGCTGCAGCATCGGTCGAGATTTTGCTCCCCTCTGCTGGACTATGCTATGCATCTATTATCAGGTTCGAGTCACCACGGTGCGCCAGCATCATAGAAGTTGATATGACAACAAAAATCATGGTTCCACCCTCGTCCAAGGTTTAGCGCCAATTGAAACATGTCCAGCGCTAATGTCCGCCATTTATCGCTTGCAATGTTTCGTTCATCATCGTGCCAATGTCTTGCTTCAGTCCAATATGACCTCAAATCCCTACAATCCCAAAAAGGATCAATGGACGAAAGAGGTATGATGCGCATACGCGTGCCGGATCCGCTGACACTGACAGGCATATTCTGCTGCCGCGGCTTTTGTGCCTCAGTTGACAGAAAGGCTTGTACAATACCTCGATCCGCAACCAGCTGATAGAATCATCGACGTTGGCTGCGGTGATGGCAAGTTCACAGCCAATTTCCTGGACGACGTCGCCTACGTTTATGGCATTGATGCATCCTCTTCATTCATCGAGGCGGCACAAAATGATTTTGGTTCCTCAAAAGCAGTGTTCGAAGTTGTGGACTGCAGGCGTCTCGAGGAGGATCCTCGCGTAATGGAAGGAGGGTGGGATAAGGTGTAAGTGGACCAGTCTCTGCTAGATGTAACTTAGGTCTCACTGGTTCGTCTACCTAGTGTCTCGAATGCCGCGCTCCAGTATATCCTGCGGGATCCAAGTACGCGCATGCATACTTTGGAAGCGTGCTTCAAATCCTTGAAGCCCGGAGGAACATTTGTTTACGAGATGGGTGGTGCTGGCAATGTAGCTGAAGCAGCAGCAGCGATGACGAGCGCTTTGAAGCACTCCGGCCTATCGGTGCAAGAAGCTCGAGATGCTAGCCCGTGGTTCTTTCCCTCACAGACATGGATGGAAACTGCGTTGACGAAGATTGGCTTCCATGTTGAGAAACTGGAGGTCGAATATCGTCCTACGAAGCTGGAACAAGGCCCAGGTGGCAGCGGCTTGGATGGCTGGCTCAGATTGATATGTGCCGGCATGTTGGACAGAGTTCCCGAACACAAGAGAGATTCTGTGGTGGATGAGGTATGTGATGTACTGCGAGATGTGGTCACGAGAGAAGATGGTAGTCAGTGGCTTGGATTTGTCAGGTTGAGGGGTGTTGCGAGGAAGCCGATGATGCCGCATTAGCATAGCACAGCATAGCGGAGGTATGGAGTAGGCGAGGAGGCATTACTACTAGTAGTATTCCGCATCGTTGCTCTCATCCTCTTGGATGCGCATGCGTATCCGTATGTGGCCACAACTAACCGACCTTGACCGCGCCTCTTGCGCAACACGGTCGACCGTTCATAACCGCCGTTCCTGGAACAGTGTAGACGAAGTAATACGGATAGTGCGGGTGGCGTCGCTGCTCATCTGCGTAGAGAAATCCTAGAACCGCATGGTCTGGCGTCGTGATTGATGGCTGCGAGGCATTGATGAGGGGGCCGGCATTGCAGAGCCAGGAGGTGATATGTAGGGTACAAGTTGACACCTCGAGCCGTTGTTCCTCGAGCTGACATCTTCAGCTGAGCTACTTGGTACGACCCGGCTGTACACAGGCAGATCACACTTTCTCAGCAGCTGGACTAGATCCGAGCCGCAAATTGATCATCCCACAAACATCCTCGTATAGGTCCGTCAGTCTGGCTTCCGACCACAGAAAAGAGCGCAGCATGGTAAGACAGTCCGTCGGCCAATCCTCAGGCCATGCGGTTTTGTACTTGACTTTCAATGCACCGGCCACCATGTCTGCGAAGTGACTGCGCTCTGTCGTGGGAAAATCGTGAACCAATCCCACCATGCAGGCCCAGATATAGATGTTGAGACATTCAGACCGGGACCACTGTTGGAGAGCAGTGCGGCCGAGTGCTAGCCGTAAGCGCTCGATGACCTTGACGACAATAAGGTACAATGGGCCCGCGTGAAACAACGATGTAAGCCTCATGAGATTCATGGCCAGCACGACGCATTCGTCGATGGTTTTGGAGTCCTTGAGCTTGTATTCCATGCTGATCCTGCGTACCGTGCTTCGGTTCAGCAGGCTCATCAACGCCTTGTACTCGGCGATAGTGATGTTTCCGGTGCGCGAGGCTTTGTCGTGACAAACCAGCAGCAATCGTAGATCTTTGGCGGCCTCCAGAGTTTCTGGGAGTAATGAGCGATCGAAGGGTTCGGGGATGATGATGGAATCGTAGATGCTGCGCAGCGACGCTGGTAGAGGTTCTGCAGAGCCGATGTCCTTGAATCGGATGTCCTCGCCTAGGAATTGTGCGGTCAGGAAGTCCGCCCACAGAATCAATTGCTGGATCGCACCGCCGCCGCCGAGCTTGTGCAGGCCTCCTCCGCGCGCCGTCACGAGGGAGCGAACGCCGGCTGCATGTCGTCGTAGCGCTTCCGGTTGGGCGAACATGGTCGCAGTTGCCCAGAGGATAGAGGCGGCCATGATGGCCTCATCGGTGAGCGCTTCGTGGCCGTGTGTGTCGATTTGTTTGCGGAGGGATTGCAGCGCTTGCGCCTCGTATGATAGGTATGAGTAGTCGGACGTTTGGCGTGTTAAGACTTGCACGGCTTTCCAGGCGGCGATGACACTCAGGCACAGGGTCGTGTTCGTCATGACGGGGACAATCATGCTTCCGCCGATGTCGTTGACGGCCAGGCCGGCGGGTAGGGGAAATGCTGTTGCGGCGCCGATTTTGAAATTGAGCACTATGCAAAAAGAAGAGTCAGTGTCCGACAAGGGGGTTTTTGGGCCGGCAGGATGGAGAGTGGCGAGTGTGCCTAAGGGGGTCAGAGGGGTTCAGGATATTAGGTACATACGACTGTAGACTGCTTGATGCAGTTCGGGCTGCTCGCCGCCAGGGACGGGAAGTTCGTGGAAGCCATCCAGGCGACCTGAGCTGATACAGTGAGGGACTGTGGACGGCAACGCCCGCGTGAAAGCATAGGATTTGGCATAAGTGAGATCGAGGACTTTTGGTCGCTCGAGATCGCGCAGATGGTGTGGTTGACCAGCGGAGGACTGCTGTGGTCCACTCGTGCTAGGGGTAGGATTGCTCGTCGAACTACTACTAGTACTAATCGTACTCGTGGATGCTCGTGGATGTGAACGTGAACGTCGGGATAGCACATAAGCTTTGTGAGACTTCAGTTGGCAGCGCGGCCGACGACAGACCGCACATGGCGCGTCCTCGTGCTTGATGGGCGGGCTTTGGCTTGGATTCGGAGTTATTGGGAAGAGTGGACGTGCTCTAGCTGAGGCCATACAAGCACGGGATGAGTAACTCTCTGTTCATGCATTCTCCAGGCACTTGTGCTTTTGGGGCGTCGCGGGGAACGTCGATAACGAGGTAGTAGGTTAAGGGAGGGGAGTCCGGAAGATCAGGAGATGAAAGATGAAACGCCTTTGCTCTTTGCGGGCTGGTGGAAGGCCTGAAGGTGGACACAGTCATCAAGTGTTGGAATAAGTCCGGAGTACGTAGTACGGTCGAGGTTGTGCGGATACGGAGAAACCTTTCTGCGAAGTCCCCTTGTGCTCGACGATGAATACGGCAATGGCTGTGCACTTTGAGCGTGGTCTCTGCTAGACAGAACGGAAAGATTGAACGAAAAGAAGCGGAACAAGGGGCCGGGATGGCAACGGGTGTCAATTACTATGCTGATCACTGTTCAGAGTATCTCACGCCTATCAGCTCGCTCATGTTGCCTCCCAGATAACATCGGCGCATAGCCTGTGGCCTCAATGAGTCCAAGCTGTCCATGTCCAGCTTGTATGCTTCAAAATGAGCGCTAGAACCAGGTGTCGAACAATGCTGGGAAATTAGTTCATGGCCTCACAGACACAGGTCGTCCTGACCTCAGGCGTTGAGAATGGGGAGACAGCCAGCATAAGTAGGTACTGACTCGGAGCACGTTGTCTTGGTCCTCTTGGTCCACATGCGCAGTATCCTCAGGCCTTTCTTGGTGTTCTCTGAACTGCGGCGCCTCGCAGTTTCAGTATTTCCAGGTATTTCTTCTTGACAGTAGCATTCCCGTATCTGTACGTCCCTTTCCCTTCCATGTACTCTGCAACTTGTTTCCATGGGATCTTGTTCACCAATTGTCCCATGGCAATCGCATCGAGCTCATGGTCGGATGGGAAGGCAGGCAGATCAGTCTTGGAGCACTGCGACACCCCTTCGAAAAGCAGTTCGATCTACAACATTGTTTAATCAGCCTTAATATCATCTCATTGCATAGGACAAGCTCACCTCTCGATCTCCCCACTCTGGCTTTCTCAGTCGCGCTTCTTTCGGTTTCGTGAGAGCTCGGTACCGCCCACGCAACGTTGATTCAGCCTCCTCAAACTTGCCGAGCTCTTTGATTTGCTTGTATGACAGACCTCGTGCTTTGCTTCGCACCAAGAAGTCATCTTTTGAAGTGTCCCGCTGACCGTTTCTTGATTCGAACTGTCTGCTACTCGCTGGTGAATGGGCCAAAGACTCCGTCGAAAGTCCTCCGCTGTGGACGTTGGTGCCTTGAAAGGTCGGTGTCTCCTCCTGAGCATGAGGCAGGGCTTGCTCCTCAAGGTACCACTCGGGGTAGTGCACACCCTGAAGCTCACGGTAGTAGTCTTCTGAACCTTGGAATGGTTGGTATGACAAGTTGCTCAGCTCTGGCAAAGGCGGGTACTCTGACATGTCAACATGATCTCCTACTGTGGAAATCCGGTAGACCTGCTGAGGCGCCACGCATTCAACTGCCGGCTGGCACGTAAAGTCCGGACCCAAGAACGATGGCTGGAAATCATATCCCGGTAGCGATGATGGGGCCTGGCTGTCCGAGCCATATGCGGCTGGCATGAAAGGGGATCGCACATGGAACTGCGGCGTAACTGCTCCCTGGAAACAGGTGTTTGCGCTGGTCGTACCGCTAAACAATGCTGCATGGTTATCAAACCCCGTATGATCTGGTGCAAAGGTTGCCTCTTGCTCATAGTTGAGGATTGGCAGCGTCGCATCTCCTTGAATAGGTGGTATGAGAAGACTGTGTAGACTAGTGTGGTTGTCTGTGGCCGATTGCAGAGGTATGCTCGTGGTGTCAACTTGTGGGCTCAGATCCGGAGACCATGATATAGCAGCGGCTTCCCGCCCGCGGTCGGCGCTGACGTTCATTGGAGATGAAGCATCATGGTGCTCTATCGGGTGATTGGCGTTGGCTAAATAGATGCTCGCAGGTGATGTCTCCATGAATCTTCCATCATGGTCAAACACCCCGTTTCCACTCTCAAGCTGACAGGCTAGAGGCGAGAAAACTTGATCACCGTTCGGGAATTGGAAGTTGTCTCGACGAGTGTAGGACGGCAGCCATTCTGGCAGATCAATGCTATCGTTCGGATGGAAATCGTAGGCTTGCGGAGTAGTTGAAGGCATGATTTGCGATGGCGCAAAGAGGAAACTGCAATCTTCTTGATGAGAAGCATGACGGTCTGCACGCATCTGCAGGCAGGTATAAGGTGATCCATCCCGGTGACAGTGGCAGCATGTGTCAGAGGGAAGCGCTACAAAGCGCCGCGCTGCCGTGTCGCCGATACAAGTGAATGGCTTGAAGCCGGCCAAACCTGGGGAGCCTCCGACGAGGTGACTTGATCCGTCGAATGAAGCATTCTCGTGAGCGCAGATAACCGGATACAAAGGACCGTAGAATTTCTGGGACATTGCCTTGCACACCAAAACGCTAGACACAGTTGAATGCAGATCTCGAAAGCGAGCTGTGAATCATTGAACCGTTTAGGTTACAGATGCTTGAACAAACCCTCCGTTTTCATGTCGAGTCATTGCATCCTACAATCAACGTTGTGCTGCGTCATCCATTGAAGGAAGGTCTTGTTGTTCGTTTTGCAAACCCCTTCTTACCCACAGCGTCGGTAACGAACTGGAATTGCCCAGAGTCCTCTTTGCGAGCACAAACTCCGTGAGGATAGACTCGTCCTGCAACAAATCCATGGCTTTGGCGCATGTAAAGGTTCACTTCAAGCACCAAGACGGTGGGAGGCGATGCCGCAATCTGCGGAACATCAAATCGTTGATTTGTAGCACAGTGCCTCTCGATAAGTGGTCGAGTACTAGCCGTGGCCTACGGCAGACTATAGGCTGTCGACAATGTTAAGCCCGTTCGCATGAGGTCGACAAACCCAGCTCAAACAAGCCCGGTTTGCTGATCCAATGAGTTCTTCTCTTGCCATTTTGCCGTGCAGCCCAAGTTGGAGGAGTCAGCCTTTGAGAATTCAGCAAGAACATCAGCATTTGGAAGGATCTTTGCATAGTATCAAGATATTCGTCATGTTGTCAGTGTTTGGTCAAGGAAAGCATGGCGACGGTAGATGAAGCCGGCGCCAACAGCAGTCTATTTTCAGAGCAAATAGTGGAGTCAGCGATATCATTCCAACAAGAGGTTCTGGATACCATTTCATCGTGCCATAGCGGTACAGTCCCCGTAGCCTGGAAAGCACGATATGGGAGTAATTCTCGGGATACAAGAGATCTTCAACTTGGTGGTTCTGACCGGATAAAGATCAGGCGTTGACCCGACGGCACCACCAAACGGTGAGCCTGGCACCATGGTAGCAAACATCAGGGGATTTGTGCGACATGCACTCTGGGCTCCAACGATCAGCCATCAGCACCAACCTTTGATGAATCTGCGGGATCCAATTTGGCTCCAGACGGCTGCATCGTCTGAACAGGCGCTACTAAAACGACCCAGTAATTTCAAGAAGCATCTCAACAGTAGTAACGAGTGATCTCGCCAGAATCCCTTCAAGAGAGTAGCTTGGGGTGAGAGAACCATGACAATGGGGGGCCGGATTTCTCGGGATCTTGCAGCGGGACGAGGACGGGTTGTCATTTGGCATGCTAGCCAGTATCCAAACCACTCACTTCTTCCCCTCAGACATGCTGTCAGGAACGTGGCAACCATGCGACGTGTAGCGTGCTCGATCGCGCAGGCAGTGGTTTGTGCTGCTATCGGGTGACAGAACACGGATGGCGTAATGGTGCCCAAACCTCACAGTTTGGTCTCGTTTCCTGGGACTGATGTGTACCATGGTGCGTGTTTGAGCAGAAGGATCAAACTACAGCGTAGGTCCGCTGTCCCGAATGCCCGTATTGTCGGAGGCAACTTTCACGGGCTTCCGCAGAAGATTGTCTCCGGACTGAGCATGTAGTTCATGCTAGGGGCCAATCTGGGTTCAATATTTGCTGTTGTCAGGTGGAAGCTGTGATGTTTTCGACGGTGGACAACTTCGAGTGAAGCTTTAGAGATTCACAGAGATTCACAATGGTTTCAGTCTCATGAAGTGTGTTGAGGGGCATCATGCCAAGACCAACTAACCATTCGGTAGCCGATGTTTTACCGGACATGAGCCAGCGATATGTGACCACCATCATCACCACCTTGGAGGTTACGAGTAACTTAGCTGGGCTTCTCACACTTCTTTACTACTTTTTGCGTGTCGAGTAAATCACTACCATTGTCTAAGTGAGCCCTGGCGAGTGGATACTCCCTTGGGGCTCAGTCATATTTGTTGCAGCTGTGAAGAGCTCTAACAGCCCTTGACTGCAGTCATTCTCCTGTCGCTGGGCCTTCATCAAAGACCAATGGCATTTCGACTATAGCCTCTCGCTAGCTGATATACCACCGCTCTAGCTGTAACACGGAGGCAAGAAGTATGTCAGAAGCAGGCACGATGCTTGGGATTCGGGAGCCTCTCCAACGCATTGTATCCAGGAAGTTTCACGAGGCGTATCGAAACAAGGATCTATCGTTTTCGGACACGAAATTAGATGTCCTCCGTACAAAACATGACGCTTCGGTAAGTCAAGCAGCAGGATGTGTGTCGTTGTCCCTTTCCTCACGTATCCTAGTTTCAACTGCGCTACTGCCCAGCATTAGCAAAGAAGCCCAAAAAGGACGAGAAAAAGGACACAAAATCCCCAAAATTTGATCCATTTGCAGAACCACCTGCGGAGCTCCTCGTTGCAAGCATCCCAAGAAACCACCCATCACATGTCTTGGTCCTTAACAAGTTTCCGGTCATACACAACCACTTCATCATTGCAACCATTGCGAACAAACCCCAGACCGACCTATTGGAGCTGGGAGACCTCATCATGACATACGAATGTCTGCGTGCATGGCAAAGTCATCAGAGTGGCAGGGGCCGACCGCGACTATTTGCCTTCTTCAATTCAGGGGAGCACAGTGGTGCGAGTCAGGTGCACCGCCATTTGCAGTTTCTGCCGGTGGAAGACATGTCAAGTTCAGACTCTCCAGACTGGAGCCTTGTCGTGGATCGGATGACTGTCCCAGCTCATCCGGACCTCCCTCTCTTTCATGATCCGTCTTTTCCGCTTGCCGGGTTCTCCACTCGCCTGGAAGAGAAGACGTCCCCAGAGAATTTGCACTCAAAATACCTGTTGCTCCTGAGAGCAGCGCTGTCTGCCGCGAGGCGTCCTGGCCAACCTCTCAATGACAGCATCGAGGTTGAAAAGCAGGGCCAGACTACCTTCAGCTACAATCTGGCAATGACAACGGAAAGAATGGCTATATGTCCCAGGAGGGCTGAAGCGGTCGCTGTTCCTGGGGTAGGTTCTGAGAGTTCAGTGGCTCTCAACGGCACCATCCTGGCTGGCACATTGATGGTAAAGCATGAATCAGAATGGGATATACTCCGCCAAAATCCCTTGCTGCTTGATGACATGCTGGCTTCAGTGGGCTATGCTCCAGCAACATGGAACTGATGCCCTAGAGAAAGACATTTGCGGACTGTGCGCCGGCAAGATGCTTCCTCTCCTGCTGGGCTGCCAAGCAAGATCTCGGGTTTCCAGTACTGATCGAGGGCCGAACCTCGAAGAGCCCAACACAAGCAGCATGTTGGACACATGTGCGGTCAGCTTACCAGAATTCGACGCAAGAACTTGGTTATGCTGTAGTCATAATTGAATCGAGGCTGAATGCCACTCGTACATGAATACGTGGGCTAGACACCATACTGCCCGAATGCATGAACTGCGACAGCAGTGGTATGACATGGTCCGCGACGATACATGTCTCCTCCCCCAGCCATGAAATGGCCCCATGCTCAAGAAGATTGACGATCTGCAGGGGATCTTCGATGCATTGACATTGAAGTGACAATATGCAGGGT
This sequence comes from Vermiconidia calcicola, assembly GCA_035928285.1. Taxonomy (NCBI): domain Eukaryota; kingdom Fungi; phylum Ascomycota; class Dothideomycetes; order Mycosphaerellales; family Extremaceae; genus Vermiconidia; species Vermiconidia calcicola. Next base: position 601,424 of record JAXLQG010000002.1, on the reverse strand, counting down.
GAGAATTGAAGGGTCAAAAAGGAGGGGGCCATTTCAAGACAATGACAGCAATGCCAATCCTCGTAACTGCAGATTTCGTAACAACAAGGCCCTGGCGACCAGTAAAGCCCAGTTGGGAAATTCACATCGGTGAAAAAGCCTCGAGCAGGCTCGTGGTCGACCCTGGATTATTGTCGTGGCTGGCGTCGACCAAGGGACATTTGGACGAGGCACTAACTATCCAAGTTAGTAGTCGTAGTTATTCGCGAAGATAAGAAGAAGCTAAATGGTGATTGCATCTTTCCAGGCGGTAGCCGTTACTGGGGACAACCTCAAGCGTCCTGTTCTTCTTCACCTTGGAGGAGGAATGCGAATGGGAACCAGTAACTGCATGGTATCAGAAGTCCAGACCGGATAGTTCTCGCTTCCAGCGCAAGCCACTGTTTCTCATGTCTGGAATTTCCCAGCAGTCAGTGCTCGTGAACAGGGATCATCAAGCGAGGAATAGAGACCACTGCATCCAAGTCACCGGTCCCGCGACACGAGCAGACCCCGGCACCAGCATGTGCCAAGACACGGGCAAGAGCAGAAGAGAAACAATCAGAGAATGGGGGTCCGTAGGGCTGAAGAGGGACGGGGGAGGGGGCCAGAAGGCCAAACAACCTCAAGAGATTCGGAATTGCTCGAGGGGACTGGACTTTGTCGAATACGAGGTACACAAGAGAAACCAGAGAGGATTTTCAAGCGACCGGCATGTTGCTGTCACCCCCTCCTTCTGCATCTGTCAAGCCTGCAGATGCATTGTCATCTTTTCTGAACATTCTATCCTCATACGACCTTTTCGGTTGGAGGGCTTTACCATTTGAGGGGCTAGGATCTGCAGGCCGGGGCAGGGCAGCCAGACTGCCCACTAAGTCACCCATGGGACTGTCGACTCTCAAAACGATGTCAAAGCCTGGTCCTGGTCGGCCACCTTCATCGGCATATTCCAGGAACCATGTTGGGCTTGGATGAGACAAATTCAAACTCACTTTTTGCAGCCTTCTTACAGGGTATCGGGCAGTAGTGCGGAGAGCTTTGTCTTATGCAATGAAAATGGCAGGCACCCAGTAGGGACTTGCATGGCCAGGGCTACAAGTTGGCGTGAGTCCAGGCACTGGCATCAATCCACTGTGGTACTCGGCGCTCACACGTGTGTCGGTAGACGAGACAGACTCACCCTCTTGCGGTCTGAGCAACAGTGTACCGGAGGATCCAAGCAATGAAAAGCTCAGAATCCAGGCGATGAAGAAAAGTAGATAGGACGATTGGCTGGAGTGGATAATGACTGACCGCAACGTGATCCGGTCCGTAAAAGGCGAAAGCTTTTGGGGACTCGTGATTTACCGCATGCAACTAGACTGGAAAGCTACAAAGCTTTTTTACGAGAGCAGGGTGCATGATGCGCAAGCCTTGACCTACCAGGTACAAGTAGGTGGCCGGGGGTCAAAAGTGCAAGTGCAAGAGATGGGCAGCGAGTGGGGGAAAGGAGAACAATCTGCTGCTAAGGAAAAAGATCCCTCCGAAGGCTGCGCGCTATTACTGTAGTAGTTACAAGTACTCGTAGTAGCCGGTCGGAGAACCACTGGGTGTTTTTGAGCACAGTCAGGGAGCGTGTCGCGCCCATATGGATAGAACTGTCGCAGCTCCATGACGGACCTCACACTAAAGCTGCAGCCTTACAATCAAGACCCATCGTAGACTTGATGAGATGCGACGTGGGGCGTGTATGGGACCCCTCAAAATACTAGTCAGTAGTACTGTCATGAACCCAGATCCAAACCTCATCTGGGATTGGCATGCAAACGAGGAGATTTGAGAGGGCGGTGACGAGGTACAGTCACGGTAAGCATGCACCTTGGGGTGCAATCGCCAAAGCCAAGGGGGGATGCACTGGAATGCTAATAATAAGCCTAAGTCAATCGATGTAGGACCGAACATAAGGCAAGCAAACGATCACCCAACGCCTGCGGGGGGTGGTAATACCGATCGCCAACACCAAAGAGACGATATCGTTCTTTCGGTGTGTCGAATCAAGACGAAGGTCCTTTTGCAGACCAAGTTTACGAGGAGAAAGGGGTCCAGCAAGTGCTTGCCCGGATCTGAACTTCTGAAGCCGCCAGGCCTGGTATGGTGCCAGTATCGACAGCGCCAATGCGCCAGCACCGTTTCAAGCCAAACAACAGCCACAAGTTGACCATCTGAGCCTGACCAGATGCTAGTTAGTAAACGTGGAAGTTGGATGGTTTTTTGAGTGACAGCGATCACGATCCATTGATCAATCAATTTATCGTGCCTTACGAGAGCAAGCAAAGTGTCACTATTCTAAGAAAGGACGCTGCAGGAATAATTCGTCCTGCGATTATTAAGATGGGCTTCATCCACATGACTTGAGGAAAGCGTCTTGGTAGACGTGCACATGTCAAGCAAACGTCCTGTCCTGCAATCTACCCCGTCCGTCGTCATATCACCTTGACTAGCGAAGACGGTGAGGAACTGGGGATGAAACGACTCTAGAGAACCAATTTCGACCGTGACTTCACCACACTGTCAGTGAGTAGAGTCGGTGACGGTGGATTGCTTCTATGATGTTCCTCTACTGACAATGCCTCCTCAGCCACGAAGCGGTGAAAAATAGACAAACTCCATTCCCAGAAATGTGGCTCAGGCACGAAATAGCCAATGGGATAGAGCTAGGGTCCATTATTGCGCCTCAACTCCAGGTCCGCGATGGCGACGCCGAGGGTCAGCATCCAATGACTGGCATGGGTAAGACGGTCGGGGTGGGTTGGCCACGTTTTTGGGCCCTGGCACTTTGAGGGGAGGAGTCCTGGTTGACCGCATCTGCACGATGGCGCCAATCGTATCGGCTTCGCCTATACCAGACCGTGTTACGGGCTATTCTGCATGGGCTCTCGTGGGCTAGTCCCTGTTGAGCAAGTGTTCGGACTGCTTGGGTGACTGCTGGCAAAAGGACCAACCCACAGAAGATGCTGGCAGACCAGAATGGCAGTCCGACAAAACCAAATCCAGTCACCACGCTTGTCTGACTGGTCAGTGAAAGTCCCCTCCATCAACGACAGGCCTGTCATCGCAGCCTCCACTCGACCGAAAGCAGCATCTCCAGCCTAATCCCTCCCACCCATCGTCATGGTACCAGTAGCCTTCAGATGGAGACGGGAAACAGGGACAGGCTGTCACCGTTGGAACTTGGAGAATTGGTCTGCTCGGTATGCGCTTGGACTGATTCTCCTGACACGACTACTACCGGGCTCTTGCAGACGCCTGAAGCACTCTACAGCACTGCTACTGTTACCTCGCGAAGCTCATGAACAGCAGATCTGGCCGACAAGGTACAGTAGTCAGTCACGTTGGCAGAATGAGACAGCACGAGAGAATGACCAATGAATCAAGGTCCCATCAGGTCTCTGTGTTTTCGGGCCTCATGGTGAGCTTTCGGATCGCAATTCCATCAGGCATTTTACTCCTGTCAAACACTTATAGTGTTGATTGCTATCTCCGCAGGGCCCAAACCATCTGTGATCGCAGATTCCCAGATTGAACCGGCTCGAAGCGCTAGGCTGGTGTTTCCACTTGTTTGGAAGCCCAAGCCGACTGACAACATGGATATGGTGGGATGTTAGGCCTCCCCGAGAGCTAGAGATGCTAGCACATGCATTAGCCGTCACTTTGGTCGTTGGCTTCTCCGTAAAACTTCGTCACAGCCACGTCTCTGCCACACACCAAAAACACGGGCCCCCCCTGCACATCACCCCTGCTGGTAATCCTGGCCCTGGAAAAATAATAGTATAGGGCTAGGTGGATTCATCTTAGAAGACAGGGCCTCTGCTTTCGGCATCCATCGCTTGCTGAGATATCGTGGATATCCAAACGACTATATCTCACGATTTCGCCCCCCCAACACCTCAACCTCAGCCTAAGACCAGACCTTTGAAACTTCTCCTCGACTTGCCCACCATCAGCAGTCGACACTGGTCCTCAGATCCCTTTCATCAGTCTTCATTTACTGAAGCAACTACAAGACAACAACCCCTCTTCCTGTCACTCGGAATCCCGCACACCACACTACCCGTCTCGGCAACTTCCCTCTCGCGCCGCATCCTGCCATACTATTCGTAGTATTGATCGGCACTTTTCAGCAAGCCTCCTGGTCCCAAGCTCTTCCTTCTCGGGTCTCGACTTCGTGTTCACTGAAAGCCCTTCCGGAGCCTCAAGGAACCTAGAACTCTCGCTTCCAAGCAACTCCTCGACCGCCTCCGGCCCCAAGCGAACGACGTCCACACCTAGTCGGCTCATCAGCCTGACAGTGCCGACCAATATCTATTTTATCAGAACATCACCCCCTCCCCCGGCCCCGCGAAGCTCATGCAGTTGCTGCTGTGAGCGCTCCATCCCATAACATGCTCGCCCTCGAGCACTCACGCCGTCGACAATTTGCGGACCAGATATTCACTCTCGAACAAAACATCCAGGCACCCTTTCCAGGTCTGGACATGGATACCTACGATTCCATGGACACCATGATCAACTTTCACACCCTGCCGTACTCATACTTTGACGATCCGTCCATGTTTGTGACTGCACCACAGTCCATCAAGCAAGAAATGCCCCGATTCCACGAGATGCCGCCAGCCCTCATCTCTTCCGGTTCGGTCCCGTCGATCCCAAGCGCCTCATCGTCGACGGTCGGGTCGCCATACTCGGGACCATCCCACGCCATCTCTAGTCAGGACGCGTATGACCACAACGGAGCACCATACGGTCTGGGCGTTATGCCAACCATTGTCAACCACGACTTTTTCTCCCAAGAGATGATGAGAGCGTCGATGGAAGCCGACCTGTCCTTGGACAAGTTGTCGGGAAGTTATGTGGGTGAGTTAGCCGATCTTTCCTCTTCTCAACCTCGACGCCAATCGCCGGCCGTTCCACCTCGCTTTGCCCCATTTGTGCAACATTTGTCAAGTCACCGATCTTGTTCTGCTTCGCCTTCCGAATTGTCCATCAATACCTTTTCGGATCTTCCCATATCCACAGTGTCGTCGGTCGCTTCAAGTTCGGTTTTCTCTTCTGTCCTTCCATCTCCTGTCTCCGAAGCCATTCGGTCGTCACCAACCTTCAAGTCACCCACAACACCTGCTTCAGCATATCCAAGACAACACCCAACCCTTGTCTCTCCAAGCCATTCGAGACCTTTCTCGCCATCACTCCCAACCTGTATGACATCGCATGATTCCAATGCACCACGATTCCACAAACCTGCAAGTCATTTCCAGTCTCATTTCTTTGCTCAAAGCAGTGGTAATTTCATGCCACCGCTTGAATCATCTTGTTCGTCTCTTCCGCTGTACTTTGCTGTCTTCGATTGTCCTTTCTTACCTCTCTTTCCTTTCTTGTCCTCTCCGTTCCTCCTGTCTCCCAGGCCCATGTCATCATCAAGGGAAGTGAATGTCGACTGACCGATACTTTGAGCAGACCCATCTTTGATCCATGCGTCCCGGTCTTATGGAGAAACACCATATTCTGAATCAGGCCTCTTTCCACCCAACATGCACTCTTTCGACAGCGCATCCCCTACCGGCTCCCCAGCCCCATCACCACAACCTTACGGCATCTTCCCCACAACTCAATTTTCCGACCCTCTCACAGACTCCAACTACTACCAGCAACACGACATGCTTAGCCGAAGACCGTCGCTCGCCTCTTACGTATCTGGCGTCTCCCATTCAAGTTCAACGTCAGAGCCAGGTGAGGAGGGCGCCGAGAAAGGTCGATGCCCGCATCCCGACTGCGGCAAGGTCTTCAAGGATCTCAAAGCCCATATGCTGACCCACCAAGCCGAGCGACCGGAGAAATGCCCCATTGTCACCTGCGAATACCATCACAAAGGATTTGCGCGCAAATACGACAAGAACCGACACACCTTGACCCATTACAAAGGTACCATGGTGTGCGGATTTTGCCCTGGCTCGGGTTCCCCAGCGGAGAAGAGCTTTAATCGAGCAGATGTCTTCAAACGACACTTGACCTCCGTGCATGGTGTCGAGCAAACCGCGCCTAACAGCCGAAAGCGCAGTCCCACTTCCAACACACGAAAGCTGTCCAGTTACTGCCAAGATGCCACCGGCAAGTGCTCGACCTGCTCAGCAACCTTTACCAATGCTCAAGACTTTTATGAACATCTTGATGATTGTGTGCTGCGTGTGGTTCAACAAGAAGAACCTAGTGAAGCCATCAATGCGCAACATCTAGCCAGCATGACCAACGATGACGGGGTCCAAGAGACATTGGACCGTCACATGCTCAAATCGGAGCACAGTCCGACCAGCTACGATGAGGTCGATGATGAAGAAGACGAGGAAGAAGAGGACGAGGATGATGATGAGAATGTCGACCCATCCTTCCACAGCCGGCCTGGCAAGGGCGCCATCAAGTCCAGAAATGCAGGATCAGGACGAGCTATACTCAGTGGTGGCATCACCAAATCCACCAGGCCTGCAAAAAAGGGAATGACCTGGTCCAAAGGTGGTGTTTCTCTCATCGGCAAAGGTCGTAAGAAGAGGAAGCACTACCCGCCTTCCTGGGGCATGTCTGCCGACAAGATGTGCATGAAGAAGCGAGTGCTTTGTGTTTATGATGGCGATCGTCGACTCTGGAAGGATGACATGATGTTGCACAACGAGTTTGAGGTCCGCATGACTTTGCCTGATGGAAAGAACTACGTGACCGACCTGGATGTCGAGACTCTTAAGAGAGCCGAGGCATTCCACAATGCCACTCATGAGGAGAAAGGTCCTTGGATGCCTTCGACTGAAGCCGATGGTCAAGGCTTCGACCTGAATGCCTTGATGGCCTGAACGAGGATTTGTTTCTTTGGTGCGTTTTAGCGATTTGGAATTTTGGCACGACTTCAATTGGCTCGGATACGTCTTTGAGCATCACGAGATGGACCTTTGTTTTGTTTATACCATCTAATGTTGGACATTGGGAAAGCTTTCGACGAGCACACAGCGATGAATATAGTTTGGGAACAGTCTCCATTCTTGGATCTGATGAATGGGGGCAAAAGTCAGATGTGGGCGGAAGACTGGTGAGAATGGAAGAGAGATCAATGTCAGCCAGGACACCACGCATTGAAGCTCTCCTTGATGGATGAAAAGCTTGTGTATGATAAGAGGCAAATGTCATAGGCAACATGAGAGCGCTGAGCGCCGAAATGTAATGCAATACATTGTTATCGCTGAAGCACATTCCTCAATCATGGGTACAGAATTGACACCAGATGAGATGTAGGGGAGGAAAACTGGCTTTTAGGCGTGAACTGCTTTAACTGAAGCCTTGAAATCCAAGCTTCAGGTATGCCAAGAAATCCCTTGGGGGCTGCGGGTAGTTAACCTCTTAACTAACTCAATGCGGAGAAACGACATCATCTCTGTCGTTTAGGCGCTCACTGGCACTTCACTCATAGACAGGTGACATTGCCTTGAAGGAATCTACTTTGCCATTCTCTTTAATCTCGCTCGCCTGGATGAGTCGCACTGCTCCCTCGCCATAGTCTGCTCAGCGCCTGAAGTCGGGGTCAAGACTGAACCTGACAACGAGGGTCTGCAGCGGCCGCACGCCACCTTCAACTTCAAGATGGCTACTGAAGCGCAGCCTCCAGATCAACCGAACTACACCGTCCTTGTACAGGGTAAATCAACTTGTTCTCGGTCTCACAAACCCAGGCTCACCAAATTACTCACAGAAACCCCAAACTTCGATCTTCCCTCCTACATCTCCAACTACAAAGGCAAGAGAGCATCCTCGTGCAAGCTAAGTTCACAGCGCTGATCAACTGTATCCAGGCCGAACCGTCTTCCGCCGTCTCCATCTCATTGCATCATGCTCTACCGTATTAGCAGACGAAGCAGCTCGAATGGCTATAGTGGAGGCAAAGAAGGGCGCTGACGTCCGAAATTACCTAGAGGCTGTGGCATTGTTGAAGCGAGTGTCGAAGGGCAAGAACGTTGAAAACTTACTGGATCCAGTCTGGGCTGCACAACAGGAAAAGAAGAACTCTGCTGAAACTGCTCGGCTGGAAAACGAGCTGAAGGGTTACAAGAACAACCTTATCAAAGAGAGCATCCGCGTGGGTTCAGATTGATCATGATTCCCGTGAGCCATCGCTGACGCAGGACGCAGATGGGCAATGAAGACCTCGGGACACATTACTACACGATCGGAGACCTCAACAACGCCGTGAAGGCCTATTCCCGCATGCGCGATTACTGTACCACCTCCACACATATTGCGTCCACCGCTTTCCGCATCGTTGCGGTTGCTATCGAACAAAAGAATTGGCTGGCTGTTCAGTCTCAAGTGCACAAAGTTCGCAACCTACAGATGAAGCCCGACGACGTGATTAGGAACCAACCCAAGGCACAAGCGGCAATGGGTCTTCAGCAAATGTCGATCGGCGAATATCGTGAAGCGGCCACGAGTTTCCTGAATGTCGATGCCAGCATTGGAGACAGCTACAGCGATGTCATAAGCAGTAATGACGTGGCTGTCTATGGCGGGTTGTGTGCGTTGGCCTCCATGAACCGCGCCGAACTACAGGAGAACGTCCTGGATAACAACAGCTTCCGCAACTTTCTAGAGCTTGAACCACACATCCGCCGAGCCATTAATTTCTTCTGTGCCACCAAGTACAGTCAGTGTCTTCAGATTCTCGAGTCCTACCGAGCAGATTACCTTCTGGACATTTATCTGCAACCTCTTGTTGCTGATATCTATAAGAAGATCCGGACCAAGAGTATCATTCAGTATTTTGTGCCTTTCAGCAAGGTTACCCTGGCCAGTATGGAGAAGACATTCGGTAGTCCCCCGGATAGGCCGACCTTTTTGGACGAGATCGAGGCTCTGATCCGTGACGGCAAGCTGGATGCTCGAATTGATCTGGAATACGGCACTCTCAATGCTGTTCAACATGATGCACGTGCCGAAGCACAGCAAGCAGCCCTGGACACGGTAGACCGATTTATTCGGGAAGCCAGAATGAAACTCATCCGAATGCAAGTCCTGAATGCCGGATTGGAGGTCAAGCCATCACCGAAGAAAAAGAACTGGGATCCAGACCAATCCGATATCAATTACGACGATGGCAATCATGCTTCGGGTCTTGTCGGTCCTGGAGGCAGAGACATTCTGACCCACGGATCTCAGCGAGGCGGATAGAATTCGCCGAGAAAGAGGACTCGAATGACAGACGCCTACATGCTCGACGACGACAAGGATTGAGCTCAACAAGACCAATTTGCCTCCTCGACAGACACTAATGTGAATCTTTTGGCTCTGATGAATGATGACTGATGCCAACCATGGAGCGATCAGCAGGGGCGGTTATTGCGAAGAATGCAACATGAACAAGGAGCAAGCACAATTGACTCACAGTCGTCCAGCCGAATTCAAGGCAATAGAAGGGATGGGCAGCCCAGAGGAAATGCTGTTTTGTGCTTGTGGAGTGAGTGGAAGGCCTGACTGAAGGCAGGGTACCCCCATACTGCCCCCTGCCCGGTACCCGCGAGTGTTGGACGTGAATGAATCCAACAATTACCCCTAGGGAAGGAATGGAAGGCACGCTAGTATCAGTGATACAGGTGTACCAGGCAGTGCATTAGCCGGCCCGATGATCTGGGATGATGGTGCCATCATGTGCTACTCGTCATGGCATGTAGTATGGGGTGATCGCAGAGTACCTCACTACCTAGGTAGTGCTAGGGCTAGGGCTAGGGCTATGGCAATCGAACCATGACTCTGGGAATCACTTGCAGTACCTACGTAGTAGTGGTTACTGTGCCGTGCCGTGCTCACTGTCGATATGTTCGCTTCGTGACCTTTTCAGATGTCGGCGACCCCAGGTACATCTCGAGATCTCTACTCAAATCATTTTGCAGCGTTTCGAGGGGGCTTAGCGGGAATACCGGGTCCGTGGTAGCACTCAGAAGTACCATGGTACACTATGAAGTGGTATCTCGACGGGAGTCCAGGGTCTACGTAAGCAGAGTACTAGTACCTACAATACTAGTACTGGGACTTGTTTTGTTAGGCTACCCATGAGAGAGATCGGGTGATGTTCGTGATACAGTTGGTATGGGGACTGGGTTGGTTGGGTTATGTAAGACCAAGGTGTGACCGAAAATCATGCAGGGATTCTTCATTCTCACTTTGTACTTGTACTTCTTGAACCCGGTATTGAACGCTTGCTTGATCGGGATAGTCGATGCGATGCCGTAGGGCTTAGTTCTGGGGGCTAGTAGCACCAACGAGGCACCACTAAGTTACCAAGGGTACTGGGGGAGCGACGCGGGAGGCCTTATGGCGGCATCATGGGCGGCTTCTCTGTTGTGCAGGAACTGCATACTCGGTACGAGCCTACTAGTTAGTACTCGTTGGCAACGAATGATGGGATTACGTGGGCGAGTGCGGGTGCGGGTGCTGGAGCGATACAACGTCGGTTCAGTTAGGGTTACCTTAGTAATCTTGTTGGGTGGACTTTTTTTTTTTTTGAATATGTGACGGTGAGGGAGGGGAGGGGAGGAGAGGAGGCGGATCAATATCGAGATTGCCCATGACTGGGGTAGAAAGAGCATCTTCATGTACTGTACTGCGGTACAAGTACTAGTTAGGAGGGGCTCCATGGGATTCAAGGATCGTTCGCATGGTCTCCTGGGATATATCGCCAAGTTACTGGAAGTGTATTCTCATTCTCGTTCTTGGTTCCATTGACTCTGGGGGGCCGAATTGAGGATCAGAACGTCATCTACTTCCCGGGGTTATCATGTTTGATGTTGGGACCGGAAATCAAAAGGTAAGGCTTACTCGAGTCGAGTGCTTTGCATTGCATTGCATATTGGCGCGTGTATTGTGGACTGTACTGGGTCGTCGGGGGTTGATAGCTGCTCGGGCATGGTACGCTGGGCGGACGGTGTGATATGTATTGGGCCAACTGCAATAGAGAATGAGTAGATGCGCCTAGTGTAGGATGGGGAAGATGAGGCCATTTTGTTGTCAAGAAAGAAGCATGCGATGATTCGAGAGCATCAGAGGGGGGGAAGAAGTCGCCGGCAGAGAGTTCAGTATGCGAAGAAAGACGTGACCTGGAATAGGCTCCTGACATTGCTCCTGTTCCTGCCCAAACCAGGCACATGGTGTTGGGTATGCTCAAAGGGTTGAGAGCCTTGGAAAGAGCTTCGAGTCCTCACGACGCATGTTTGGGCGGAAACGCTTTTCAGGGTGAGTTTGATTGCACTAACCGATGTATCAACATCACTTCTTGTATGATAACTCTGGGTGACTCTTCGTGACTAGTCCTTGATTCCCTTGTGGAATTGTTCTCCTCCTACGATCTCTTGCAGCGTCCTTATGAGCCATCAGATACCACTGCCAAGCTGCCATTCCTGCTCCTTTCGCACTGTACCGGCTTGTAGGATAAGGATTCTCTGCATGCTTGCCGAGACTGGCACCCTCATGTCCAGTACACCTGCCACGGAGTCTCATGTGGGGTTGGGCTGGTCCGTATCTCTTCATCCCATCATGAGAGAACATAAGTCTGCGACCAATGTCTCTCTCGGCATCGACTGCCACTTGAGCAATCCGTCCAGCATTGCTCTCCAAGCTCGCGCTCTCCTACGACTTGCTCGTCTGGAGCACAACAACAGACTCCTCGCCGATGGCCAGTTTCCAGCCGCCATTGTCAGCCGAGAGTTCATCCGAGGAAGCCTTCAACGTCATGACAATCCGCGGCGCCAGATGTTTCGGCTTGGGACGGCGAGGTAGGCAGTATTGCGAAAGGCAAGAATACAGATCTCGTCATATTTGATGCCAAGAACAGGGTGAGCATGCTTTCCGCGGCGGAGTATGATCTGGTCACCGCGATCGTTCGATTCAGCGAGGCCGCGGACGTCAAGACTGTCATCATTAACGGGGTGGTCAGGAAGAGAAATGGCAGACTCGTCGAGGTGGCTGTCAGTGGTGGTGGCGTCGAAGGGAACGCGGTGGGTGGAAAGAAGACGTCCATGCCATGTTCGCAGATCGCTGACGAGGTCCGAAAGAGTCAGAAAGACATCCAGGCACGAGTCGAAGGGACTGTGTATCGAGCAAAGCAGGAATACGCTCCTGGGTATGTTTCATGTTGATCGGTCAAAGTTGGTGGATGCTTCGTGAGTTGCACACCAGAGGCAGGGGGTCTGGAAGTATGCACAGGAAGCCTCGAAGTAGGATGCATGTAGCTACACGTCCTGACTCAAGGAGGTTTACGCTCTCGCAAATCAACAACCTGCTCAATGCTCGGGGGCCCGCTTGTTTTTCTTGTATCGCAATCCTTTCCTTTGTTAGTCTCCAGAATTGCGGCATGTCCTGTCTTCCGTCACTCCATTCGAACAGCTTTGAGTAGTGGCCTGAATGGTCGCCCGAATACCTTCCCGATTCTGAAGCTGCTCAGCCGATCCATCGCATGGGAAGATGTTGTCTAATTGGGTGAGATCCTTGTGCAGTGTAGCGGCGACGTCTTGGATCTCTCCAGCAATTATCGATCGCTTCGGGCGCTAGTAAGCTCGCGACTGCGGATTCGGTTCCCTTGGTTATGCTGAGATGGTGTACTCCCTATCGGCAAGACTCATGTCTTTTGGCTGTCGTCGGCGAGGACCTTGGTGACAAGGTTAGGCGATTGGCATGGTGCTCATGACTGGCCCTCCTCGGCTATTCTGAAAGCAGTAAGCTTTCTCACTGTCGGTCTCCAAAGACTCAACACCACGCAAGCGAGCATCAGAACGGCGTTAAAGACAGCCATAATATAGAATGGCGCTGCTACAGACACTTTGTCGAAGAGCAAGCCTCCAACTTTCGTCAAGATCAGGATGGCAAGGCCGCCGTACAACGAGTAGACGCCGGCGACAGACCCCTTCAGAGCCGACAGAGAAGCTTCCTTGTTCGGATGCTGGGCATTTGACAGGAGAGGTTGGTGCTCGGTCGACCCAGTTTCGCTAATGTGTGTATCTGATCGGATCCTTGGGTCCGACGCTTTCGGAATTTCCAACAAAATGCCCTTGCTCAGTGTACCCAAGCTGCACACAATGGCGCCGATCTGGCTGATGCCGATCAGACAGACAGCTAGGAACGCAACAACCCGAGGGCGTGTGTGCGAGTCGTCGGGATCGAATTGATTTGCGAAAAGGGGGTAGCCAATTATGCCTGAGATCGAGGCCACCAGCAGAGGGAGCTCCTTGCTGGAGACTTTTGAACTCCAGTACCCGAACAGCGGAGCACATATCAATGCTACCATCTGTGAAACGCCAGTCAGTTCTGCGGCCACGATGTAAGCGTGAGGACATCGTTTCTTGATTTCCGGAAGGCCGGTGGGATCGTTTCCAGTCTCGTCGTCGGGGCATAAACCCGACGAACGAAACATCGCATTGACCAGAAGCGGTATGAAAAGCGAGATAGCAACCGAGGATGCGCGAGCCACAAATCCGCCGATGTAGCCAGTGGCAATTTCTGACCGCTCAAAGCCGGCCATGACGGCTACTTGAAAGTTGTCCAACATCTGGCGAAGATTGTTGAGAATCGAGAGTGGCGGCCTTTCTAGCTGAGAGTCGGAGCCTTTTGATAGGCCATCTTTATCGTGTACATGGAGGTTGCGGAAGCCGAAGAAGCACCAAATGGCCAACACAAATGCAACAGCTGCGACGAGATAATAGCTGTACTTGAGAGCAGCCTTTTCTCCGATGCCGGCATATTGGAAATTGGCCGGCAGAGGAAGAAACACGGCCAGAGCGATTAGGGCACCGCAGCCTGTGAACATACCAACAAAGCCCGCAATTCTGCTTGTCGAGGAAGCAAGCTGAGCATCGGGTCCGGTAGGCTTTCGGGAGCTCTGGCTCTGTGATGCGCGGGCAAGGAATCTTTCCGGAGTTATTGTGGATTCCGAAGCCTCAGATGGACTGGAAGCGTGACCATTGGTGCCGAAAATCTGGATCACCCTGGAGTGCCTTAGTTGACCCTGAGGTTTCGAACTGGAGGCAGCAACAGCGGGGAGTATAGCTGTGACCATGGTGGAAGCTGCGGCACCGCCCAGGCTAAAGAGCAACCTTGCCAGAAGGAGCTGCGGGTAAACGTTGTGAGCCTGGACAAACAGAGCCAGTGCCAGACAAATAATCAGATATCCCAGGACACAGACCTATGAAGGGTCAGCGGCATGTCTTCGAGAGAACGATGTCGGACGTCTCACAAATCGCAAACCCATGCGATCGGAAAGTATGCCCCACAAGGGACAGGCCACAAGGGCAAACAATTCATCTGCAAATCCTAGGGTTCCGGCTGCATCTCCAATGCCATCGAGGCCATTTTCCGTTCCGATCAGATCTGTGATCACAAACGAGATTGACGAATTCAAGAAGACCAGAAACGCGATGGAAAATGGACAGACTCCAAGCAGGTAAGTCGCTACCTGCAGCTTTGTCGCTCGAAACATGCTGCAGAGTACCTTGGAGGAGTGGGTTGTTGCGAAGATCTTATGCCGGTCTCATCGATCGAGATTCAGGCCCTGACCAGCAGCAGTATCGAGTGTAAGCTTCAGGCATTCATAATGAACACATTGAGACCGAGCCTGCCTGCCGCTGAAGCGATGATGCAGTTGTCATTGACTTTGGAGTCTTCTCCCGAGCCTTGGCACTTATGAGCCACATTGGGTCTAGTTCAAAATCGTGTCTGGTCTTCTGGGCGGTTTTGTTTGATTTACCACCTGGACCTTGTCAAACGCGACAAACATTTCATCAAGAGGTCGACGCCGCCTACGCCCCAGTCCTTCGATACGTCCTACATACCTATCGTGCTACGAGCCGGGCAGGCCCTCGGCCTAGCAGCCTGGACTTCTAGTCCGAGGCCAAATCATGATGGATACGACTTATCCCAACGACATCCAGTTTGCTGGACTCGTTCAAGCGGCGACTGCTGCGGCTGGGGAGCAGACCAGCAATGCTTTGACGCTGGGAAAGAGAAAGCGTGACGACACCTTCACCGACGATGACTCTGTGTTAGCCCCAGAAATGTTAGGTGACGCACCTGATCCTGCTGCAGAGACCTCGATTTTCCAAAGCTCTGCCTCTGTCCTCTTTCGCGAACCGTCCACGAAGAGCAAAAAGTACAGCAGGCCGCCGCTAGGCAGGGTTTTTGCGTCCTTGGAGCTGGCTCCTGAACATTTCCTGCGGCTGCAGAACGCTGCCAAAGCTTTCATGCTCGATGAAGCTCATCCTGAGAGGAGGGATGTGGTTGGACAAAAGAAACACATTGGTGGATCGGACGTTGCAAAACTGAACCTATGGAACTGTGTTGACGAATTCCTCTCCTTGCACGGTTATGGTGAGAAATATTTCGGAGCTGGAGCTGGAGGAGGGGTTCCAGACGCGCCACCACGGACGATGTTCTGGCCCCGAGATAGTCAGGCGATCATCAAGTTGATGATGCCTCTGATGCGGAAGATGGTCACAAATGAACGTCAGCGAGTCTATGCCGCTACGACAAGAAAGCAACCCCCAGGCAAGGACTCGCAGAGTGAGCAGTCGCCTGCGGTGATCGACGAATCCATCCCATCTCATGATGATTCCACTGAACCTACCTTCCCAGATCAGGACGCAGCCAAGTCTCCGCTAGGAGTGCAAAAGGACCAATACACCCCGGCCAGAGACGAGTCTCGGCTGAGAACATCATTCAAGCAGTCTATCGTTCTTTATGTCAATGTCGTCTCGAATACCGGCGGTGCTCTAAGGCGCGTCATACCTCGCTTCGAGTTGACACCCGAGTCGGCTCCAAATTTGTCAGCTTTAGTTGCGGAGGTCAATCGAAGGTATAAGTCTGCTACTGGTAATTCCTTACCGGGTAAGGAGGGTGGTCCACTTGTCAAGGTATGGCTTACCGATGGCCTAGTAACCGTTGTCGAAGATGGGGAATGGATGGTCGCGCTCTTGAGTGCCGGTGTTGTCGACTGGATGGACGGCCAAGTCAGGGTCCTGGTCGAGGCGTGAGTGGCTTCTCATTCGATTTCGTGTGCACCGAAGGGTTCTTTTCCCGACCTGCTGGAAGCAAGCGTTGGGCTGTTGGAAGACTTTCAGCGGAGACAATTGTGGGCTTCAGCTCAGTCCTGCAACGCCACTCCATACTTTGCAGCAAAAATACGTAAGTAAGGCAACTGAGAGCTCTCAGCCTCTGCTACGATTACGACCCGGGATCCGTGTGCAAATCGAGCTGACCGGTTCGGCGGTGCTTGATCGACCGTGGGAAAGTCTCCGACTGGCTAGTTGTAAAGCATCATCAACCTTGATACATTTTCGGAAGCTGATCAGCCCTGCAGAGCTAGCATGACAGAAAACGGTTGCTGAATTGCAAGATTGTCGCTCAACTCAAGCCTGGCTCTGATCCTTTTCCATGTGACAGATACAGTGTCTCGCTTGAGACGAGGGGAACCATACTCGGGTCGCTACCACGCCATGTTGAAGAGCTACTACCAATACCTCGATTCATGCGGGAGATCAGCCTAAGCTGATCGTTTTTGACAAATGCCAACGCACCGAAATGACTCTAGGCGTCAAAAGTTAGCCTCAATCACCTTATCATTCTTGCTCCTTGCAAGGCAACGCCAGGCACTACCCTTTTATGAGCGATTGACTTGAACGTCGAAAGCCACAACCCACTTATCGAGACGAGTTAGAGGCGTGTATATCAATTTGGAGGTGCTATGCACTGCATGAAGCAAATCTGGTTTTTGGGCGATCAGGTGTCAGATCGTCAAATGTCCAAGGATGTCTCGCTGAATTTTGCCGTATTAGCGCCTTTGAATCCAGGACAGGCTTGATATCAAAAGGAGACAAGATGGAGGGTAGGGCATGGGTAGCAATTGGGTCAAGACGCAAGCCACCAAAAGCCTCATCAGCTCCAGCTCCAGCTCCAGCCCAAATTGTCATTGAGGCTATGATTGTTTACTCAATGTTTCTGATCCTTCGCTTCTTAACCAGTCGCGGCCTGCCGCGTTTGACTTGACATGAAATATAATGGGGTATCGTCAATCCGACACTCCGATAGTTCGTGAGACTGCTCGCAATGAGGTCGCACGGGGCATGTGGACATGGTGGTATGGTGTGAGGTTTGAGACGCCACATGAGGCGGCACGGCGGTAACTCCCAAAACATGGAAAGTCACGTAAGAAATGATTGCCATCATGCCGCCATCACCGCCGATCACAACTGAGAGGTTGCTTGACATGGACGGCAAGCTGGCGTAGCGACGGAGCTTTCAAAAGAGGAAATGATGGCTGTTTTGAGGTGGTCGAGAAAGGGTTAGGGCTTGCGTGGGCTTGCTCTTTGGCGAACGAGCGGCGATGCTGCACATGCTGCTAGCAAAGGGTAGCGCCCAGAAGGTTGAGATAGGCGGGGTCGTAGCGCATTTTGAAGCCGTGTTGCGGGAGCATCCAAGGACGATCTGCCTACCTAGGTATCGTTTGCTGGATATTCGCCTGTTAGTACGAGATGGCGTCGGGGGCATGCTAGGGGCATCAATGGGAGTGAGCACGAACACTGGCTCGAGACTCGATGCTAATGCCGGTGGTGACTTGCTCCTTCGACGTCCTATCTCGTACGCGTCCTCAGCTGAGCATCCCTGTGGTCGGACTCTTCGACGTGCACCAAGCTCCGGATCTGCATGCGCGTCGTTCGGACTTTAAATTACGGGGACGATCTCGGGCATGTTGACAGGCTACACCAGGCCATCTACAGGCATCTACAGGCATCTACAGGCCATCTTCACGTCAGGGAGCTTCTCATCAGCATCATTGAGTTACAGGTACCGTCTTCTGACTGGTTGCCACCCGGACCTCGGACTGCTCCACTTCCATCATCGTCTTGTCCCTCACAGACTTGTACACAATTGACGGCCTTGATACGAGGTCGTGGCTTGCTTGACCCTTTCATCAATGGCCTTCTTTGCTGAGGCTGGTCCAGAAGCGTCAAGCTGCTGTGCAAGGGGCTGCTTGCTGGTTGCGCGCCAACCGTGCTGCTGGTCCCAGTTAGCTGCAGCACTTTGCTCGATCTCCCTCCGCTCCGTTACCTGGTGCTGTCCAACCTTCACTGCGGTTTTATCAAGCCTACAGCGCGAATCTCTCTTAATCCGGAGAGAGTGCCCTCTTGACCGCTGTCTAGATTGACATTCGTGCCGTGGTACAGAACAGGCATCTGCTCCTTTACAAGAAGGAATTTCCCGCTCTTTCTCTTCATCCATACCTTGCATTCATTCCTGCCCTAACCTCACATATCGGGATGAAACATATATCCCGACCAGCTACAATATAGCTTCTATTTCCAATCGTCTTTCAGCAACCTCCCATCCGCCATGAGACGTACCTCGGGCCGCGTAACTCGCGATGACATTCGGTCTGCTGGCCTGAGAAGATGGAACGGTCGAGCGAGGATAACCACCGAATGGATCAATGTATTTCACGTAAGGACCTGTGCCAGTACATCCAACGCTTCGAAATATGCTGATATGCCTCGCTAGGAGCCCGAGCTGTGCTGGCCCACAGGTGACTGCCTAGTCTACCTGCGCGAGCCCGGCCAGTCTAGTCGAGGACCGGCCTTTCGCATCCATACTGATTGCCTCAAAGTCAGGGGATTCGATTCTTTAGTCGACCGTTGCGTGGTCAGAAACTCGATTCACGCGGGGGCGCAGTGCGTTCTACCAAACTGTCCAGGTTGTGATCCACAGCAGTCGCTCCAAGAGCTGTACATTCCAGCTCCGTACGACATAGGCCTCGAGGAAACCTTCAATCACCACATTACCACGAGGAACTTCTTCGCTTGGCTATACAATCGACCCTTGGCTGGAAGAACATTGGGCAAAGCTTTAGTGGGAGTGAAGAGGAGGATGGACGTGTACCGCCCTGATCACAGCTCGCAGAACACGCTGGAAGTGGTATCTTATGCAGAAAGTCAGAGGTATCTGGACTTCAGGGAGTGTGTCGATCACGCCCTGTCAGCACTCTATATGGCCGTGGAGCTCGAGATTGAGGATCTGTGGGTAGATGCCTTCTCCCACTGTGTGGGATTGAGCCATCGTGGACTTCGTTCGAGTGTTGAGTACGCTGTAAGTGCTTCCGCAGCTACTGTCGCCAAATTGACAGACTGACAAGTCTTTCAGATGATTAGCCCGAAGTCCAAGGCCCTTATCAGCCGAGCAAAACTCGAATTGGATGACCGCCTCAGTCGGACTAATGAATCGGTGGTCAATTTCTTCGATGATAAGGTGTCAGACAGCTTCCTTGGGCTACCGCAACCAGCTCGAGCTCACTTGGAGAGATTTCGTGCCTTCCTCAGAGAGATATATGTTGGTCGATATGGGTGCTGGCCACCTCCGAATTTTGAAGAAGAATCGATCCAACAGGCGGTGTATGCTGAAATGCTGGCCGACTTCCAGAACCTCTACCAACACCTGGTGGACCCGGAGTCCTCCACCACCATGGAAGGGACAGACATCAGCAAGACCGGTGGCGTTTGCACTATACAAAACATCCAAGTTTTCGACTTCAAGCACAACTATAAGCCACTAGCGCAGCCTCTGCCATTGATGCCGACGACTCTGGAGCCAGGCACAAATCGGCGGACGAAGTCGCAGCGAAGGCTGTCGTGGAACCCCATCCAGAAACGAAAGGCAGATAAAGACGCGCACAAGATGCGTGAGAAGCAAGCTTTGATGACTGCTTCGAACAGGGATCTGCTGATCATGGACTGCGACTTGGTCAGGAAGTTTTCAGAATTCGAAGAACAGAGTGTCGACAGTGACCTCGAAGGTCTGCCGCTTGCCGAAGGTCGGAAAATACGATGGATGCTGGTCTATGCTATCCTCCAGGTGTTCCGTTCGGTGTCTCATCCACCGAAGCAGGTCCGCAACGTGACTGGCCTGACTTATTCTCTCTGCTGCCGTCCTCCAAAAAGGATGCCATGGCAAGAATCACGAGTCCCCAGGATTCGGGCCGGCGTCCGGAGTTCTTCCCAGTTGCAGTTGGTGCCTGACCAGAGATACTCCCACACCAACGCCTCTACTTGCTCCATGGGTGAGCAAGTAGCACGAGGACGATCGCTCAAAGCTCGCCGACTCACACTTCCTGACAAGTTGCCTGGAGCCTTGACTGCGTCCTTGTCGACCAAGACACCGCCAGGTTCGCGTGCATCTTCATTGAAGAGATTGATGTCGCGACGAACCCGTGTCGCTGCCGAGCCGTTGCCAACTAAACGACCATCATTTTGTGAGATCTACATTCAAGGCTACGGAAACGGTCTGAATGAGGTCAAGCGAGAAGTCATGGCCGCTCCTGCAGCAGAGCTTACTGCCGAACCAGAAGCAAGTGAGGAAAGCATTCGAGGAGAACCGCCCTCGCCACAAGAGCGCATTGGTCACGAAGTGCACGAGCTCGACGCTAGCGGTGATGAAGGGCTGACTTGTGTTCCTTCGTCCGACGAGGCAGCACTGACTACTCCAGAAATGTCTCGAGAGTCTTCTACTACTTCGACGAGTAGCCATTGGTCCAAGAAGAGCGGGAACAGTGACTTGGATCCCACCACGCCAGCCAGTGATGCAGTCTGCACGCTCCAAGACATACTGCGGCGGTCTCACATCGACCGCTCAGAGGATCGGACGCCGATTGAGAAAGGGGCGACACCTCAAACACCAGGCTCGGCCAGCATACTCACCATCGTGGACCATAATGACCACGCCGACGATGATGACGATGCTCTGACCATGCCTTCGGTCCATTTCAACACGTTGACTTGGGATAGGATCCTGGCTGAACAACTGGTGCCTGTCACTGCGTCTACTGCGAATGCTATAACGATTCGAGCATGACACGATCGTGGGTTGGGGTCCCGAACATGAGGTTTTTGATACTGTAATAATGAATATAATGTGACGATGACATGAAACGAAAGAGCTGGACGGCCATGAGAATGGAGGAAGGGATTTGAGGGTGACTTTGATTTGGTATCCGATCTACCCAAGCACTACGCTCATTTGGAATAGCGATCAAACAGCAATATCAGGCAAGCGCGCGTAATCTAGTACTGGTTCAAAAGCCTGGTTCATGGTTTTTCCTACCTTGACAGCCCTTTCTCTGGAACTTAGCGAAATAGTCCCTGGTACTTCGCCTCTAACCGTACATTCGTATCGTAAATATTGTGCACCCACCCTAATCATAGAATCATTATTCCCGCAGTGCCGATTGATCTTTGAAGTTACGGCCCTCGTTCCCGCCACGCCTCATCCAAGTCCTCTTGCGTGACCTGATACGCCCAGTGGTGACAAGTCTGATGCATCACAGGACTGACTTCATTTTCCCGTTCTTCGGCGTCGTCGTCGAAGATGCTCCTCACGCCGGCTTGGATGTACTTTTTGAGTAACATGCGCTTCCATCGGCCTTTGGGCCCGACACAACGTGACCAGCGCCCGACTTGTCGCTCGTCCTCGCCGTCGTCCAGGCGCCGACCGAGCCAGAAGCGGATATACCATTCGAACCAGCCGCGCGGGTCATGAGAGAAGTTGATCCAGCCGGCGGCTTCCCATTCCGTGAGGCTCTGGCCGCAAGGGACGGCGTATTTGTTCAGGGATGCGTCGTAGTGGGCGGCTGTGAGGTATTTTGTGGGTGGGTGCAGTTGGGAACGCCAGTTCTCGGGCAGGGTGTGGAGGTGGTCATCTTGCAAGGTGAGGTGGAGGGTGCGTGAGTGCCAGGGGGAGAAATAGGAGCCGCCGAAGGCCCCTTCGAGGAGGATGGAGAGAGGAGATTTATTGGGTGTGAAGGTCGGGTGCGAGGGGAAGTGGTATGTGCCTGTCCCGTCTGTGGACTGGGTGGGTGGAGAAGGGGTGGAAGGAGACGGAGTCCAGGAGTTGTATTTGGCTAGGAGCGTGGGTAGGTCAGAGGAACGGGGAGGGGAGGGGGTGGGTGGAATGGATAGGGCCTGGGCTTGATATTGGGAGCGGGAGCGGGAGGTGGTAGTCGTGTGAGGCCGTCTGATCTTGTCGGTTCTGGGTGAGGGACCGGTGTTGTCGTCGTTGTATGAAACTCGAGGGCCGCTGGCTGCTATCCGGGCGGAAGAGCGGGATGGGAGAGATGGAGCGATGGTGTTGAGACGGCGCTTCTTCAAGGGCTGTTTTTGGGTTTCCGAATCCGAGTTTATGGGTTTTGGAGCTCGAGAATGAGAATGGGAATGAGAATGGAGGTTGAGTTCTTCCAGGAGTTTTGCCTTGTGTTGGAGGTTTTGGAGGCGTTGTGCCTCGAGGTCAAGAGACATGGCTGTGGCGTCCTAACCTCCTAACCTGTTCTTCGAAGGGCGATGATGGACGGACTCGGGAGATGGAAATGAGAGTCGCACTAACCGTTCGATCACTTACAAGTTACAACATTCAATTCTCATCAGTCTCAGGTGTTGATGTCGCGTGTCCGAGTCGCGTCGAAAGAAAAGTCGCCAGGTGACGTCAAACCGGTGCATTGGATTGCAGAAGGACCGAGATTGTCGATGCCAGCCGTCTTCTGGCGATCATGACGGCTACTCTCGCCGTGACAGAAGGTTGTTGAGATCGGGAGCTTCTCTCCTTCTGGTGGATTTCTCGGTACACAAAAGTCTTTCCAGTCTTGGTGGGTTTGCGAGCTACGATGCACTAGATACACTAGACAGGCATTTGAGGTGTGTACCTGCATCCGAGCAGCTGCGATTAACTGAATATGGCCTCGTTCATTTGTTCCATCACTGTCTTGACGTCTTCTCTGTCCACTTCATGTCCTGACGTCTACCACAGTAATGGTTTAACGTCTTGTCCCATGAGTCTGAAGTCCCAATCCAGCGGGTTCGTTACTATACTGATGGATTCGTCGATCTAGCTTGGTCCTATTCCATCTTCCCCGTTGCCGTCTAACGCCTCCGGCCACCCAATGCGACTATCACTACTCCGTACCTAGGTAATTTATCTGTCTCAGTCTTCTACTGCTGTCGATCAAGCCACGGCCACCACTAAGGGAGTTTGAGGAGGACCTATATAACCCACCTCGGACATGATCGCTACCTCTTCAGTCGGCACTGAATCTCCCAATCTTTCCTTGCACCGTTATGATGCCGCAGAACGACCGGGTTCGCGGGCGCAGCGGGCGTCCACAGAATCGAGCGACCTTCCTGTGAAATATTCTACCGATTCCCTCCTGCGACAATCGGAAGACGAAGACGCAATGTCTCCAGCTTACAAGTTGCGAGCGAACGGTGTCGACCACGGAGAGAAAGAGCTGCCCAGGTTACAAGCTATCGGAGAAATAGATACTGGCGACCAATATGAACCGGTGCTCGAGGATGACCCGTCGTCTTTCAACCTGCTATCTCCCCCACCAGCAGAGCAAGCGGAAAGTTTTTCGCTAGAAAAGCAAACACAGGCTCTGTTCTCAAAGGGCCATCTACAGGTCATCTTCGGAGACCCAGGCCTGCTCCTCAAATTCACATCTTTCCTCGGCGCCCACAGGCCGCAATCGGTGCCCATTCTTGTCCACTACCTCGACTCCCTCAAATCCCTACGAGCCATTCACTATGCGAATGCGATTTGCGAAGGACTGGATCCCGTGGAGGGCTACGACTTCACACAAAAGGTGGTCAAACCTACTATAAATACTGCGCTGGAAGATAGAGCGCATAGGGCTTTTGATGCGCTGGTCACGGAAGAACTGCCGGCATTTATCACACATCAGTACATTCAGATCGTCAGTGCCAGTATTACGGCTAGAATCACAGGGGCTTTGTCTCCCCATTTAAGAGAAGCCTCGGATGGTCTGGCGGAGGTCTTCTGTCTGACAGATCCATCGCGGCCAGATAACCCTATCGTCTTTGCTTCAGAGGAGTTCAACCGGACGACGCAATATGGAATGTCATACATTTTGGGTCGAAATTGCAGGTTTCTACAGGGACCGATGACAAATCCACACAGTGTGCGCAGACTAAGGGAGGCGACCAAGACCGGCAAGCAGCACCAGGAGGTCTTCCTGAATTAGTAAGTGGACGGAGTCGTTAATTGCCGGGGTACATTAGGAGCTAACCTACAACAGTCGACGAGATGGCTCTCCCTTTGTGAATCTGCTCATGATCGCGCCACTTGCGGATAGTCGGGGTGTTGTTCGCTACCACATCGGTGCACAAGTCGATGTCAGTGGGCTGGTCAAGGATAGCGCAGAGATGGAGTCCTTACAAAAACTGATGGACTTGCGGGCCCGGGGCGAAGATCCCCCAGCACCCGAGAAGCCAAATCCGGAGAAGAATGACGAGCTACGCGAATTGAGTGAAATGCTCAATCAGGGAGAACTAAACATCATCCGTCGGCACGGTGGGAAGATGCACCGTGAAGTCGGGGAAGAGGATGTCGAAAGCGTTGGCTCGCAACAGCCGCGGCTCTTGCTGAAAGACCCTGAGGCAATGACTCCGCCGGTTGGAGGCGTCAACGGAAGGCTAAGCGGTGTGTATCAAAATGTGAGTAAAGCCCAGGCTTGTTCTCTGCATCCAAAGGCTGACCCATTTGAAGTATTTGCTTGTACGACCATATCCATCTCTGCGCGTCCTTTTCGCCAGCCCCTCTCAAAGGTTACCTGGCATATTGCAATCGCCTTTCCTGAACAAGATTGGCGGCTCGAACCGAGTTCGTGAGGAGCTCACGGCGGCATTCGCTGACGGACGAGGAGTTACCGCAAAAGTACGGTGGCTCAGTCGAGGAGATGAGCAAGGGAAGAACAAGTGGATTCACTGCACACCTCTGGTTGGCCACCAGGGCCAAGTGGGCGTGTGGATGATAGTCATTGTCGACGAGGAGCAGAGTAATAGTGAGAGATGGCCTCCTGGAGCAGGTCGACTGCCGCCCACAGTCGCAACACCTGAAAGAGCCACAGAGCGGAGTGCTGTGAATGGGCACAGATTATTCAGCCCAACGCCAACCGGGCCTGGGGGCACCAACGGGCCCTACTATGATGCCAACGGCGGCGGAAGTATGGGCAGTGGCAGTGTGACAAGTTTGAGAATTGGATGAGGGTTGATGAAATATTGACCATCTGGTTTGGACGTCGCACGGTATATTCTTCATGTTAGGACATTTTGGTAAAGATTGTAATGGATGAAGTGTGATCTCGATATTTCTTGGTGGATGAAGCTGCGTTAAGACGCGCACACTTCTTGTAGCTGGATATTGGTTCCAAGGTTCTGGCTCGCCGGGTTGAGGACGTACCCTAGAAATGCTTCGCAAGACGTAGCAGTTAAGCTTCGTGGCTTGCTCAGGGCCATCGTGGGCTTATTGTTTTGTTGACAGCGCTTGGTGTTGATGGCGGCTTGTCTCCTTTCTGGCGCATCTGGCAGGCACTGACGACAGGCACTACAGGGGAACACAGACGATTCAGCTGACGCAGCACGCCCGAGCACGCCTAACCTCTAGGCTAGTAGCCTGGCCTCGTCCCTGGACTCGTCATCCTTGCGGGCCAGTGCACAGCGGCCATCACGGCTGGCTTGTTTCATCGACAACGATCTGTGGGTCTTTTCTTCCTACGAATTATCAGGGATGCCGCCTTTTGTTGTGAGACCAGAAATAAAATGCTGTTGAAGATCTCGAGTCCAAAGGCGAGTCGTAACCAGGAGCATTTGCAGTCCTACTTCACCTACGAAGTCGAGATGAGGCAGAGTATCTCACTGCCTGATTCGTTCTTACCTTGATCTTTTTGGCACGGCATCGACCCATGAATCTCCGCAAGCAAAGTACATCGGCTGGTTTGCATGAGTAAGAAAACGAAAGTACGCCCTCGCTCGGTACCAAAGCCCTTTCATCCCGTTTCATCCAAGGAAACACAGTTATCACCATTCTCGGAAACGAAACAATCAATCCAGAATTCAGAGCTCTCGAATGAGTCCACTACGACAGTCATTACCTTTGTGCAGATACCTCGACCATGATCCAGGGGAGGCGTGCTATAGTCTGCCTAGCTCTTGCTACCATACTTATTTTATTACTCTATTACCGAACAACCAGCTCTTCAATCACCGTCAGGTCATTACGGAGCACCGTTCCACAGGTCATCGGACTAGGAGAGTTATTTGAGTCCGATGGTCATGAAGAACAGGAACCAGTCCACTTGGGGTCCCGACCTCAGGATTATCAACCATCCCATGCAGCCAACGATGCAGCTCCGCCCGAGTCGACGGAGCCAATAACTTTTGGAAGCACACCACCTGGGATGAAGAGCTTCACGCGCAATCTTGTCATGGCCAGGACAAAGCAGGAGAACGTGACATGGCTCGACGAGGTCGATTTGGGCCCGAACATCAATCGCATGATATATGTCGCCGACGACCCCAAGGCACCCTTGCATCCGCCCAAGAACAAGGGCCACGAAGTCATGAACTACTTGACCTACATCATCGACTTCTACGACAACCTACCGGACGTCAGCATCTTCATGCACCACCACCGATTTGCCTGGCATAATGATGATTTATTGAACTTCGACGCCAGCGAGATGATCAAGCGGCTGAGCAATGAGAGGGTACAACGACAAGGATACATGAACATGCGATGCCACTGGATGCCTGGATGTCCGGAGTGGATCCGCCCCGGTCAAATTGAGCCGGACAAAGAGAAACTCGAGCAGGCGTTGATGGCGGAAGCCTGGGCTGAATTGTTCCCAGGGAAATCGATCCCGAATGTGCTTGCTCAGCCCTGCTGCTCGCAGTTCGCCCTGAGTCGGGACAAGATTCGAGAGTTGCCCCAGGAGACCTACCTGCATTTCCGAGATTGGCTGCTACGCTCGGAATATCGAGACACGATGAGTGGGAGGATTTTTGAGTACCTCTGGCAGGTCATTTTCACGGACCAGGATACATTTTGTCCCAACCAGCGGACGTGCTATTGCGATGGGTTTGGCGTGTGTTTTGAGACTGAAGAGTCGTTTGATAAGTGGTTTGAGATCAGATATAACATGAAGAAGGCGGAGCTGGAGCTGAAGGAGTGGGAGGATCAGGCTCAAGCGATCGAGCAGTACAGAAAGGAAGGAAGGCTGGAGGCGATTGAGGCGGGTGCGCTGAAAGTCCCTGAGTATGGGAAGAATGAAGAGCTGGCGGCTATGATCAGGGGGTGGGAAGACGATCTGGAGGCGAGAAGGGTGGAAGCGCTGGAGAGAGGCGTGGATGCGAGAATAAGAGCGGAGAGCGATGGGAGGTTATGGAGGGAGGGTGATGGTTACTGAAAAGTGTTGTGCTTCACATTCGCATTGAGCAGGGGCATCTTGCAGGATAGGTTGCATTCATCATGGCGTTGAAGGATACGAACAGTTGGGATATCACAGTACATTACGGATGCCATTAGTGACGGAGTTTGTGATCTTGGTTATTCAGCGAGATTATAGCGATAACCGTGAATTGAATATAGGGCCATCCGGCAGATATAGAAATGACTGGATGAGTGTGCCTACAAGGGAGAAGCATTCGAACCCACGAGTGATGCTGATATTAGTGTTCATGTCGAGATATTGTAGGCTTGACGGGGGCTTACTTCAAGGAGTGCTGAACTCGCGTGACGCCACTAGAAGTTGGGGTCGATCGTGGCCTGCGGAGGAACATCAAAGAAGGCAGGCAATTGAACACCTTTCGTCTACGACCACAAAGCCATACTCTGTTCCATTACTCATGCGACATACCTACTCATGCGTGTTTCTAAGTTGGATTAGCTGTTCATCTCATATTGCGGTCGCGCCTCTAGGCCGGTGGAAGCTGCGACTGAATGATGGCATCAGCAAACTCCCTTAGATAATCATCCTTGAACGAGAGATCGCTTGCTCAGCGATCAGCAACCAAAGATGCCTGTGAGGATGAGGATGAGATGGACCGCTTACGCCGGGGTATGTATTCTGCCTCCGCCTCTTCTGTTGTATCAGCCTGTCTATGAGTGCTGACAATTGGGTTACTTGTCTAGGCCTCGACTGCCCTCGCTGCCGGTGTCATACTCAAAGCTCTGGCACAGCGACCGAACTTCTACTCCGCCGCCGTCTACCTCTCGCAGTCCTCCGCTAACCTCATGATCCTGACGAATCTCCTCTTTGTCGTCGCCTGCACGGTCTTGCTTGGACTACAGAAATTACTCTATGGAAACCTACGGGCAATCGAGATTGAACAATTGTACGAGAAAGCATGGTTCGCAGTCACCGAGACGTGTCTTGCGATGACGGTATTCAGAGGCGAACTCGGTCTACCATTCCTTGCAATGTTCTTCGCTCTTCTTACAGGAAAAGTTTGGGGCTGGATAGGAGAAGGTCGTGTAGAGGTACTAGAGCAACAGCCGCCCAGGAACCCACGACTCTTCCATACACGTCTCGCTTTGAGTCTGGGTTTGAGTGTTGCTTTCGATCTAACAATGCTTGAATATGTGGTGAAACAAGTCATGAGGATGGCCAGGCCGGATATGATGGTCATGTTTGGCTTCGAATTCGCCGTGCTCTCGATCATGAGCATGAGTACCGCCCTACGATACGCCGTCGATTTACTCGAGATTGGAATCGTACGAGAACAGAAGCGACAGCGAATTGAGCAAATCAAGATAGAACGCGTGGACGCTGCTGTCACCGAGTTTCAAGCATCACAGGCCCAACAAGCCACGCCGACGGATGCCTCTGAGACAACGCCCACTCCTACTCTGCGGACTCTTGAGCAAGTGAGGCAGGAAGCCTTCAACCAACCTGTTGACGAGAACGAGGTCGAAGTGGAAGGATGGGAGGACAAAGGCCGCTACATGTTCTACCTCAACCTTGCTACGGACTTTTTCAAGCTTGTGATTTATTTGGCGTTTTTCTTCATTCTACTTGTATTCTATGGCCTGCCGATACATATCCTGAGAGATGTGTTCTTGACGATGCGGTCATTCTTGAAACGAATCTCGGATTTCATGAAATATCGTGCGGCGACGAGGGATATGAATGCTCGATACCCCGATGCTACAGCAGAGGATATCGGACGAGAAGATGTATGCATAATATGCCGGGAGGACATGCAACCCTATCAGCCACCAGCTGCTCAAGACGGTCAGCGACCGAATCCTGTCGCGGAGAGGATGCGACCCAAGAAGCTACCCTGTGGGCACATTTTGCACTTCTCTTGCCTGAGAAGTTGGCTTGAGAGACAACAGATATGTCCCACGTGCAGAGCGAACGTCGTGCGACCGACACAAGGAAGTGCTGCTGCTGGGCAGGCTGGAGCGGTACAAGGTGATGCGAGGCAACCTCAACCTAATAGGAGACAAGGTCCACGGGTGTATCAGTTTGGACCGCTCCGGATAGGTGTGGGCGCAGCGAGAGGGAACGACATGTTCGAAGACCTACAACAGCAACTTGCCGACGCCGGAGCTATTCCTCGCCCTCCAGCCAACGCGAACGGGAATGCGAATGCGAATGCAGATCCAAACGGTCCAAGACAGTTTGGTGTGGGTTTTCGTTGGTCGGCACCTCGACGACGGCAACCAGGAGAATCTCATAGGAGTACTCAAACCCGGATTGATGCCTTGGAGCAACAAATTCAGCGAGAGGCGGAGCAGTTGGCTCGGAATTCCGCCGAGCTAAGTGTCCTCCAATCTATGCAAGCTGAATTGCAGAGATTGCGTGCGACTAGGGGCACTCCGATACAGAGCAGCAATGCAGCACAGGGTATGGTACCAGGAGCTGCGTTTGCAACTCCCGCTCAGACCATGAGTCCGCTCACCAACACGCAAATTGGAGCTCGACTCGCAACGAGGTTTGAGGCGGGTGGTCAGCAGGATATTATTCAAGCAGGAAGTGACAGGTTACCGCCAGGTCTTACGCTACCAGAGGGTTGGTCAATGACCCCTTTGCATCCAATGGGAGGAATAGCAGCCATCCAGGCCCCTCCGGGGCCGAACAACGCTGGTTTGGCAGGCCTGCCTGCAATCCCTTTGCAGTTCCCAGGCCCTATACCTGATCCCGCCCCAATGTTAGGGGGACAATTTCCGCCCATGAACTTCCCTGGTTTCGGGTTTCCGCCGGGATTCGCCCCTCGGCCACCACCAAACATGGCAGGCCATGGTCAAGCAGGTACACCGCACCCGCACGGTACTCAAGTCCAGCCACAAGCACCGGGATCACATCCAGCGCAACATCAAACATGGCCAGCTTTCCCTCCGCAGTTCGCCAATCGATTTGGCGCCAATCCCTCAGGCAACCAACAAAGACCCCAAGCTCAGCAGAATGGAACCCTACAGCATCCCCCCACAGAGGCTCCGGCACAGCCTCCCCCAGTGATGGGTTTCCCTCCTTTCGAAAATATGCAAGGCCTGGATTTCGAATTTGCAAATATCGCCGCTGAACTCGCTCAGCAGGCTCAGCAGCAGCCACAGGCAAATGGACACAGACCTGGCGGAGGTGCTTCAACAAGCGATGTCGACGGCGCCGATGCTGCCGGTACTAGCGCAGTCAATGGGCATCAACAGGTCCCAGTATCCCCGCCATCCAGGCCGATACCCTCATGGGGGTTTGACACTGCAAATGACAATGAGGGTTCAAACAGTAGCGACGCCGCTCAGGTAAATGGCAGTCACGATGAAGAAAGCAATACTGCTGCACCGTCGTCGTCGTCATCGTCGCAGCCCGGTGAAGGGAAGAATCGACAAGCTACTGTGGAGGATTTGGTTGAGGATCCTGATTGAGGGTGAATGGATTGCATGGTATCTTTTGAGCCTTCATAGAAAGTGCTCGAGGCTCAGCTAGGGTCAAAATCATCTCGGTTTCCTTCTTCTCATACTGCCGTACAAGGCTTCCATGGCCGTTCTTGACTACTATGGGACTGTGAACACAGTAGAAGTGATTCGTCATGTGACACCGCGAACAGTGGCAATTACTTACTTACATGAAGTATGCGGACGCGCATCTGCTATCCACAGGTCTCCATTGGGTGACAGCTTCTAAGCTTGGAAGAGCCCCTGCATGTGCCATGATGCGGCAGTGTTGTCAGTGATCCCTTCCCGAGACACAACCATTTGACGAGTCGGTTGGCTTTGAAACAAGCTCTCAAACAGGCGACTGTCGCACAAGAAGGCGAATGTCGTTCGCTGCGCCACCCATCGCAGCCTCCATACAACAAGCCACCCACTCTTCTCCCGTTACTTCAATCTGTAACCTGACCACGGATACCCAACTTCTGTTTCGACCTCCAGCTTTCACTACTGTATTCTGTCTCTTCCTCTGCGATTGTTCCGCAAAGGATCGAAGAGAAGGTTGATAATCGCTATTTCAGTGACCACCAACATCGGCCGCCTGAACACTTCTCCAAAATCCTTGCGTCTGTGCAGACACATCACATCAATCTTCCTGCGGGCGTTCAACGTCGAGTCGAGAGACCATCACGTCCGTGCGGAGATATCACTCTTCTTGACGTCGATCTTCAATCACTGTCCGGTGCAAGCAGTGCCTGTTTGTTCATATTGAACACCTTGCCTACCGTCCAACGTTCAGTGCCACCACCGTAAGCCTACATCGACGGACCGGAGGCAAGATGGATTCCTCAAGGGTGTTCCGACGGCAAATCACCACCACCAACAATAACGACAACAACGACAACAACAACGATTTCAATAATGGATATTGGTGGTATAGCTCGGTATGTGTTTTGCTGCTGCTTCTGTGCCTGCGACACAACTAACCAAACGGTGTACTGTGTTATAGACCGCCTATGCAATCAAATGGGCCATCATTGCCGCCATCCTGGTCGCCTTCCTCGTCTTCTTCGTTGCAGGATACTGGCACGCCCGACGACGCATGCGCAAAGGCCTGCCTCCATTGGCTTATCACCGCTGGCTCGTACCGAGAAGACAACGAATGGCATTCGCACAGCAATACCCGCAATATGCGCAACAAGTTGGATATTACAGAGCAACACCTACGTATCACCCATACGCGCAAGGACAGGCGTATCACATGGGAGCCTACGGACCGCCACCGCCTGGTAAGTCCCCAAGCATGGTGAATAAGGAGACAGTGGCAAGGAAGGCTGATCAAAGAATAATAGCATACCATGAACCAGATTATGTGCCTGCGTACACGCCCCAGGGACCGAATAAGGTGGATCCGGACCAGAGCAGACAGTACGCACCGCCGGCCGGGCCGCCTCCAGGGGAGCCTAGTCAGCCTGCTCGAGTAGCGAACATGCAGGGGAGATAGGATCCGTTCCGAAAGAGGGTGTAAGAACGAGGAGCTGTCTTACGGATGATGCTGGATCATAGGGTGCAGAAACGGGCGTTGAACATACGTCGGAGTCGGAGAGATCGCCTTTCGGGAAAGAAATGCGGCTGTCCAGCACAAAAGGACATTGGCATTCGAGAAGCATCGAGAGGCACCATAAGGGTGTTTTTGTCAACGGTATTCTCGCGGGCACATGGCTTACTACTCGGCGTTCTCGAGGGTCTTGGGTTCAGAGAGTGTCGGAGCAGGCACTCGCAGAGCAAAACAATGCCTGAGCCATGGTGTAAAGGATGTAATATGCATATTGCGGAGATCCTCGCTGGGAAAAGACTGGGAATTGCAAACCGGGTATCTACAAGAGCATCAAAGTGGCTAGATCAGGCCCAAAACGCCTGTAACGCTATCATCGAAAACGCCATCAGCTATTCAATCTCCATCGCGTCTGAATCTTCGTCTCTGTCTCTGTAAGATGAGTGGTCTGTCATGGCATCGTCGAATTCTATATCTTGGTCCTGCCCCTCTCTTTCTCTTTCTCTCCATTCTGCGGCCTGTTTTTCTCTCGCTCGTGTGCGTGCCGCGATGATGGCTTTCCGCACGGCATCCTCCTCCTCGGGGACTGTGATGCTGGTCGGGTCTCGGTAGAGAACTAGGGCGGTGTTTGTATTGAGGGACAAAGGCGGAGATGGATTTTGAGGAGGGTGGTTTTGGAGGAACCTCTGTGGTATGGCAGAGACTTTCTTGTCGATGTCTGGCAGGAAGACCGTGTGTGAGGCAGCGGCCTCGTCGGCTTCGATTTGCGCGATCTCGTGGGCGAGGTTGGTTATTATGACTCTATGAGGTGTCTCGTCGACGGTCATGAATTCGGAGTCTTGGAGGGTGGGCAGCGGCCCTGATGTGACTACAGCATTTCCATCTTCCTGTTCCTGTGTCTGGACTTGGGGCAAGAAGGTTGGGGAGGAGTGTGAATGTAGGTGTGTGGCCTCGACAGGTGGGGTTGCCAGGATCGCAGGTCGAGCGTCGGTGTTGGCGATGAGAGGACGGAATGAGACGCCCGTGGATGAAGGAGGAGTTGTCGATTGAAGGAATGCTTGCGGCGGTATGGCATGATTCTGGTTCAGGCGGAGTTTCTTGAACTGCGAAGAGATGTTGGATTGCGACTCGAGTTCGTCGTCGGCTTTCCGCTTGCCGGGAGCGGTGACGAGATTGCTGCGGTGTTCGTTTGCCGGGTACCACTCCGGAGGCGTAGGTGCGGTTGCTGTACCTGTAGGATACGGTGCCATCATCATGGCATGGGCCGTGTGAGACTCGATCTGTACCTATGTACTGTGTACGGATTGGAGGTGCGGTGCAGCGAAGACGATGGATTGATTGTAGTTAGTTGTTTCCTTCTCCAACTCTCATAAAGTCGTCCCTGGCTCGCCCTTTTCGTTCTTCTCTTACTTTTCTCTGCAGCGACGGACACAGCTCGGTCGTTGGTCGTGGTCGTGACTGTACATCATTGACTTGGTGCCTTACCACAAGAGAAAGAGAGAGGACCGGCAGCTCGTCGAAACAGATAAAAAAGGTATTGGGCGGTCTGGAAGGTACTCGAAGAAAGTTGGATGTCGATTTGGAGAGCTGTGGCCGCAGTTGACCACACGCTGCCCACCCCTCGATTTCTTTGTGGATTGACTCACAATTTCGATACACGACCTGCTGCTCGCGCCTTTCGCACACTCTCTTCACAATTAAATACCCGGCGGCGAGAGACACCGGGTCATACCAAGGAGGAGTGTTTTCCCCACAGAAATCTTGAGCGTCGGAACTACAACTGGGCCTTTCCACCTGCACTGCGCACATCGAAAGTACAGGTGCAACGGCACATGACCGTCAGAATGGCGTCGACAAACATGGGAGACACTCACAAATGGAGTGCTCAAGTCGTGAGAGATACCTTCCTCAAGTACTTTGAGGATCGGGGACATACGTTTGGTAAGTTATCTCCCACTCAGATTTCCAACCTCAGTACACTGACACGCTCGCCCTTCAGTAAAATCCTCGCCCGTCGTACCTCTCTCCGATCCTACGCTCCTCTTCACAAATGCTGGTATGAACCAGTTCAAGCCGATATTCCTCGGCACTGTCGACCCCACGAGCAAAGAAGGCCAGTACAAGCGCGCGGTCAACTCGCAGAAATGTATACGTGCTGGCGGCAAGCACAATGATTTGGACGATGTCGGCAAAGACAGCTACCACCACACTTTCTTCGAGATGCTGGGCAATTGGTCGTTCGGAGATTACTTCAAGACGGAGGCCATCACATACTCGTGGGAATTGCTGACGAAAGTCTTCGGTCTGGAGCCGGATCGATTGTACGTCACATACTTCGAAGGCAACGAGGCCGGTGGACTGGAACCGGACCTCGAGGCAAAGGAGCTCTGGAAGAGCGTCGGCGTCGCGGAAGATCATATCCTGCCGGGCAACATGAAGGACAATTTCTGGGAGATGGGCGACCAAGGTCCTTGCGGTCCTTGCTCCGAGATTCACTACGACCGAATCGGTGGACGGAATGCGGCGCATCTGGTGAACCAGGACGACCCGAATGTGTTGGAGATCTGGAACAACGTCTTCATTCAGTACAACCGGGAACCGGACAAGAGCCTGCGGCCGCTGCCGAACAAGCATGTCGACACAGGTATGGGCTTCGAACGGCTGGTCAGTGTGCTACAGAACAAAATGTCCAAC
The DNA here is from genome assembly GCA_035928285.1 of Vermiconidia calcicola. Lineage (NCBI taxonomy): Eukaryota > Fungi > Ascomycota > Dothideomycetes > Mycosphaerellales > Extremaceae > Vermiconidia > Vermiconidia calcicola. The sequence goes on along the minus strand of JAXLQG010000002.1, from coordinate 566,350 downwards.
TACGACACGGATGTGTTCACACCATTATTTGCGCGGATTCAAGAGATTACTGGGGCGAGACCGTACTCGGGCAATTTTGGTGACGACGACAAAGATGGAATCGACACTGCATATCGAGTTGTTGCGGATCATGTGCGGACGTTGACATTTGCGATCAGCGATGGAGGGATTCCGAACAATGAAGGCCGAGGATATGTCGTGCGACGAGTGTTACGGCGTGGAGCGCGATATGCCAGGAAATATTTCAATGTCGAGATTGGCGATTTCTTTGCGAAGATTGTGCCGACTTTGGTCGAGCAGATGGGCGGCATGTTCAAGGAGATTGTTGCAAAGGAGGATGAAGTCAAGGAGATTCTGAACGAAGAAGAGCTGTCATTCGCAAAGACTTTGGATCGAGGAGAGCGACAATTCGAGGTTTATGCTCAGAAGAGCCAGGTTCAAGGCCTGAAGAGTCTGCATGGTGCCGATGTGTGGCGGTTATACGACACTTTCGGCTTTCCCGTCGACTTGACCAGACTTATGGCCGAGGAGAGAAATCTGTCGATTGACGACAACGAATTCGAGGCTGCGAGATTACGCGCCAAAGAGGCTAGCAAGGGCGAAAAAAAGGCGGCGAGTGACCTGCTGAAGTTGGATGTCCACGACCTGGGCGAACTCGAGAAGATGCCCGGCGTCACAAAGACGGATGACAGTGCGAAGTATGGCCGGGAGAACATCACGGGCACGATTCAGGCGATTTATCATGCGAAGAAGTTTCACCCTGACACTCAGGCAATTCCCGAAGGCGACCAGGTTGGTATCATCCTCGACCGGACTTGCTTCTACGCTGAGCAGGGTGGTCAAGAGAACGATACCGGACGGCTTGTCATTGATGGGCAAGCGGAGCTTGAGGTTGAGAACGTACAGCTTTATGCTGGCTATGTCTTGCATATCGGGTACATGAAGTATGGCCATTTCGCCGTCGGACACACCGCGATCTGTGAGTACGATGAGTTGAGGAGATGGCCTATCCGAAATAACCATACCGGAACACATATTCTCAACTTTGCGCTTCGGGAAGTCCTGGGCGACGGTGTCGAGCAGAGAGGGTCGCTGGTTGCTCAGGAAAAGTTACGATTCGATTTCAGTCACAAGGCTGGTATTTCGGACGCTGATTTACAGAAGGTCGAAGATATGTCAACAGAGTATATCAGACAGAACTGCCCAGTCTATGCAAAGGATGTTCCTCTCGTCATTGCGCGGGAGATCTCCGGCGTCAGGGCCGTCTTTGGCGAGACGTATCCGGATCCCGTGCGGGTGGTGTCTGTTGGTGTCGAAGTCGATGACATCTTGAAGAACGTCAAGGACGAGAGGTGGAAGACAGTCAGCATTGAGTTCTGTGGTGGAACACACGTCAAGGCTACCGCTGATATCAAAGACCTTGTTATTCTCGAGGAAAGCGGAATCGCAAAGGGCATTCGACGAATCATTGCGGTTACAGGCGAAGACGCGCATGAAGTGCAGCGCGTGGCAGACAGGTTCTCGGACAAACTGAAGACTCTGGAGGGCATGCCGTTTGGACCGAGCAAAGAGCAAGAAGCCAAGGCGATACAGCTTGAGCTGAACAATCTGTCGATATCGGCGGTGAAGAAATCGCAGCTCCGAGAGCGAATGACCAAGGTTAGCAAGGAGATTCTCGATCAGCAGAAGAAGTTGCAGAAGGAGGAGTTGAAGAAAGCAACCGATTCGATCAGCGAGTATTTTGAGAAGAACAAGGACGCCAAAGCGGCAGTGCTGAAACTCCCGATCGGTGGAAACCCCAAGATCGTGCCGGATGTGGTCAAGCATGTGCAGACCAAGTTGAAGGATAAGAGTGTGTATATTATTGTGGCGGACGATGGGGAGCCCGAGGGGAAGGTGTTCCACGGGTGCTTTGTGAGCCCGGTAAGTGTGGCCATTGTGGCACCAAATCGTGGTAAGAGAGGTGCTAATCATGGCTTTAGGAAGGAGTCAAGGCCGGTATCACGTCTGCAGACTGGTCGGCGCAGGTGTCGCAAATAGTGGGCGGTAAAGCTGGCGGGAAGGCGCCAGTTGCGATTGGGACAGGAACAGACCAGGCGAAGGTGGACGAGGCAGTTGAGGCGGCCAGGGAGTATTTGGAGAAGTTTAAGCTGTGAGCATGTTGACTATCGGTATCGAGAGATTTCGAACAGAGCCAATATGGCGACCCAAGAAAGAATCACTCGACTCTGGGTGTCTGGGTGTATTGCATGGCTTGAGATACGGGGTTTACAACGCCTAAAACAAGGCTGGAACCTGGGAAGATGAGAAGATGGCGAGTCATGGCCTGGGTGTGGTTAGGTAGCTCCGGCGCGGTGGCATGATGTGGTGTTGGGAGGCAGAAGTGGTTGTGTGTACATCAACATCAACATCAACATCAGCGGTGATGGCGGGCTTTGTATGCCAGTGCGACTGGGATCTTGTGAGCTGTAGCCATCTGGATGGGGCCATGCACAGCATAGAAGGCTTGATCAAATGTGTTCGATAGACGGAATGAATCTCATACGGGCAACTGCAAAGGAACCTTGGTCCGTACAGCCAGCAGGGACAGACTGGGCAGATACCAGAACGACATGGTCGTCCTCGTCGTGTGTAGTATTGTGCGTGACTATGGTAGTACTTTGTAGGCCAACCGGAAATATAGGCCGATGGTAGTCGAGCCGGCCAATCACAAATGTTAGTACCTGCCGATTCAGGACGCAATGACGAAGGACGAGAGAGCGGAGAATTGAGTGACGTCGCAGACGATAACGTCGACTGCAAGAATAAGTATTGATTGAGATGTGTTTCATTTGATCCGGTAATGAACGTGGTAGAATCTCTTCCAAGGACACCAGCATACCAGCATCATCAGAAGCAAACAAGGACGGATATGCCCAGTCTTCGTCCTCTGAGTACATCGCTACGAACAATCACGACTTCGACTTCGACTTCGGCTCTTCGTCGAGCCAGCGCGGTAGCTTCTCAGGTCACTTCTCAGGCTCCGAGATCAGCAGCAGCCTTGGGAGTATCAGCCGGTGTTACGAGACTCTCAACAAAGACCTTCTCGACGTCAACAGTAGCAAACATGAAATTCCCCGGCGGATGTTACTGTAAGAAGATCCGATACGAGATCGATCTCGAGGATGCGGACAAGGCCCGGACAAGTATTTGTCACTGTAAGAATTGCAAAGTACGTCAAATTTCTTCCTTCTTCTCCCAAGTAAGTGCCTTAAAGAACCACTGGGTGCTAATGCAGACTGTCTGTGTGTGCCAGAAATTCACCGGCGGTCCATTCGGCATCACCTCGAAAATCCCCGAGAGCAGCTTCACCGTCACACAGGGCAAGGAGTACATCACCGTCCACGAGGCAGACAACGGTAGCGGGACGATGCTACATCGGGAGTTCTGCAAGGAGTGCGGGAGTGGCATCTTGGAGCGTGGTGTAAGTATTTACTTACCATGCTGAAGCCAGCCTGCCTTTTTCGAGCACTTCCTTCCTTCCCTTCTCGTTCTTGACACCCGTCACGGCCCTTGGTTTTGGTTGTGGATGAAGGAAAGGTTCGCTGGTGACTAACGAGTCAATAATGATACTAGGCCAACGCCGGGGACTTCACGTACATCTTCTACGGCACGCTGGACAAGCCGACGGATCTGCCGCCAAAGGGAGAATTCTTCTGCAGCAAGCGGGACAATTGGATGCCCGAGGTTCCTAGTACGTCCTGACCTCAGACCCCCTATTATTATGTCATGACATGGGGCCGGGGTGGCGCCCTTGACGGACAATGAGCGAGTTGACTGACTTGGTGTTTGTCGCACAGATATCTTTCACAAGCAACAGATCAAGGAATGATCGCCATACTCGAAAGACGGGATGTGACGAGCAGTGAGATGGGCCGGGACACGTCTCAGCCGACTGAAAGAAAAGACATACTCCTTCCTCTGAGAGTACATCGCCCGCGATAACTGGGCAGCAGAGCATCTCGAATGTAGTATCCGTACTTATATGAGTTTTGCGGCAAAGCTGTTCGTCTGTGTTATGGGAACATGTCAATTGTCCTTGCCTCCCAGTGACTCGCAACCTGCAAAATCGGTATCGTACATGGCCTGTGACAGTGCACTGCGTGCGGCTAACACTGCGATGCACCTACACGGTACTGCTGTGGATCATTCTGCTTCAGCAGCTCACCATACACCTTGCATGTGACTCACGTTACTGTACTACCTAGGTAACGTAGTAGTTTTCACCTTCGGGCCAGATCTCATTTGAACGGATTGACAAGAGAAGGAATGTTGGCGATGAACTGGATGGGCCGGTAGCGATTTCACCGACACAGGCATTCATCCCATACCTGATTGACTGACACGGTCGATAAACTCCGAATTTACCTAGATACAGGACCACTGGTAGTATGTGGTGGTGCTGGACCAGGGTGTGTTGAATATTCCCCCTGCACCTACCCGTCGTGAAAAACCCGTGTACGCCGCCGTCTCACAACACCCAGATACCCTCCGCCATCTTCTTCACAAGTCGAGTTCCAGCTCGGCTCGAATTCCTCATCTTCCGTGCCAAACTAAGTCACCGTCACGGTGGCCTGCTTACTTGTTGTGTCCTCTTTGCCATCAATATGGCCATGGACTTTGAGTGAAGTGTCCACCTCGACGTCTCCGTGCATGACGGCTATGAGCACAGGTGCGTCCGAGTGCATCTCGCCGTCGAGAACTTCGTCGATCTCTTCGAGAGTCTTGTTGCTGGTCTCGACCCAAAACCAGATGATGAAAATAACTTCCAGGACGTCCCAGGTCGCGTTGATCATGTACGTCTTCCATCCTATCTTGGCAAGTGCAAACGGGAATGCGAAAGTCACAATGCAGCTATTATTGTCCACGAGTCAGTACTTGCTTCCATCTGCGCCGTCACGTGGCAAAGAATGTGAATGGTTGGGGTGACTTACGCTGCGCCATTCGAGAAGAACGTGTAGATGCTGACTCCGTTGGCTCTCAAACTGAAGTTGAGCACCTCTGGAGGATACATCACTAGAAGTGTCGTCCATCCGAACGAGTAGGTGCCTGGATCGGGGTCAGTGGACTGCCGTTGTCAGCAGCGAATGGATGCGCTCACCCTGGTACAGGAATATGCAGGCCACGGTTCCCAGGACACCCGAGTAATTCTCTCCAGAGCCGTACACTGGAGTCCCTTGTCAGTACGGGTCTGCTGCAGCTTTGAGGGGGAGCATCACTCACCTTTGGTCAATCCGCCGACAAGGTAGAGGAAAACCAAGGATACAGCCATCGAACCCGCTCCTAACTTCTTTCGACCTATTTTGTCGGCGAACCAAGTGCCGCATGTGGCTGTGCAGAGGCACCAAATAGAGAGATAGATGTTGATTTGTAGTTGCGTGTTTGTGTCCGTGATACCGGCTTGACTGAGCATGGTGCCGAGATAGTAACTGAGAGAAAACCAGTCAGCTCTTCCGTGAGGACATCGCGGTACTTGGGGGCTCACGAGATGATGCCACTTCCACTCATATTCCCAATGATGGCACAAGAACATGCTAACATGATCCTCCGGCGGTTGTTGCGCGTTCTGAAGGCGTCCATCCAGTTCTGACTTGCCTTGTTGGTTTGCTCAAAGGTCACAGTGTCATAGATTTGTTTGTACTGGGTCACCACGACAGGGTCACTTTTGTCACCATTCGCTCCCATGATGGCAAGAACCTCAAGTGCTTCCTCCTGGCGCCCATGATACATGAGCCATCTTGGGCTTTCTGGGATGAAAGGCAAAACAACGAGACATAGCAATGCAGGCACCACCTGAATCAATGATGGAAGACGCCAGGCCCATGAACTCATGATCTTGGCCGTACCGTAAGTCACACCTGCTGCCAGCAAGCCTCCGCCATACCAAAACGCATAGTACAAGCCCAAGCAAAACGCTCGCCATTCAAGTGGGGCAGTCTCGGCGCAGTATGTCGGACATGCCACTGAACTCAGGCCGATCCCGACGCCAACAATGAATCGTGATACCACGAACATGGCGGGGTTCTGGGCTGCTGCTTGAAGAGGAATGCCGACGAATGCTATGAGAGCAGCGACCGCCATGCCAGCCTTGCGTCCCCATCTGTCAATGACCTGGCCTGAAAACAGGGCTGCAACACAACTGCCAACCCACTAGGTGCACATCGTTGTCAGTCTGCGGACTTGACCATGGTCAAGGGTTATGGGTGGCCAAGACCAGGGGATCTTCCTTACGATGATACCTGTATTGACAGATTGGCCGGATGTATTGAGACTGATCGTGTTGTAGAAGGACGGTAGAATGTTGAGACCGTTCCTGCGTGGGGTATAAGCAAACTACACAGGTATGGTGGCATAGCTCAGCGAGCTCACATCATGTTTCCATCATATCCCATTGTCTGTGCATTCATTAGCATTCCAGTGGAGGTGGAAAGTCTGCTTTGTATTTACCATGGAGTTGACAAGGCAGGACATGATCACAAGGGCGATCAGTAGTCTGGAGTTCGTTGGGACCAGCTTCCCGACGTGGCGGGTAACTGGAGCGGAAGGCGCAGTATCGGCCATGTTGACGTTCAGGTTGGAATGAATCCAGATTGTCGAAGTGTCTAGGTCGACCCTGTATGTCCTTATATACCGATATGTCTCGCGGAGTTCGAGTTCTTATCAGTCCCAGCCGCGCTTCACTCGAAGTTTGTCGGCATCGCGGGACAGAGCTGACCAAATAACAGGGGACGGTTGGTTGAAGACAGAGATAAGAGAGAAGTTGAAAAGCCAGGTCGACAAAAGACTCCAGGATCTTTCAAAGATGGGTTCGACGGGTCTGGTGCTCGTTTGGCGGCTTTGACTTTAGTTGTCTATCCGTCGTGGGTCTTTGAATCTAACCCGAATAGTGGCAGAGATAGAGATTTAAACCCTTCACGGCGTTAGTGCATTGATTCCAGGAAGTGGGTCACGGAGTGTACCTACCGTGCATACCTCAACAGTTCTTGTCAAAGAGAACCGCATATCACTATTTGCTCGGCATAGTGTTCCTGGGAATATCAAACCATCACAGGAAGTCTAGTCCTCCAGATGAAGCATCCATAAGGGTTTGTATTGGTGGCATGAAGCAGAATCGCCCCAATCTGACCCGCAGGTTGTCTGTTTTGTCGTGCCGGGAACCCGATATGTTATTGGGATGAGAGTCGAATGGAAGCCTTTACCGTTTTCTTTGCTTGGATCCTGCATCCCACTTTTCTCCCTTGAATGTCACATGGTGCTGGCGTGAGAGGGAATATAAGGCGATCGGTCTCCCGGTGACAGATCCAACTTGCTTCAAGGTTCAACTCTCCCGATCAACAACGAAACCACGAAAGACGCTCAACACACTGCGAGTCCAACATGTCAACCACCACTGTTGACACAACCGTCGCCGATCCGGTCACCGTGACAGTCGCCGGCCAGGAATCCACGACGCCAAAATTGGTACATTTTGACGCCGGAAATCCTGAGACAAAGTCAGATGTTATCGTTGAGACCATCCGACGGGACGGTGGTGTCATCGTCAAGAATCTCATCAGCCATGAATTGGCCATGCAGATCAAGCAAGAGCTCAAACCACATTTCGACAGCGACCGCATTGATCCAACAGGCTTCTTCCCAGTAACCACCAAAAGAGCCAGTGGACTGGTGGCCATCTCCCCTGGCTGCGTGGAATACCTGACGAAGCCACTGCTCATCGACGTTGTTAATGGGCTACTGTCTTCGACCTATTCCTTCTGGATCGGCAAGAAAGTGAGGACGGTCCACTCCAAGCCGCAAATCTCCTCCACTACCGCCTTCAGAGTCAATCCAGGAGGGCGAGCTCAAGAACTTCATCGGGATGATGCGTGAGTCGACGATCCTGTCCTTCCCTTTCCCTTTGCGCCAGGCAAGTACAGCAAAGCGCTGACCTTGACATGCAGAGACCTGCACCCACGTGAGGGCGACTGGCCCGTGATGCTTGGTTGCATTGTGGCCATCTCCAAAATCACCCATGAGAACGGGGCCACCCAAGTGATCCCCGGCTCTCACGTATGGGGTCCGGAAAGAGCGCCAGAAGTCCATGAAGCTATTCCGGCCGAACTCGAAATTGGCGACGCTCTCCTGTTTCTGGGAAACACCTACCACGGAGGCGGTGCCAATATAACCAAGTAAGAAAAGCGTGGCTGTCGTCCTCCAATGATCCTTGACTGACTTCTTTGCTCTTTTCAGGGATGAAGTCCGAGAGAATGTTGGCCTCTTCTTCACAAAAGGCTTTTACCGACAGAGTGAGAATCAATACTTGATGGTGCCACCTGAAGCAGCCAGACCACTCTCCAATCAGGTGAAAAGATTGCTCGGCTACGGGATTAGCCCACCCGGGGTCGGATTCTACCAGTATCAAGATCCCATGAGAGTCTTGTATGGCGTGGAGGATGAGGAAACGGTAGATTTGTGAGCACCCGTTACCACGTCGCTTGCCCGGCGTCGCTGCTGGGCGCAAAAAGATCTCTCGGGAGGGCACCATAGTGGCGTTGTCCACGGACAGCTCGATAGGATCCCTAGTCTTCCAACTTTGGTAAGTGTTGCACTCCAAGCAATGGTTCCACCCGGGTTAGCCGGGCCAGGGACCGAGAAAAGACTGCCGGTACGTGATCGCAACGTAGTAGCATATCTGCAATTTTAAACAATCAAGATAGGCTCTCCACGATCAGCATATACGCGCGCCAACTTGATCCAATTCGTGCTCGTGCCCTGCTGTTGCAAGAGCCAGAGCTCGGCAAGAAAGGCCAGCAACCTCGGTCTTTCCAGATCACCACTCATTATCATGATCTCTTGCATTTTCTCCCGGATTAGGCGTTGATTTTCCGGCTGGCCCTGGCATTCAGTCCCAGCTATGAATACCGGCCATGTGAGATCCTGAGCGATAATTTCTGTGCCAGTGACGCTGTAGAGGCGCTGGAAAAGAGCCACACGGGACGAATTGGCAATGTCCGTCGAGTCCTCGACACCAGACAGTACAAGGCAGCCATAGAGCATTCCCGCATGGTGATACAAGTCCACGAGATGCTCAAAAGCTCTGCGCGCCCCAGGAAGATGAAAAGTGATCGTATTGGCGTAGTCCTCGGTGCGTTCGCGAGCCCCGGCCAATAGGGCTACCAGAGTCGGCAAGGTAAGATCGATATCGAGCTCCTCACAACTGGCAGTCTGGGAACGTTCGATTTCAGCGAGAGTAGAAATGATTCCGAGGTACTGGATAAATGGTCCCTCTGAGTTAAGGAGAGAAGCAGCCCCGCACATGTCACCCGATGCTTGGAATGTGGTGACAGATTCCCAGACTTTGCAACAATATACCTCCTGCAACAGGAACTTCTTGATTCCTGGAAATGGATTAGTTGCGTTGGGCGTCGACGTAGTCCAATGGTCAAGCATTGACCAAGCCGCGCGATTATGCAACCTCCAGGCGGAGAAATCGTTCATCTTCAGACCCAGTGAGCCGAGTAAAAAGGCAGCAAGAATGGGGCTGGCACGATCGTTATCCGCAAGTGCAGCAGAAGTGTTAGACCCGTACCCAGTCTCAATTCTCAGGTGATCAACCAGATGGCTCAGGGTTTGCCCCCTGTACCGATCCAACAGCCGGGATGAGTCGAAGTTGCAGTCAACGGTCTGGCCTGACCTGGACCATATGTCTCCAGCAGCGACTGAAAGTATTGACATCATGAGGGCCGGCGATTGGATGGCGAGGGGGATGATTATCTCGCGGAAAGGATTCTGGACTGCGTCGACCCAAACCATTTGAGCAGCGACAATATTAGTATAGTGATGCAATAGCTCACGCGTAGAAGAATCTTGGAGTATGCCCGTAGAATTATGAGGCTGTCGAATCAGATGGTGGTCCTTTTCGGGCACAGGGTGGCCGACAGTTATCTCGTGGCCTTGTTGCAGTCGGTGGAAGGCTGAATTCATTCCCAAATTGACAGGAGGGGTATCGGGCGCATGTGGGCTCTCAATCGCCAGAGGCGGGGGACAATCGGTTTTCTGCCAGTCTTCAGGCGGCACCACCTGCACCCATTGTAAGCTCGGCATATAGCCTGGGCATTGCAGGCTTCTGGTGCTGCATTTCCAACACAGAGGCAGGGTTCTGTCACATTTGATCCTTCGGCGTCTACAGGTACGGCAGTCTGCAAAGAGACCCTGTTGGTTAGCCAACGATTATGGTTGAGATTGGGGTCTCGAGGTCAGATCGGAGGAGAGGATCCAAACCTTGACTGGCGACGCTCAGATTCTGGCTGGCACCTTCTGCTGCTGTTGGGCGATTGCGTGAATCAAGCAGGGGCGTTTGATCTCCAGTCATGGCTGTAGAAACGGTATAGGATGATTACGAGGTCGACGTGACCATACTGGACCAAGGTCTTGATGGTTTCACAGCGTTATGAACAATGTCCATTCTCGTTGTGCCGTTGGTACTGTATGTCGAAGGTCAACTTGGCTCGATTAACAGTCGAAGCCATTGGAGTACATCAGTCTCTTCTGGCACACGTCGTGAAGGAAGGTCTAGAGATAAACGTGGAATCCCGCCGATAAACGATGCTCGACGGTGTTTGGACGCGCGCCTTGGCTCTCTTTCTCACTTACTGATAAGACGGTCACAAACGGTGGAATTGGTGAGTGTCGCTGGAAAGGTGGAAACCCAAGAGCAAATTCTATGACGACATAACAGTCCGAACACTCCACCCTAGATTCCCATATATCTCCGCCGCGATTGTACGGTACGCCAAAAAGTCAATTTGCGCAAAGCTCTCAGACAAAGGTAACACCTCCGCCCGTGTCACCTACAGAAGCCACAAAGATCAGAGCTGCTAGCAAATGAGGGACGTAGTATTTGAGGGATATTACGAACCAATTGGAATTAGTGGCAGGGCAGGTGCCGTGGGAACAAACAAGGAGCTGGCGAGAAGGCTTTGGGACTGGACTGAGGACGAGCTGGAAGGACAGTCGCTTTGAGTCCGTCCGCGGCCAATGAGTTTTTATCGGGAGGAAAGCATGTGATGTGAGGTGTGATAAAGGAACTCGTGATCTAAGCAAGGACTACCGCCATTGCCACCTATGGGATTCACTAGAGTAGTTTCAAGGAATTTGGTATCGTTCGGGCCGCGCAGGAGTCACACAATGCCGGTTAAAGGCTGAGCTCCTATATATCGTCGGTGTCCTCTATGAGATCTGCAGACTTCTCCAAGGCCAGAGGCCATCTTGTCAAGCGGGTAGCTGTACTCTTTCAGTTCCTAGATGGCTCCCAGCATGCACATGATGCGTGCAATCGACAAGAGGTCGCACTAGCGAACACTTCTTGATCCCCGGAAGCGGCCATGCTACTCAAGGGTTGAGGTTCAAGGGGCTCGTGCAGGTAAAAGCATTGACCTGGGGATTCTTGAAAGCCTCGATCATGCCGTCAATGGCTGCATAAGCACCAAGTCCTGCCGTCGCCAAAGCACCGCCAGCGTGAATGACATGCCACACGTTGATATACCACTTATCGGCGAAGAACCCCCGGATCAACCGTTTGATACCGTGATCGCTTCGTCGAGTCTCTCCAGTGGTCTCATCGAATCCCTCCCCCCCTCGGATGGCGTTCTTCTGCATTGTATACGCGAGGTGGATGATCGGAGGGAAGGAGTAGCTGAACTGGACAATGCAGAAGGCGGCGATGACAGAGACGAAGCCGAAGTAGTCGGGAATGGCAGCAGCCACGACAAACGCCAGGCTCCAGTAAATGGGGACGATGGAAGCAAAGAGGTATTTTCCAGCCTTCGTGTTGAGTGGTGGAGCGTTGAAGATTTCTTGCAACACCTGATTGTACAGCACCTTGATACCAATGTTTCCATACAAGCCAGCTGCAATCAACCCCGCGAAAACCACCATCATGTCGCACGCAGCCTGAAAGCCGTAGACACTCATTCCCATGTACGAGATGGTGAAGGAATATTGTCCTTGGTAGTAGTAGACGAAACAACCGTATATCAGGTAGACAGCGTAAATGAAGAATTGAGCCAGCCACATGGCCTTGATGAAGTCCCATGGACGGCGCATTTCGGCCATAATCTCGACAAACAGCTGCGCTCCCCCGTACGCAAAGACGGCTGCCATAAGTCCATTCACAGCGCCCACGATGGCGCTAGGGGGCATGCCATTGTAGTGCTTGATTGGTGGATATTTGCCCTGGGCGTCCGGCGCAATTGAATCCGGGTCGACAGCCGAACCTGCAGAGCCGAGGACGCTGATACCATAGTTGGGAGGCGAGTGCGCCATCACACCCATTGAGATGAAGATGACCATAAGGTTGAGGCCCACCGCAATCATCGAGACGATACCAAAATTTCGCAAAGTGCGAACTTGCCCCATAAAAAAGCCTGCGATCACGAAAAGAATGATGCACACGGCATAGCAAAGTCGGAACTTGGAGGTCTGCGAGATGCCTTGTCCATTTTGAATGATGACTTGACCGCAGATGAGGAGCAGCTGGATCGACTGGAGGATATTGACGACATATCGCGCGACGTTGCCCATTGTACGGTAGGCAAGGTCTCCGTAGTTGCGGAGTGGATATTCGTACGAATCCAGACCAAGGTAGACTTGCCAGAGAAGGTATCCAGAATAGCCGGCCATGAAAGCGAACACTGAATAAAGTAAAATACCGGGAGCCCATCCCAGCGTCCCAAGGGCGAAACCGACACCATACGGTCCCAAAATATCCGTGGTAATCAGATAGAAGCCGGCACCCCAGGTAGCAGTGCGCATTGCGCGAGCAGCGCTTCGCCACTCGTCTTCTGTGATGATAGAATGTCGGGACAGAATGCTCCTCCGTCGGGGTTGGGTCGCTTCCTGATCTGTATTTGGCGCCGCCGCAACATCCTTTCCAGCCTTCTCGTCTACGCCACCATGCCCGGGACTCACGCCATTATGATGAGCCGGCCCAAGCGGAGGCGGCTCGGGAGCTGTTGACGACCTCCTGAAAACCTGTTGCAAAAGACCTGCCTGAGGGATGTGCTGTTCAGCCTCTTCCTCCGCTCTTGTGTGCTTGGCATAGTGCAGATACTCTTCGAAAGTGACATTACTGTCGTAGAGCTTTCTGTTCATAGGACTGATGAATGTCTCCGGACGCTCCGGGTTGCTCGGTTTCGGGCCATTGACCGCTTCTGACAAAGACATGTTTGCGCACCTTATCCGCGAAGGACCAATGTGAAAGTACGGTCGATGTTCGATCCTGGCGGAGCAGTATATGCAGTATGAAGCGAAGTGGAAGAAGAATTTCTTGACCTAGAAGTCGAGGAAAGGATACAACTCTTTAAGCGATATTGCCTGCCAATGGCCACCCAAATATTCCTCGGACGCCTGATGTTTGTCGTGCCTGCAATGGTGTGACATTGTTGACGATCGATGTAACCACGCTTTGGTGATGGAGGGTTCCGAGTTGGGTTTAAACAGCTTGTGATCGTACTCGTACTTTGTAGCTCCGTGCCATTAAACCCTGGGATGATGTCGATAGGGAGGGGTGGGAGGGGAGATAACTAGGCAAACCACCAATAGAACCCTGAGAATTCCATAAGCATCGTCAAGCTTTGACCAAGCAAACGCCCCATCCGCCCCCATCAGTCCCCACGATGATGATGCCCGTCTCTTTACCTGAAGTACGCAGTAGAGAGCCCCTCGTAGACAGGCCTGAAGAGCCTAGGTAACTCCAGCCCTGGCTCTGCCAGCAAAGCCTAGGTTAGTGAACTTCAACCGGCTTCCGGCCGATCCTATCTCATGCATAAGGTAACCGACTTCGACTTCGCATTGCACTGGAATTGTGACGAATACCAGGTGCTGTCTCCTACCCGGAAAGGCAATGGAACTTGTGCGATAGCATCACGCGATTATTGCCGGAGGTACTCAACGCCTTCTGATGGATCCTCGACCCTGGTCCGCTTAGATTGCTGGAAGTTCTTGTATTCGCCATAGCTTTGAGGCATGGTGTGTCTGCATGACTCACCTGCCGCACGCAATGCTCCGGCTCTCAGTTTTCCTGACATTCGGTGCCGCCACTAGCGCATGGGAACAACACGCAGGTGTGTTAAACGCCGACGTTGCCTTTGGCTTCCCACGAGAACGTCCTTTGCCGGTCGAACTCGCCTACTCTTATCAAGGCGTTGCATTGTCCACTACGAAGGATCGATAGCAAAATCCTCTGGTTAGCCTGACCTTGACTGATGGTGTACAACGTGTATATCCTGCTTGGATGGCCGAGATTGACCCCTGTCTCACTACAAGCAGGCTGACAAGGCGCAGCTCTCTGTTCCAGGCTTTGTAATCATTTTCTGTACGGCCTGATTGGTACCGTGCCATGCAAGGCAGCCGAACGCGACTTTAGCATTCTCAGTTGCGTTCCGTATTGCAGACATGTGTATCCCATGTTAGCTGTGGGTACGTGCAAATGAAGTTAAGCCGCCGAGTTTCTTGTAAGATCAGATGAGGAGCTTGCTCGCCAGTTCGGCGAGGCTGGCATGATCAAATTGGGTTGAGCACGCATCTTGGAGCTCCGAGCTCGGAGCCTTCGTGATGTCAATTGATGGAAGGATGCAGACCTTCAATAGTATCAAGGGAAAAGAAGAAGGATCTGATACTTCAGGAGACAAGACAGAACGATGAACAAGATGAAATAGTCAGAGCTAGCGCGGGCATGTCCGATGTCGGAAACCCGCTATCTTGGTTCTCATAGATCTCTCAACGGAATTTCCTCATCTCTCAAACCAGGATAGCAGTTGCAGAATCTCAAGGAGACCAAGGTATTTGGAGAAGGTGTGCAGACAGCGCCGCTCGTGAACTTGACATTGCCTAAAGATCCCTGTGTAGGTGTTGACACAGGATGGGGTCGATCCAGCGGGCGAGATATCCAAGCAAGGACACAATTCTCATGCTGGTGCCTATGGAACCCAAGCAAGAAGTCATCAACAGTCTCCAGGAACAGTACCCTGGAGTAAAGATACATTGGCGAAGTGTAAAAAAGCCGGGACTTAGTATCGACGACATACCGCAGGAAATCTGGGATACGGCCACGATTGTATGGGGGTTCGAAATACCCAAGAATGCACTTCTCCCAAAGCTTCGGTTTGTACAACTTAACTCGGCCGGAGCGGATCATTGGGCTACAAACCGGCATTACCAAGATCCTAATGTCCTGTTCTGTACCTCGAATGGTGCCCATCCGTAGGTGTCCATTGAGCAAATTGAAAGTGCAACGCTGATGTCGGTGTGGCAGACCCCAAATCGCCGAATGGGTCATAGGAAGTTGGTTGTCTCATCAACATCAATTTCGCAAATTCAGCGGCTACATGAATCAAGGGTATTGGGAACCTCTCTTCCAAAGCAGTTTCCAGGATTCTCAGGGATTTCGGATGTGAGTCATTTCCAGCTGGAGTGTTCTGTCTGACTGGTGGCAGGGGTGTCTTAGGGTATGGGGCCATAGGACGACAGTGTGCCAACCTTGCGAGAGCCCTCGGAATGGATGTCATAGCATACACAGCTCGTGAAAGGCCGACATCCGAATCTCGCAAAGACGACAGTTATTGCGTGCCAGGGACTGGAGACCCCGATGGGTTAATACCGTCGAGATGGTTTCACGGCACGACAAAAGAGGATCTTAACAACTTTCTAGACCAGGATCTCGACATCCTGGTCATCTGCCTTCCCTTGACCGCGTCCAACCGAAATATGATTTCGAGACAGCAGTTTGAGATTCTTGCGAAGAAGAAGACCTTCGTGAGTAACGTCGCTCGAGGTGGACATGTGAATACCGACGACTTGATCGAGGCATTGGAGAAAGGCATGATCCGGGGAGCTGCGGTGGATGTGACGGATCCTGAGCCGCTACCCAAAGATCATCCCTTGTGGAAGGCTCCAAATCTTTTGATAACGCCTCACATCAGTTGGATATCGACTAATCATTGGAGTCGAGTGCTTGCAATCTTCGAACATAATCTTGCCGTGCTAAACCACGGTGGAGAGTTTGTCAATAAAGTCAATAAAGAACTTCACTATTAGCCTGATCAGTACCTCTTCTGAGTTAAAGACAGGTCAAAGGCACGATCACTTCAGTTCTGAGCCATCGTCGCGGATTTTTGAAGGGGTTGAGGTCAAGTAATTGTACGAGAGGAGATGGAAGGAAGTCGAAAGGTGAGAGCCGCGACGTGGTGATGGTCGGCATTGCCGAGGTCTTGGCAGCCTCAAGCCTCTCGACCGCCAACGTCATGGCTTCGACGGACCAGTGCTTCTATAATCTGCAATATATCATCGCCCGGAGGTTATGGCAATAGAGGTTCATGCTCGAGAATACGCAAGCTTAGGCAAATCAACATGAACACCGAACTACGAAGACAAGTCATCAATATTTACAAAGGTTAGACTTAGGCGTGTTGACCTCTTCAATGGCGAAATATTGACCTTTCCCTAGAGCTTCTGGAGATGGGCAGGCATTATCCTTTAGGCTATGACTATTTTCGATCACGACTACATACAGCATTCATCTCGAAGGCAAACTTGACAGACGAGGAGCAGATACGTCAAGGTATTAAGCGAGCCGAATTCGTCAAGAAGGAGATAGAGGCGCTATATTTTCTCAAGAAATATCGATCGATGAAAAGTCGCTACTCGTGAACCAAGGCATTCCAGATATACAGGAATGTCTTCCCAACCAAGAGCGCTCCGACGCCGATCAACACTCACCAACGACGTGGCAACGCATCCGGCAGATAGGAAGGTATCTATCCTCAAAGGAACACCGGTCAGGATTAATCACACGGGACCTGGTATCAACCCCGACGGGCGGGGCAGAGCCAACAATGCCTGTACAGATATTGTCAGCTAGCAAAGGGGGCTTGTGGCGGACGATGCTGGTGGGAAGAACAGAGCTGGAATGTGAGGCCGTCACTGAAGTTCCAGGTGGTTGTACCCGGCACAATCGTCCTTACAGAACAGTTTGGCACTCGAAGTCAGTGCTTGATATTGTGCCTCGACCGGAATGCAATCTCCTGACCATGAGGGTGAACATCCCAGGAAGTTTGGGTTCCCTGGTGACAGATACTCGAAGGTTCGACGCGTTGCGAAACATGAGCCGTTATTCAACATGCAGGCAAGCAACGATGATGCCTGCAAGCAGACAAACACTGGAGTCAGAAGTATTGATCAAGACCAGTGGGCTTGAGAATTGACCGATCTCTGGCCATGGAAAGCGCGAGTGCGTACCAGCTCATTGCGGAGGTCGCATTGAGCCTGCAGCTGGGTTGAGTAAGTCTCACGGCTTTTTGGGTCGTCATACAATATACGCAAAGATCAAAAAGTAAAAGAGAGGAAAATCCGGGCAGGCTATTGCCGGTTCCTGAGTGATTTTAATACCTACCTTGACATGGCGGAGATGGCAGAGATGGCAGAGAGGACAGAGTGGTTTCGTAGATGATGAGGCTGGCGATAGGATGCGGCGCGCGCCAAGAAAACGGCTGGTGAGGCTGCGGATGTGACTGCATCCCACCACTTACTTGTCTGCGCCCTGACCTTCTACTGCGCATAGCAAACTCATTCTTCAATCGCTCGCTCACTCTCATTCACAACATCTCCATCAATATCTCTGTGTATATCAGACCAATATTAAGCCACGCACCAACTAGTCCACCTGCGTTGACAGATCTGTCACTGTCCCCCCCTTTCCCGCTTGCCAAACCGTTTTCAAGCTTCCATCTCCGTCACCCCGAATTCAGAACTCGTCCACCATCCCAACACAACGCTAAGGTGCCTAACCAACCTATCTAGAGCTTCAGAGCACTCCCCATTCAACATTGAGCTCTTCGAGGGGTCTCATGTGGAAGAAACGAAGACTTGCTCTACCCTCCGCCCGCTCCTCAAACACCCACAAAGTCCTACCGACCCCTCCGACCCTCTTCTCCTGCGACCCTCTTCTACAATCTTCGTCACAATCGAGTCGAACGAGGCTGCCACGTTAGATGGCAGATGGTGGGTTCCGGTTCCATCAGCCTGGAGCCGGGCAGTTTTATCCTAGCCAGCACACCACTCATCGTAATCAGAATCGAGCCTCCTCCCCGTCCGGACGACGACCATTCAGCAACGACACTCCATCCCCGTCGCGATCGCCTGTGAATCCCGCCCTTGCCCATAATTTCAATATGTTTCCTCAAAACGGGTATCAAGCTCAACATGGGTTGATGAACGGGGCACAGAGTCATCAACGGCATCAAAATATACACATTCCAAAATACCAGCCGCCATATCACACCCATCACAACGTGAACCAGCATCATGCGCAACATCATCATGGTGGGCATTTAGGGCACCAGCATAATATCTCCTCCGGTGGCTACCAATCCTCAACACCTCATCTTCAGACATACGGGCACGAGCATCTGCAGAACGGCAACGGCAATGGACTGCCCCATGATGATATGGAGGATCCAGACAATCCCTATTGGCGAGAACAAAAGGAAGTTTTCGAAGAGAGCAAGGAGCTCAACGGTCCTAACTCCCGGGCGCGTTCGGTCGCACACCAGTCCAAGGGTGTGAACTTTGTGCCTTTAGGGGCCGCAGCGGAGGAACTTCAGACAGACAATACACGCAGTATCACCACCTCGGGCGGGACCACCGTAAGCAAGCAGACGTGGGACGAGCTCGATCTGGGCGGCCAAGGCCTCTGTGCACTCTCTCCTGTGCTTTTCAATCCCGCCTACCATTTCTTGAAACGACTGGATCTTGTATATAACCAATTAGAGACCCTCCCTCCACAAATCGGCCAGCTGAAGAACTTGGAGCATCTGGACGTTTCCTTCAACCAACTTACCGAACTACCGGAGGAAATAGGGATGCTGACGAATCTGAAGAAACTACTAGTGTTTGGCAACCATATTCAGACCCTCTGTTATGAGCTCGGTTTTCTATTCAATCTGGAAATGCTTGGTGTGTATGGTAATCCACTGGAGCCAGGGCAGCGCGACAAGATTACCGAAGGCGGTACGAAGAAACTAGTCGAGTATTTGCGGGAGAGCATGCCAGGTTTGTCCCTCCTTTCGCGGTATCCCTACTTGCAGAAATGCTGACAAGAAAGCAGAACCTCCGCCTCCCAGAGAAAGAGAATGGCACCAGTTAGAAGAAATTCCCGATGAGGCCGACACGATAAAAGCGTTGAACTACAACATTCTGTGCGCTCGCTATGCTACGCAATCGCAGTATGGTTACGTTCCGGAGCGCGTCCTGACTTGGGGATACCGCAAGACATTGATTCTGGAAGAGATCCGCGAGACGAACGCCGATATAGTATGTCTGCAAGAGTTGGATCGCACCAGTTATGATGAATTCTTCCGAGCCGAACTTTCAAGATCAGGGTACAAGGGGTACTACGCTCAGAAGAGTCGTGCCGAAACCTTGGGGGACAATGCCAAATTCGTTGACGGCTGCGGTACATTCTGGAAGGACAAGAAGTACATCCAGCTGGATAGTCAACATCTCGTTCTTGGACGAAAGGCCGTGGAGCGACCCGGCGCTAAAGCTTCTGCCGATATGTTGAACCGAGTCTGGCAGCGAGACGATATTGCGACCGTGGTATTCCTGGAAAACCGTGTCACTGGATCACGAGTCATTGTCGTCAACGCTCACATCTACTGGGATCCCGCTTACAAGGACGTGAAGCTCATCCAAGCAGCTGTGCTGATGGAGGAGCTCTCCAAACTCGCAGACAGATATGCAAAGATACCGCCCGCAACGAACAAGCAAGTATTCAGATTTGCGGACGCCGAGGATGAACCACTCCCTGAGCCGGGACCATCATTATCATACCCGTCCGGTCCGCAAATACCGATGATAGTCTGCGGCGACTTCAACTCCGGGGCCGACTCTGCTGTCTATGACCTGTTCACGAAGAAGGGATTGATTGCGGAGCATATCGATTTCCTCGGCAGAGACTATGGTACCCTCTCTCGCGCTGGAATGTCCCACCAATTTACCCTGAAGTCCTCCTATGCGGCCATTGACGATGAGATGCCTTTCACAAACTACACTCCAAACTTTGTCGACGTCTTGGATTACATCTGGTACTCGAGTAATACACTCAGAGTGGTTGGCCTTCTGGGCGCTATCGATCCTGAATATCTGAAGCGGGTCCCCGGGTTTCCCAATTTCCACTTTCCGAGCGACCATATTGCGATCGTGGCCGAATTCAAGGTTGAGAAGCAGAGGTCCGCACAGAAGGCTGTTGAGGCTGATTTTGGCCCCTCCAGCAGAGCGAAGTAGGAGATCGAGGGCTAAGAGCAGTGACCAGACCACAAAGGCCGTCCATGCTAATAGTGGAGCAAGCAAAGTACCGGGATAGGGACTCGACGTCGAAGAGCGGCACTCGGGGAGAACTCCACTGTACCTGAGGTGGTGTCGTCGAACGCTCTTCAGCAAAGGCGAAGGATGGGCGCAAAATCTTAAATGATGAGCACTTGTTTACCGATGCAGAGTGCTGGAAAGGGGCTGGCAGACTCCAGATAAGGGTTGCAATTGCAAGACACGTTGGGAATAAACTCCTTTGGGGTGGAGTTTGGCCATTTCAATTCAACGGTTCAGCTACTGTTCTCCTGTGTGTCTCCTCCCCTTTTCTGTTCTTCTTGCCCCTGGTCTCTTTATCATGGCACAAAGAATCTTGTATCAGCATCTTCGGAGGCTCGTGGAATGGCGTTGCGGCCTTGAGAGTGACTACTTCGTGTATTGGAAATGTCAAGGACGTTATGAGGAAAGGACGATCTGTGGAAAGGGGGCTTCATGTGGTTCAGCCGGGCTATACAAGTACGCTGAGGCATTGGAACGGAGTCTAATGTGTGCTGGTCTTTTCGGTTCTGTCTTTGTATGTAGAGATATGCGCCTTGTCCGCAAGTCAATTGGATCGAATATTGACATGAATAGCAGCGCAATGGATTTGCCTTGATTTCAAAATCGTAGCGATGGTTCCGAAAGATATTATGTTCCATCACCATTCAAGCTGTAGTTGTCCTGGTTACAATACTTGGAATCGAGAGTTTGGCAGTGTGGCTCCCTTCCTTTCAGTGCAGTGCAGTACCAACGGAAGGTTTAGTACCAAAGGGTGTTCGGAATCTTTTCGTCCTCTTTTGCGTACTTTCGATGGCTGTTGATGATTGCGGCGCGAATCTTATGATAGGGCACGCCGACGACCGAGGGCATTGTCGAACGCAAGAGCGGCCCTTTGGGACGTTTGTGGGCGAGAAACCTTCCTACATTTGCCACCACCGAGACACAATGATCTGATATTGAGTCGCGGTATATGTGCCTGTCCACGGATGGCGTGCTCTCACACCTGTTAGAGGTACTCCCGAGCGCGACCTGTTCACTTGAACAGGGTCTTTGCCATGCTGTGCCCTCCGGGATCTCCTTGCTTACAGCGAGATGGGTGGTTTCGTTGCAGATTGCGGGTTACAGCTTGTCAACCTGTCGTCTTGCTCTTCCATCTGCAGGCTGTTACGGAGGTCCGTTGCAGCTGTGACTCCCGTCTCAGGATGAGCTTGCTCGGAGGACATGTTCATGCATGTATGGTAGCATCAAAAAAGCCCCACCAAAGTGTATCTCATCTCTTCAGGTTCAATTCCTTCTTGCTCTGCTCTTCCTCTGCTTGGAGTTTCTGACTCTGGCGAAGGTCCTGAATTTTGCGTTCGAGTTGGACCTTCTGCTGGATGAGGTGACCCCGTTTCGTTTCTAGAGTCTGGATAGCTTGTCTGTAGTCGACCTCTCGAGGCGGCGGCTGCTGCTGCTGTGACCCTGACAGGGGCTGTGTCTAATGAAGGAATGTGTTAGTACACGGGCCGAGAAATCCTGGGCGAGAGGTTAAGCATATTGGTATTGATCCCTACCTTCTGCGACTTATCCTGCTCATTCATCTTGAGGATGGCTCCGATCAGTGCTCCCGAGCCTGCTATACCGGCGATACCGAGGGCGTAGACCAGAGGCCTGTACCGGGGGCTCGTCGTTGGCCCGCGGTTGGCGACATTCTTGACGGACTGTAGAGGATGTCGTGGTGCAGGAGGAAGTCCAGACGAGGGCGGCGGGGGAAGGTTCGGAGGTGGTGGCATTCTCGGGCTATCATGACAAAGCCATGGGCAGGTGTAGACAGTATAGCCCGCAGAGAGGATGGTGCTCTGTCTGCTCGAGGATCTCGAACCAGTCTCTCAAAGGTTCTTTGAGCGACTCAAGTTAGCCAGTTCTCACGTGACTGACGGGTCAGGTTTCTGAGCATGTGTTCTTCTCTCGGTTCTCTCCCTCCCAATCCACAACACGACTACGCTCCTATTGCCGGTTCGGTGTCTTCTCTTGCACTCTTGCTTCAGTCCAGGAATGTCCATCGTCGCACTGCTATAGTTCAGATCCTCTCGCCATACCCGTCCAGTTCCATCCGTCATGGCAGATGAAGCCGGCTCCCTCAATTGGCGCCTGAGTGCGCACCCCATCACCCTCCTCACATACCTGGGCTTTCGAATAGGTAGGTACCTTACTTTCCTCACACACTGCCGACCCTCTTTACCTCTTTCTCTACTGGGGGCCTGCGCGCCCCTTCTGCAGCCCTGGACTGGACTAGATAGCTAACAGAGTGCCCCCCTCAGGCAGCCTTCTCATGTACCTCTTTGGCGTCCTCTTCATCCGCAACTTCGTCCTCGTCTTCATCCTGACCCTGCTCCTCCTGTCCATCGACTTCTACTACCTCAAGAACATCGCTGGCCGGCGCCTGGTCGGATTGAGATGGTGGAACGAAGTCAACACCACGACGGGCGACAGCCACTGGGTCTTCGAATCCGCGCCTGAGGGCACCCGCAACGACAACAAGACCGACAAACGCTTCTTCTGGCTGAGCATGTACGTCGTGCCGGCGCTGTGGGTAGGCCTGGCCATTCTGGCCATTGTCAGGCTGCAGAACCTGATTTGGCTGGTTACAATTGGTATGTACATCTTCTTCCTTCCTCCCGCCAGGCCCCCCTCCACCTTCAAGAAAGACCATAGAAGAGACTAACATTTGTATAGCCTTAGCACTGGGCCTCACAATAACCAACACGGTAGCCTTTTCCCGGTGCGACAAGTTCAGTCAAGCATCGAGTTTCGCGGGCTCGGCCTTCATGGGCTCGGGCATTGCGAGAAATCTGGCGGGTAATATGATGGGTCGATTCTTTAAGTGAGGAGGGTGCCATCAGCAAAAGCGCGACGCAGCAATGCAATATATGTGCTTTGCTGCGAAACATAGCCTGGACGATCGCGACTCTCTTCGAGTCCATGCAACGACATGCTCGGAGCTACACTGCTGCCTCCTGCCCCCCCTGGGATTGTTCTGATTGAAATAACTCGAGACCCGGATGCACACCACAAGCTTGAGCTTCTCAAGGGGCCCCAGTGGGACCCCCGTACCATGGGGAACATCTGTGTAAACATCTGCAGCGCCGCGCGCTCAAGGGAAGCCCCAACTTCACGATTTAAATTCATAAGGACACCTGTATAGTATACTTATGCGCGACTCGGAGCAGCTATTCAGCGGAGACACAGAACAAGCATTGAACTTGCCTGCCTAGGGACAGTTCCTGCAGCATACGAGTCGGATGAAAGTACCTAGGAGTCCTCGAGCCGTGTAGGACCGGTGTCGTTCGGGTTTTCAAGCAGTCATACATCATTGTACCTAGCAAGGCTAGGTAGACAAGCCCTTCGCCGATCTCCTGTCTCATGCGTTGTTTGTGAAGACAGGCGAAAGGTCCCCAGGCTATCAGAGCAGCGAACGGAGAGGTAGCCCTCGTAATATCTCGCAGACATCTCTCCTCGATTAAGCTCGAATGCACATTTACATGTCTGTCTTTTCTGTATCAATGCTTTTCTTACTACCCTTATGCTTGATATTCGTACACATGCAGCCCTCACCAAGCCCCTCTGCTTATTCCCAATCTCGTTCTCAATTCACTGCTCAGTCCATCTTCCCATGCTTCCTATCCTCCAACAGTCTCAACTCCATCATCTCAAATCCCTTTAGAGCCCGTCCATACCTCTCCCACACTTCCGCATTATATCCATCGGCAATCTTCTCCACGAACTCCTCCTCACGCCACCTCTTCCCAATCAACTCCTCAAAGGTCTCGCCTTCAGCCCGCTCCATCGCCCAGACAGCCTTATACGCGGCGCCCAGCGCGCACGCATTCTCACCAACGTCAAGCTTGAACACGCCTTCCGAGCCTCCCAGAACTTCGCCCGCGACTTTTGCGATTGCTTTGTTCCGACTTCCTCCGCCGACCATGTACACGCGTCGCGGCTGCGGCGGGAGACCTTGGCCAGGCGAGGAGACCAGATCTCTCGAGCGCAACCTCAAAGACAAGAACTGTGACTCGACGATGATGCGGGCGTCTTGCTCAGGAGATTGCGGGACTTTCTCAGTCGGCGTAAGATTGCCGGACTCGGGGTCATACTCGAAATGCCACTCGCCAACAGGCAGGTTCGGGATGATTTCGGGACGTGGAAAGTACAGTCCCAGTTGCATGGCTTTCGACGGGTCATGCTGTGCCAATGGTGGTGTCGAAAGAAGATGCTTGTCGAACTCGGTCCATGAAGTCGTATCTGAGACGCTTGCTTTGGAATTGATAGCGTTGCGGACTTTCTCGCGGGCCAGGCCGCCGTTTTTGTAGCATAGCATAAACATATATAGGCCCGGCGTGGTGGGCGAGTTGAAGAAATGTGTTGCTGGATCAGGTTTGTATTCTGAAGTCGACATAAGGAACGTGGTTGATGTGCCCAGGGAGACTATTGCATCATTGGAACGGAGTGGTAGAGCAAGGATCGTGGATGGGTTGTCTCCTGTAGATGCGATGATCGTGCAGTCTTCGCTAAAGCCGTGGCGACGGACAAAATACTTCGAGATATTCCCCAAATGGACGCCACCGTCTTCGGGGACATGGCCCAACTTCTGCTTCAATGCTTCCACACCTGATGGCCCGGCTGCAAGTTCGAGGAGCTTCTCATTCCAATTCCCAGCCTTGATGTCCCAGAGGTTCATGCCACACACGTCTGAGATATCGAATGGCGCAAACTTGCCTAGGAATATAGTGGCTATCCAAGACGAGACTAGTGTAATTCTGTGAGTCTTGATGTATTTGTCAGGGTATTTTCGCTGGAATCGCAGTATCTGGGGACCTGTAAAGCGATGATGTGCTTTACTCCCTGTGGCGTTGGCTAATTGATGTTCATTCCCCAATATCGCGTCGAACTCATCGCACTCCCTTTGGGTGCTGGCGTCTTGCCAGTTGGGACTGAAAGGATGTGCAAAGGCATGGTCGAGCTGTGACTGCAATGGCTTCTCAGGGTCTAACTGGGCTAGCAGTTGCTCTGCATCTGTGTTCCAGAATACACTCCCATGCTGCATCCCTGAGCCACTGATGCCTTTTATGCGCTTAAAGTCAAGGCCATCGTCCTTTAGCCTTGCCAACAATGTGTCCATGGCTTGTAGCCACAATGCAACAGGGGCAAAAACTTCATGTTCGGCTTCATTAACCAGGACGCCTTTGTTGATGTTGAACCCCTTGGAGTCGGCATCGAAATCGAACTTGGCCTCGTGAACCTTTTTGAGACTATCATCAACAACCAGTCCTTTGAGCTGCTGGGTGGATAGGTCGAAGCCCAGGTACAAAGGACCGGTGGATGTCATTGTCAAGTGCCGTGCAGGTAGTGACCCTTTGGATGTATAGGTATAGTCCAGTCTGTGTCTCTCTGTATCTCAGGTGTAGAAAACAACTCTGCCTTTAGAATTGTTTTGGCTGTGAAGGCATAAGGCGGGGTTTGCAGTCCGGCACGGCCAACCTTGAACTTCTGGATTTGGAGGTCCGGTGGGCATCTTGGCACAATGATATCAGCCTGAAATCACAGACTTGTGGCCGCCGGAGTTTTGCGCCGAAGAAGCCCAGAAGGCCCGATGAGCCCCATGATGGCCCACAAGGCTTAACAGAGCAATCCATACTTGTGACATCTTCAAGCGTCTTTCTTTCTCCTGGTTGTGGTTTGCGCCTGTCCGTTGGGATGATGGTGAGCGTGGCCATTTGCATGGTCATGGTCATGATCGTCTTCCGGCTCGGGACTGCTCCGTGGACTGACGTCCGCAGGAATAAAGTCGCTAGCAAGAGTAGATTGAGCATCCTCAGCAGGAACAAACTTGACTCGGACTCGTCGGACACCACGGACTTTTGAACCCGCCCTTTCTCGGACTGCATTCTCAATGTCCTCCATTGCTTGTAGCGTCAAGCCGCTGGGCACAGCCAATTCAATATCAATGAGGTAATTCTGTCCAGATTTCGTTCCCTGGATATCTCTGATCTCGGCCTGGTCGCCACACTCGACCGCGGCAACACCACTCGCTGTGTCACCCTTCAGAGCTTTTGTTGCAGCACGACGCACCGAAGACTTGACCTCATCGTCCACGGTGACATCCGCCAGCTCGAGCAAGGCAGATTTAGTATTGCCCCAGCCGGCTCTGATTACCATGGCAGAAATGAGCAATCCACCGACAGGATCTAACCAGGACGCATCGGTGAATACATGTGCTCCTCCAATGGTAGCAAGCGCGACGATGCTAGTGAGGGAGTCGACTCGATGATGGACGGCATTTGAGGCTAGGACAGCCGACTTGCGTTCCCGAGCAATCTTCATAGCTGTTTGATCTTAGTATTTGCATGGAACAGGTGAGAAGCGGCAACCTACTAGCTCTGTATAACCATTCTTTGACGATGATCGAGCCTCCAGCAAGCCATGCAGCATTGAGGCTCGGAACGACAGGACCATGACTGTGTCCCAGGAAGGAAAACAGTCCATGAGAGTGTTCTGCATGCTCATGTGCCTGCGCAGCTGCATCAAGAAAGAGCTGCGAGTACAGAACGTCAAGGGCGTTGAACCCGATGCCGACACCACCGAACAACAGTAGCCCACTGACGCCGAGAGCACCCAAGCTTTCGATCTTGCCATAACCGCTCGGAAAGCGAGACGTTGCAGGCCTTAGGGACCACGATATTGTAGCCAAGGTCATGAAGTCGGACACCAGGTCGGTCAAGGCGTGGAACCCATCGGCAATCAATGCTTGAGAGTGGAAGACGTAGCCTCCTATTCCCTTGCTGATGGCCATGGCCAGGTTCACAAATAGCCCGATTCTGGTTATTCTGACGCCAGCGTCATTCTTATTCTTGGAGGTCAGGTAGGCGGTATCGTGGGAATGTCCATGGCCATGAGAGTGTCCAGCATGACTCCTCGACTGAGTCATTGTCTGTGTTGCGGTCATAGGGAGGCTTCGACGGCTCGCGGCTGTGGAGAGGAGTGCAGGGAGTGTATTTCTCGAAGACGTGAGGAGAGCAAATGAGGATTTATTCGAAGACAAGCTGCTCGCTGACCTGCAATGTCTTGTTAAGCGTGTCTGGCTGCGTCCGAAATACTCTCTCAAGCAAGGGGATATGTGTCGCGTTTCAACGCGGAGAAAGTGCGTCAGCGGCATTTGGGGCTGGTTGTCAAGGTTGCAGGGGAAAAGAATGGTACGGCCACCGAACGCGTAGGCGGATTCGTAATTCTGGAAGAATTTTTGCCCTTCAACCCATGCTGTAGTTGAGAACGGATGCTGAAAGCAAAAGCCGCTGCTTGGAGACACGTAGTAGTCTACGAAATACCTCTGGACATGTACACGCCTCGACGCTACAATGATGAATGGGAATCACGAACATTTTATTGCTGGGTCTTTATTTTTTTGTTTCCGTCGGGATTGGGCACGCTGAATCCGCCATATCTTTAGCGGACTGTCACCATAAGACCGTCTCCGAGTCCCCAGGACCGCTTTCCACCTTGGCGAGAACCTCGTCTGTACCTGCCGAGAGAGGGCTGGAAGCCAGTCATCTGCCACGGACTTAAGTTTGTCTTCATCATCCGGAGGTACTCCGTAGAGAATAAAGACTGGTGAGTAGGGTGTAGTTCGGATCAGTTGTTCTACAAGTCTAGTCCTCGGCACATCAATATTGACCCAAACACTTTTGAAGCCTGGCAGGAAACCCACATTACAAGCCATCTAGCCCTCCATCTTCAATCTCTCTAGATCTCTGATGGCTTCTTCAAGCCTCGTCACTTCGCTTTCCGCATCCTCAAGCTTCTCTTGCTCCTTGGTCCGGGTTTCTGGATTTGCCTTTTCCCAACCAGCCGCACTCATGATCTTTTTGCTCTTCTCTACACGTGCTTTCGCATCCTCGACACCCTTCTCCCGCTTCTTCAGCTCTTCGGCGAGGTCAATCTTGCCAGCAACCTTCAGATACACTGCCGCATCGGCATTGATGCTCTGAAGGGCACATCCAGCAGGGGGAAGAGAGGTTGCGCTAGGCGGAAGGACCTCGATCTCGCCAGCATACTTTCCGCCAAGTGATTTGAGAGACGTGCGCTCCTCAGAAACGGTGTTGAAAGCAGCTTCTGAGTACGTCTGGATGATGAGATCTCCAGGCTCCTTGAAACCGTATTGTGAAAGCAAGCTCCGTATGCCAGTAGCGATGGCCATGATAAACTCGTACTTCTCAGCTTCCAAGGGATTATCGAGCTTCTCAACGTACTCTGGATACTTGGCAATCATGATACTCTCGGTAGTGTCGCCCTTGCGCCGGGGCAGTTTCTGCCACAAGTGCTCCGTTAAGAATGGCATGAGCGGATGCATAAGCAGAAGACCTCCTTCGATTGCGGTGTACAATGTCTGCTGGGCAGACTTCCTCTCCTTCTCAGGTGCTTCGGGAGTCAAAATGTATTTCGAATTCTCGATGAAAGTGTCGCAAAGTTGAGTGAACCAGTACTGATATAAGGTATGAGCAGCGACGGAGAAATCACGCCCTTCAATAGCTTCATTGACCTCTTTGGTGGCAATGTTGAGTCTGTGGAGGATCCACTTCTCAGAAAGCGATTCGGGCTCGTTGTCGGTCAGCTTCGCATCCGGCACGAATTCTTCACCCAGCCTTCCCAACGCAAAATTGGTGGCTTGATAGATTTTGTTGCAGAATCGTCGCTTCGCTTCGATTTCTCTGATATCGAATGCAATATCACCTCCGCCCGTTGTATAGTTGACCAATGTGAACCGTAGAGCGTCGGAGCCGCATTCCTCGATACCCTTGGGGAACGCCGACTTCTGATACGCCTTGGCCCGTTCAATTTCGGCGGGGTCAAGATTGCCGGCGTAGAGGGTCTTGTGAAGGTCTTCCAGCGTGATACCTCGGATGATGTCGAGGGGATCAACGACGTTTCCGAGCGACTTCGACATCTTTCTTCCTTCGGCATCTCGGATCAAGGAGTGGCAGTAGACCTCCGTGAATGGAACATCACCAGTCACTTTCAATCCGAGCATGACCATTCGAGCAACCCAGAAAAAGAGGATATCCCAACCAGTCTCGAGCATGGAGGTCGGGTATAACTCCCGCATGTCTGACGTCTCTTTGGGCCAACCTAGGGTTGAGAATGGCCAGAGGGCTGAGGAGAACCAGGTATCCAGAACATCTTCATCCCATCGCAAGGTGAACTTCTTGCCTGGGAATTTCTTTTCTGCCTTCGCACGAGCTTCCTCTTCATCGTAAGCGCACACCCAGAAATTATCGTCGCCCTCATGACTAGCTTCGCCCTCAAGCTCAATGAAATATGCAGGTGCACGGTGGCCCCACCATAGCTG
Organism: Vermiconidia calcicola; assembly: GCA_035928285.1. Classification (NCBI taxonomy): domain Eukaryota; kingdom Fungi; phylum Ascomycota; class Dothideomycetes; order Mycosphaerellales; family Extremaceae; genus Vermiconidia; species Vermiconidia calcicola. Next base: position 536,553 of record JAXLQG010000002.1, on the reverse strand, counting down.
TCGAGAAATACACCAATCTTGGATGTTCTGCATCCAGAAATGGAAGCGTCGAGACTCCGTTTCAGGTTTGATGGCAATTCTCCCGTCAAGCACAGCTTCATCTGCAGCTTTAGCAAGGTCGGCCATTCTCATCCACCATTGTGGCTTCATCACTGGCTCAATTACATCCTTGCTCCTCTGGCACATGGGGATTGTCATTGCATTGTCTTCTTGCTTGGTGTAGAGATCAAGTTCTTTCAGAGCATTGATGACTCCATAACGGACGTCGAAACGCTTTTGTCCGGCGAAAGGTCCAGCATTGTCATTGAGTGTGCCATCGTCATTCAGGATGTTGATAAACTCGAGATTGTGCTTCTTGCCCTTGTTGAAATCGTTGGTGTCATGTGCAGGTGTAATTTTCACAGCACCCGTACCGAAGTCCATCTCTACTTCCTCGTCTGCAAAGATAATGATCTTTCGGTCTGGTATAAAAGGGTGAATAACAGTCTTGCCCACAAGATGCTGATATCTTTTGTCGTTTGGATGTACAGCAATACCTGTATCACCGAGCATCGTCTCTGGACGTGTTGTTGCAATCTCTATGAACTCGTAGCCTTGGAATCTGGTTGCCGAGGTCGAAGTTTTGTGTGAGTCGTCGCCTTTGCTGATCGGGTATTTAAAGTAGGTCAGAACACCGAACTCGATCATCTTTTCGTAGCCTGGTACCTTCAGCTTCGTCCGCCCTTTCAATTCCTTGTTGTCCACTTCGAGATTGGAGAGTGAAGTGCTCAACGCAGAACACCAGTTCACCAATCGGTTCGCCCTGTAGATAATACCTTCGTCGAACAGGTCGATGAAGGTCTTGCGTACGGCAAGGGAGAGGTTCTCATCCATGGTGAAAGCCTCTCGACTCCAATCCATTGAGCCTCCCAGACGCTTCAACTGGTTGGTAATGTTGCTATGATACTTTTCCTTCCAGCTCCAAATCTTCTCCAGCAAGGCGTCTCGGCCTATGTCATGTCGAGTCTTGCCCTCGGTCTTGTAGACCATCCTTTCCACAACACTTTGAGTCGCGATACCGGCATGGTCACAACCAGGGATCCACGCTGTCGTCTTCCCTTTCATTCTCGCATGCCGAATCATCGTATCTTGTAGGGAGTTGGTAAGAGCATGGCCCATATGTAAGGAGCCTGTGACATTGGGGGGAGGAATCGGAATGACGAATTTGCCTTCTGGTTTGATCTTGCCATCTTTCGTAAATTGTGGTTTAAATAATCCCCTGCTCTCCCACCACTCGTATCTGCCGCTTTCGATCTTCTGTGGCTCGTAGGCGTCAACAGCGGCGGCTTTCTTGACTTTCTCCTTCTTCGGGGCTTTGGATGCGGTATCGGCTGCGGGAACTTGCTTTTTGGATTGCTTTTCTTGGAATTTGGCGAGCTTTTCGGCCTTCTTACGCTCCTTTTCAACTATATCACGCAGAACTGTCAGAATCGTGGCTCATCCACATAACGATGATCTGTGTGAAGGGTAGGGACTGTGTCTATTGTGGGTAGTTGGTTGACTACATGATGCGCTCGACTCTATAAACACTTTCCCAGTTATGCACCATGAGACTCTGGCGACCCGGTACTCGTCCTCAAAGAAGTCATTGCTAGTAATGCAACCTGAATACGAATGAAGGGCAGTGTATGTCAATGTGGTCCTTCGGCGTTTTCATTCATACTTTCTTTGGCAGTTTTCGGCTTTCCAGCGGCGCCCATCACAGTTTGCCCGCTGTCATTGCCTTGTTGATCTTGGCCAGGCACATTGTTGCCCATGGCATCCTCTTTGGCCGCATTTTGGGCTGCAGAGGCTATCTCGGAGGAGACTGGAGGAGGAGGACCTGACGGCGAGCCTGTCGGGTCACCAGCTGCCGTGAAAGTCAGCCAGCGCACAATGGCTCTGAGATGGGTATCGATACTTACTGACATTATGGGATGCAGCATTGAGAGCCATGTTGAAACGATGGAGCCGTCTCCAAGCTGGAGGCGGGCGCAGAAGGAAAGGCCTGCAGAGTATTTTGCTGGATTTGGCCCTTGGCTCAGTTTTCGTTGATCAAGGATATGTGTTAGTACATAAAACACAACAGCAGAGCCAAAATGAGTCACTGCTGTGTATCTCGTGCAGGGCAGGGGTATATGAGTAACTGGGGTAGAAATTTAGTTAGGTATGAGTCCCAAAGTTGAGGCTCGAAACCCGCAGCCTCAAGTCGACGCCAAGACTGACATCACGGCGATAGGAGCAGCGTATTCGACAATGACCATTAATGGCCATGGAAAAGCACAGATTCGAGGCAGATCTATGTTTGATTCAAGTAATAGTAGCATCACGATTGAGTCGAGTTCATGCAACACACTCTATCCTGGTCTGTATGCTCGATTTGGTCCCAGGACCAACGCCCTTTGTGTCTCTCTCAATTACCCGACCTGTCTCCTTGGTCCTTTAGGGTGCTGTGCCACATTCATCGTCACGGCCACTGCCATATCATCTCTCATCACTCGTCTCGTCCTCCTCGTGGTCTTAAGAGACGCCCGGCCGCGTGAATCGTGATCGCCTGTCCGATCGCTTATGGAATATTTGGCATAGCCCGTCTCTGTTTGCATCAAGACACGTGGTTCTGTGAATTTTGTTGTGCCGCTGCATTCCGTACTGGTGCAAAGTAAGGATGTGCCATGGCTTCTTGAGCTGTGAGTCGTTCCTAGAGAGCAGTCAATATCGGTCTAAAATGTGGATCGTACCACGCACCTGATGGTCGTATCTGAGTAGCTTGTCAAGGAAGTCAATGGCTTCTGGGCTGACAAACCGCTGATTGTCAGCGTTGACAAAGCTCTGCCATGGCTTCTTGGGGAATCTGCTGAGGATGTCGTCGTATTGCGCATCGAGTTCAATGTCGTATTTGTCGAGGTATTCGAAGAGATCATCGGTACCTAACACCTTTGCGATTTTAACCAGTTGGTCGGAATTGCTGTTGCCGTGGAAAAAGGGCTCTTTGCGGAAGATCATGGAGGCAAACATGGCACCTAATGACCACATGTCGAGCGAGTAATCGTATTCCTGGAAGTCAACCAGCAATTCTGGACCTTTGAAGTATCGTGATGCCACCCTGACATTGTATTCCGTGCCTTGGTGGTAGAATTCAGCCAAACCCCAGTCAATCAGTCTCAGCTGCGAAGTGTCAGTGTTTTGCTCTGTTCGGTCATTTCTGCCACGCACCTTTCTCTTTGCATGGTCGATCATCACATTGTGTGGTTTGACGTCTCGATGCATTATACCCTTGCTGTGACAGAAATCCAGCGCCTTGAGCAACTCAAAGATGTAGTATCGCACATCGTAGTCGACGAACCGCGGATAAAGCGTCCTGAAATCGGTATTGTCCACATTTTCAAATATCAGACTGGGTGTCTTGCTCTGACTGTCCCGCACCACGTCCAGAAGCGCGACAATGTTTGGCCCTCCGGAAAGGTTCTGTAGGATCTTGATCTCGCGTTTTATCTTCTTCTTCTTGACCGGCTTTAGCACTTTGATGACGCATTTCTGATAGTTGGCAACGTTAATGCCTTCGAAGACTTCCGAGTATTTCCCTCTTCCTGGTACAGTCCTGTTAGTCACAGACTAGTGCCCATTGTGTTCGCAGCTTCGGCCTACCAATTTTCCTCACAATTTCATAGTTTTCCAGAATGCCCCAAGAGATAGATACCGAATCGTAATCCCAGTAAGACCGAGGCATGTTGGCGTTGACATCAGCGTAGACGCGCGCCATGGCTGCGACGATGGAAGTGATTGTGAGGTGTTCTCATGCGGTGGTGGTCAGGCAGAAGACGCGATGGAGCACGGTATCGACGTGCGCGTGGAGTGAGCGCAGTCGTGCGAGGTAATTGAGGCTTCCAGGCGCAGCCTCTGCCGAATGGAACAAAGGAGAGTTGGATAGGTATGAGTGATTGTGGTACAAGTTATGAGGTAGCCTTTCGATCCGCGGTCACTAACTTGGCCTGCGCCATTGCTGGCAGGGAATCGTGATCAATCGATAAAGTCCCCGAAGCTTGGCAGCGAACAACCTGACAAGGCTCGCTCCTTGACCTTCAGCCTTGCCTGCTGGACAGCCTTCTACAACTCCGACACCTAGAAATACGAGCCTCAAACCAAGGAGAAATAGTGACTTGAAAGTGGGGGATAGAGAGAGCAAGTCCCAACAGGTCGTGAAGTACGATTTCTGATCAAAATTTTAAGCTGATTTCAGATTGAGATTGATGGTTTACGAGAAATTGTGACGAGGCACAGCCGGCTTATGTTTCGAGAAGTGGTCCTCTTAGAACATCATCATGACACTGGAACAAAAAGAACGCAGAAATCGGACCTCTGCCCTCGTTCAACTGCCAATATGTCCTTGATACAACAAGCCGCGCATTCCTTCTCGGCAATGAAGACCTCGAAGTTGAGAGGAAGCGAGGTTGAGAACGCTATCGCAGCAGCAGCAGTCGCTCCATCCTGACATCGAAGCAGGGTAATTGACTTCCCATTAGTGCACAATGTCCCCTTCTCCGCGACGGGTTTGTCAATCTGCTCACTCGAGAATATCGTGCTGGGCTGGCAGGTTTGACTTGTATTTGCTCGCTGAGGCTGCCTCGACAACTCGCAGGACAACAGACCGCGCCTTCTGGCAAGCAAGGTTGCGAGCCGCGAAGGTCCAGCACGCCATTGCGTCGTGCGGTCAATGCCCATCTCAAGGAGACATTCTAGTCCCGTAGAGCTCTCCTTGACACTTAGAGAACGGTTTAGCTCCGTCTCGTCGACTTCGGCCAGCTTGAAAACAGTACCCAAGCCCTCAATAGGTCGTTCAGGCGTTACACGGTCTATGAGCCTGGTGTACATCTTGCCGTCATGGTTGAGACGGCCCGTGATTATATGGATTCGAGCAACACAGCTCCTTTCGGCGTTTGGTTCTCTCAGCACTCCCATAAATGCGCAGATGCCATTGACACAAAGCGCAGAGAAGTTAGAATTCGTCGGAAGGAGCGGGTCTTCCAGAGAAGATCTCAAGGATAGTTTGTAATATGACTTCAACTGCCCTCACAATGCCTAAAAGGTTACCATGATGGCCCCAGTTGACAAAATCCAGACAAAAGGCAATTGGCCCGATATTCTCGAGTGCGCCGTAATCAAGAATTCCATTGTCTGGTCCAAGATCTCTTTTGACTCCAAATTTTGCGGCGCGTGCGGCGCACCTTTGATTCAATTGTCTGCCATATGCAAGCTCCATATCACTGCGGACCGGAAGAAGTGATTCATTCTCAAGGACGACATTTGAGAGCGCCCGAGAAATGAACAATATGGTTTCGAGGATCACAACTTCACAAAAGTGGTTTGGATCCCAGTTTTGCTCTGCGTAATCTGCGTAGTAGTCCGCAGACTGGCATTCCAAGCAACCGCAGTGTCGTCTGACCAGATTGAGGCAGCGTTCAAAATTCTCCCTGGCATCGTCGAGGTCAGCTTTTGCAGCGGCTTGCATTTGAGTCCTGAGTTTCCGCAATTCTGGAGACCAGCGAATAGTGTTGTCCACAAATCCAATCCCATATGAGCTGTCACAGTGACTAGCACGAGCAAGACCACGATACCTCACTCCAAAAAACATGTCCTCAGCATCGGCAAGACCTTTGAAGACGCGTGCCGCGCTCCCAATATACTCGCCAACAGTAGCGCCAATCTTCAAAAGATTGTTAAATTCGGACAAGAAGGAGCGGCTCAGGATGTGCTTCCACTCAACCCGACCGGACACCACGGCTGCGTCAGGACCTCTGCCCTTTTCGAAAAGTTTTCTCACATCTTCCAGAACCACAGTCCTGCCGGTCAATGCCAGAATTGGGTCACCTTCAGTACTCGGAGAGATATCGAGCACAACTTCTACTTGGAAATCCTCACCATCCCGATTCTGGTAGAGAAGCGTCCCATTAGTTGTTGTCAACCTGACACTGAGTCCCAGCAGAAATTCCGCAAGTGCTGCAAGCCAGGCAGCATCCGAGCCTCCTACAACGGTGACTGATTTCAAAACATTCCGTGACACTTGAGATAGCTCCGAAAGAGCGGCAGCTATCTTTTGGGGACTGGAGCAGCTTCGCAATCGTGTGGACCTTGCATACGTTGCATGATAACACTCATAGGCCCCCAAAGGGTGATCATTGCCTGCCGATTGCATGAGATGCTCTGCCAACTTGGGAAATCTGGATGTGGACAAGGTGCCGGCGCATGCATTGAGCAAATCTTTCCACGATTGACTCGATGGCATGTATTGGCCATCGATCTCGACAAGTCTTGCCATCTCAAGCAGTATCTCTACCGCCATGTCTACCCAAGATTTCGGTCTGCTGGGTACTATGGTTGCGGCAGAAAGGGATCCAAGCACCTGCTTTTCGGCCATGGCAGCGCAGGCACGCGGTACCAAATCTGATTAACCAACAAGTGATTTGTATAGGTTTGCGAAAAGATATGTACCATCTGAGTAGCACTCTTTGAGGGCGGCACAGAGAGCAGGGCATATGCATCCCCTTTCTGACTTCGCCATGAGCCGCACCACATCCTGAATGCCGAAACCAAATTGCAGGGTGTAGCCCAGAGTACCGACGACTTTCAGCTCGTTAATGGCTCTTTCAATGTCCATTCGAGATTTCATCGTCAGTCGAAAATTTTGGCACGAGCCTTCTCCAACCATGGCGGTATATTGGTCGACACGTGCCGCACTACAGTAGAGCCATCAGAGCACGAAAATGGGAAGACCCGAACCTGAAAAGACATACCTGTACCTGGAAAGCGCGCCAAGAGTCGTGTTGAAAGGAAGCTTCATGATATCGAACATGTTCCATGACCCGCTCTGCGGAAAGGAAGCGTTTGGCGTCATGGCACTTGATGATGGATGACCTGCCATCTCTAGAAGGATTTTGGTGGGAGCCTCACTTGTCGATGTGAATGCGCTTCTGGAGGGAAACGCCGGTATCTGAGATTTGAGCCTGTTGTCAACAGCACAACAAATGAAGCTCTTTCGCAACGAAAAGCCGCTACACAGAGACAGCACAGTTGCTCCGTTCTTCTGAAGCTCAGTGAGGGAAAGATCGCGAGCAGGACGGTGGTTCTCAGAATGAGGCTAGTGAGGCTGACTTCCAGCTGCCTTTTGGGCACCACCATCACCACCTACCTATCACGGCACTCGAGACATTTTTCGGCACATGATCTCGAAGCAGGGATATCTTACCTCGTAAAGCCTGGTATCTGCTCAGAAGGTTACTCCCTACCTGGTGACGGTTTTGTAGAAGCGATTCCCTCCTCATGGTTTGATGATAGAAACATAGAACAGGCGACTGATTTCAGGACTGCGAGGTGTTTTCAAGTCTAAATGCGCCCACATAAAGAGCTACAGCTGGGTGACAGCTCCTAAAAGCGGCCACATCTACGGAGTACCGTCATAGTAAATAGACATTTCCCGTAAATAAAAAAATAGTACTTCCCCAGATTTCCTCGTACTCACACAAGGCCACGACGACAAACATGACTCTGTAACGCCGATCCTGATTTTTCCATATCTCAGGTGTGCACAATGCTACTCCGTCGAATCTTGACCTCTCGGACGCCCTGTCGCGTGTGCACCATCACCAAATCCCACACCCAACCTCACTCCCACCGGTGACCGTGTACTGTTCTACATACCTATATAGGTACATGCCGCCATGCCGTTCCACGACCTCAACATCCCCTACAGCTCCTCGCAGCCATCCTCCGCCCTCAGCCATACCCTCCTCTTCGCCTCCGAATTGGGCTACACAACGGTCGCCCTGTCCCTCACTTTCGCGGGCAAACTGCCCTCGACACCGCCACCGATCCCCGTCTCTACCCTGTCCATTCCGCAGTCCCTAACGATCCTGACACGCCTTACGATAACGATATCCGACGCCTCGCAAAACCACCGCCTCTCCTCCTTCTCGCCGGCCTACAACCTCCTCGCGCTGCGGCCCACGACCGAAAAAGCCCTACAACTCTGCTGCACCAGCCTCGAATGCGACCTGATCAGTCTGGACTTCACACAACGCCTGACGTACCCGATCAAATTCACAACCGTTGCGGGCGCCCTCAACCGAGGCGTGCGCTTCGAGATCTGCTACGCGCCGGGCATTTCCTCGTCCACCTCAGACGACCGACGTAATCTCATTGCCGGCGCGACGAGCTTGATCCGCGCAACGAGAGGACGCGGGATCATATTTAGCAGCGAAGCCCGGAATGCGCTGGGACTACGGGGGCCTCATGACGTGATTAACCTCGCGCAAGTATGGGGCCTCGGCCAGGAGAGGGGCAAGGAAGCGCTGTGCGAAGAGGCCGGGAAAGTTGTCAAGTTGGCCGGCATGAAGAGGACGAGTTTTCGCGGCGTCGTGGAGGTCATCGACGGAGGAGGCACAAGTGCAAGTGCAACTGTAAGACCTACGAACGAAGGAGGTGCGGAGGGCCGGAAGCAGCAAGCTACCACGAAACCTGCTGTGACTACCCAACGTGCTGAACGCGGGAAAGGAAACGAGGTCGTTCCATCGAATGGCACGAAGCGCAAAGCCTCCGTCTCGTCTCTTGGTGGCGGGGTCTCTACCACCCATGATGAGTCCGAAGACAAACCACTTTCCAAGCGCGAAATGAAGAGACGAGCAAAGAAGGCAAGGATGGAAGGTAAAGCAGCAGGGCCCGACGACACTCATCCTACCGATGGTGCCCAGGATACCACTGCTACATCTGAATTTCCTATCAAGCATGAGGCACTCGCCGATAGTAGTAATAAAGTGCCCAAGAAGAAAAGCTAGTCTCTAGTCTGGCTTTCCTCTGTGTGTACAAGAAATTTGTGAAAAAAGAAAGAAAAAGGGGGCGGGGTATCAATATCCCTCTTTTTCTGATATTCCGCGTTCCCCGTGGCCCAGGCTCCCTAAAAAGCGGGCGTGTCTCTTGCTCGTCATCCCCCTTCCCATTTTAGTTTTTTTTCTGGTTATGATAATGTTGGTGCAGGAGCCCTTCGCTCAATGCCCAGGGTATAGGCGTTCTTGAGAGTCAGACTCGCGGCGTCGAGCGTACTGAACGAACCGGCACCCACCCCACCCGCGTCAGCAGCTGCTGAAGACAATGCTGCCGCAGAGACTGACGTCGTGGTCGAAGATTTTATTGTTGTTGTCGTTGTCGTTGATGAAGATGGAGATGATGAAGATGCTACTTGGCCGGTGTTGAAAGTTGCGCCGGTTTTGGATATTGATGTAATTGCGGCTGACGAAGTGGCAGAAGTAGATGTCGCCGACGTCGTGGCTTCTGGCTTAGCCGCCCCTGTTTTAGTAGCCTCGGAGATGTTAGATGAAGGGACGCTGCTAGAACCAGAAGTTTCCGTACCAGACATTGTCGCGACAGGCATGCCTAGAACGTCACAAGTCAGCTTTCAGGTGTCTCTCTTTCCCCGCGTTTCATGCATCAGAAAGGGGGTTCACTCACTCATCGACGTGTCGAAGAAGCCACCGGGAGACACAGCAGCAGCAGCAGTTGGTGGAGGTGCGGCTGCGGCTGCGGCCACAGTCACGCCAGTTGCCACCGCTTGCGCCGCTGGAATAGACGAAAGGCCAGGAATAAGAGCGCCGATGGCTGTTGTGATGACGGGCGCGTTGCCGAGAGGGGCGTTGCCCATTGCTCCTATCTCGGCCATGGACCCGACTGGAGGAGGGCTTCCAGAGCCACAGAAGCAGCCTGGTGGTGCGTTCATCCATTGAGTCACGTAGGCTGTCACCACTGACGAGCAGGGCGATGCTGCTGTAACGGTCGTCTAGAACTCATGGTCAGTTGGTGTCCTATTCCATCACGCCGGCCACACTTACCGTCTCGGTCATCGTCATGGTTGCAGGTGGTGGGCAGTTTTGTGGCGGGCAGGTTGCCATCGGGCAGCTCGGACAGCTTGGGGGTGGTGGGCAAGTTTGCTGCTGCATGGCAGGCGGCGTGTACGCGGGCGGAGTGTACGAGTTTCCACCGCTCCAGCTCCCACCACTCATCATGCCTCCAGAGCTGCCCTTGTTTTGTCCGCCACAGTCGCTGCCGCTGCAGCCTCCGCTGCTGCTACCACCCCAGGAGCCACCATTACCACCCGAGCCGCCAGAGCTATCACCTGCGTATGCCTGTAGCGCGAGTCAGCCTATCCCTCCCAAACACTCTGGGTGAATCCAAGTCATACTTGCGCCAGGCAAGCTGCCAAAACAGTGAGGGTATAAAAGGAACGGATTGCCGGCATCTTGATTGAATGTGTGTGTTCTTTTGGGTGAGAAAAAAGGAGTGAAAATGGGGTGTGAAGAAATTAAGGTGATGTCCTGCAACAACGAACGAATGACTCTGGGGGATGGGAAAAGGAAGGTCGAGTTTGGAGAGTGTCTCGCGAGAGGAGGAGGTTCTAAATGCACCTTTTGAACATGGAGAAAGGGGACGCTCAAAGCACATCCAGATTGAAGGGAGCTGTTGGTCTTCGGTGCCAGGCACATCCGGGCAACGGCTTCAGACAGCGAGTGCTGAGAGTCGACAGGGAGCATAAGCGGCGGGATGAACCGAAGTGTTTGCAGGTGTTGACCTTTGGGTCGCGATTGGAGGAACCCATATCTCAAACATCAGCTGCGACGCGGAGGTCTTCATCACGGTCTCGAAGTTCTGGCCATCTGTGGCTGGGGAGTATCATGTTGAGGTCAAACGTGACAGAATTGGTTGCTGACACGCGCGACGTTTCATAGTCGGCGCTTGTGGTAAAGTCTGGCGCGTCGGACTAAGATCTAAGATGGATCAGGGAGAATCTCCCTCAAGATCAACCAGGATTCGTGCCGGATGCTGAAGCGAAGAGATCTCGCCAGAATGGACCCTCATGATATTTGGCATTCTTAGGCACTCCCAGGAAGAGAAAACGCGAAGGAGGGAACGAATGTCGTTCGGTAGAGCCTTGCGGACGAAAGGGGATTGGCTTGGCTTGGCGGCCTCGGCGACAAGGCTCGCGTTACCCCTTTCGCCCCTGTGGCTTCGCTGAGGCTGTCCCTAGATCACCACAGGCGCGACAGAGATATCATGAATACTCCGGAGTGACTATTACTACAGTATGGTATCTTGGAGAAGTTCGGATCCGTCGTTCTTGTCTGTTTGGAGGGAGATTGGATCTGTCCCGACCATGGCATCTCCATCCGGACACTTCTTACCCGGGATTCTACAAAGTACATGGGCTATTGTGCTTTGCCCGGCCTGAACTCATCTGGCAAGCTCGGAGGTTGCTGAGGAGACCATGTCCTTCCTCCTCCCGAAGACGCCGTTCCGCGTCAGAGACGAATCTTATCAGGGACTCCCAACGACACCGGCATGCCCCAACTAGGAAGCCCTTTCGTACTGTATGGTTCTGCAACGCAAGATCTCGTGGCCTTCAACAACTCATTGGTCATTTCTTTTGACTCTTTCCATGAATTCTCCGACCACAGGCCAAACAGTCAGCATGTCCTGCAGGTGCCACGTGAAGCGGTCGCTCTCCAGATCTCTCGGCCTAGCTCACAGTCAAGTGCTGAGTCTTAGAAAGCATCTTCTTGGCATCGACACGCCGAGATACTTCTGCCCCTAGGTCCGATATTTTGACGAGCACTCCTTCCTTCTCACTATGGGTCGAGTCAGCTAACGTGATGAAGGGAGAAAGAACTGTGAGCACACTTACGGATGACCATCAGGCAGTCCCATCTCCTTGACCCGTACCTCTCCCTTCGCCTGCTCGTCCTCACCGAGAATCACTGCGAATGGGGCGCCTGCTGTCTCGGCGTTCTTGAACTGCGCTTGCGGCTTCGGTTTCTTCTTGTATGTGAACTCGACTTTCAGTCCAGCATCCAACAAGAGCTTGGTGATCTGAATGCGCTCTTTCGGCATGCCGCTGAAACCGCCGCCACCAAACGCCATCACATACACATCAGGCGCGTTGGAAGAGACGTAGCTGAATGTTTCACCTTTGGCTATCCTCGCTTTGGTGATGCTGAATATCCTGTCGACACCGAAGCTGATACCAACACATGGGATGTCTGCGTTGGGTCTAAAGCGTTCGACGAGATGGTCATATCGACCACCAGCAGCAACGGAGCCGATACCGACAGATGGGTCGTTAGAGCGATCTTCATCCTCGTCGAGCACCTTCTTTTCCTTCTTGCCTTGTTTGTGAGTTTCTTGAGCAACGGCGCCACCGTCGGCAATGACGGGCGCAGAGCCCTCAGTCACAACCTCATATATCACACCCGTGTAGTAATCGAGCCCACGAGCCAAGGACAGATCAAAGGAAAGTTTGTCAAGCGCACCCCATGCTTCCAGATAGGACATCAGGGCGTCCATCTCTTCTATGCCTTGCTTCGCTTTGGCGTTGGCCATCATGGCCTCATCCTTCTTCAGTTCCTCTAGCAGATCTTTACCACCTTTCCTCGTAACATAAGTTTTGATTTTGTCTGCCACTGCTTCATCAAGCCCTTTAGTCTCGACCATCTCTTTCTTGACTTCATCCCAAGGCAACTTGTCGAGCTTGTCAACTGCGCTGGAGATCATTCTGATCTTCTCCGCCGGCACACCACACACTTCGAATAAACCGTCTAGAATTCTCCGGTCGTTGATTTTGATGGTGTATCGACCAGTCCATTCGAGGGATTCAAAGACCTCAACAATGATAGCGATGACTTCGCTGTCGGCCATCATTGGGTCGCTTGCTCCTGCAAAATCGATGTCACATTGATAGAACTCCCGCATACGACCCTTGGCAACTGCGGGTTGATCTCGTCGGTAGACTTTGCTGATCGCAAATCGCTTGTAGTTCTTGATGTTTGCATTCATAGCCAGCCACCGCGCAAAGGGGACGGTCAAGTCGTATCGCAGAGATAGTAGTTCTCCGCCTTGGTCCTTGAGGTCGTATATCAATTTCGAGTCTTCGCCATATTTACCCTTGAGCACCTCTTCTCGCTCAAACACTGGGGTATCGAGTTTCTTGCCGGCGTGGCGCCGGAAGACTCTAGAGATCTGTGCAAGGATATCTTCCAGCAGGTCGACATCTTCACCCGACCAGTCTCTTGTTCCCTTTGGGTTCTTTATCAACTCTTGCTTCTTGTCCTTCCCCATTGCTGAGCAGTTTCGTCGGAATGTCTGAGTTCCGAGGGTAGGATATGCGAGTTTGGGCGTCTTGTGAGGCAAAACCTTGCTGTAGCACACACAGAGTCGAAGGAGTGGTCGCATGCGAGTTGCAGCAGGCAAAGGAGCGAGGGTGAGTCAGATCAGATGTACAGCACTGTGAGTACCGCAATACAAAAATAAATCCGGGGCCTTGAGAATTGGAGTCATGGTTCGCAGTCGCAGACATGACGAATAAGGCACGTCCCCAACTGCCCACAACGGTGCCAAGCACTCCAGTGACTCTCGTCAGGTACCTCCGTACTACGAGTCCAGACAGCATCGAGGCTGGCCATCACTACTCTATGTACACTCACCACTGAGGCGAAATGCCCACGAGCGGATTGGGCAGGGAGAGATACGGATGGCCAATATGAAGGATCAATTACAATGCCAAAGAGCGCAACACTTTTTCAAGGCTATCTCATCAGTAAGCTATCAAGCCCATAGACTTTCAACCCATCGGACTTGTATCGGTTCTACAAGCAACGTCAACCCTGCTCCTTCAAACAGTATATCACCAAGTTGTAGAGCCTGGAACATGTCCTGGACTATAACTGCCTCGCTGTGGGCTGCGCAACGAGCTACCAATGATGCCTGCTGCTGGACTGCCATTGTTCTGACCCCTGCTGCTACCGCTACCCTTTCTCACAATTGTCTCGTACTCGATAGGAGGAATCGGGTCAGCATCCTCAAAGTCGGCAGAGAAATTGCTAATTCCGCCCGCGGATCGATTGGTATCAGATCTAGGTCGCCGGTGATCGGTCGAGGGAAGAGTCTTTGCGTAGGCCAGGAACGGGGAGCTCTGCACCTCGGGAATGACAGGACTATTGGGAAAGGCTTGAAAGCTGCCAAATGCATAAGGTCGAGCATGTTGCGGTGCTGCGCGAGTGCCTGGTAGCTCTCCCTCTGGGGTTAATGGCCCGCTGTTGTTGAGCATCATTCGTCGAGCATCTTCCTCTTCAAGGAGCCTGATCTCTCGGCGATTGGCATCCAACCTGATCTTTGCATTTCTGACCTCGTTCTCCACGTACTGAATCTGCTGCAACAGCTCATTCTCGCGTCTCTGCTGATCGGCATTCTTCGCAGTTGAGTCTGCAGCCCTTCTTTCTCTCTCGTTCAGGCCCTGAGCGTTGGCTTGGGTAATCCGGTCGTACTGCTCAGTCAGCTTGGTGTTGCGACTGGTGAGACGCTCTTTCCGAGAAATGACAGCATTGAATTCATTCTTAGCACAGGATTTGTCAGACATCGCAGCACTCTTAGCTTTTTCCAAAGCCTCGTTTGCGTCTGCGAGGAGCCGGGACTGTTCCTCAAAGGCCCTCTGAGAAGCGTTATGATCCTCAATATCGTCGTCAGGTGTAGAAACTAGCCCTTCCAGCGCAGCGTCAAGTTCCAGGTTAGCATCTTCGGTTTGGCGGATGCTACGCTCGGCTTGCAAGAGTTTTTGCTTTTGCTTGGTGTCGTCACTCGCGGTCTTAAGGCGGGTATTGTAGCTATCAACCTCCTTTTCGACCTTTGCAAGCGTGCTTCGATGTTGACGTCGGACCTTGGTAAGACGATTGCGAGCCTCATTTAACTTAGCTTCAGCCGTGGAGATCGAGTTTTTGAGCGTCGTCGTCGGTGAAGATGGCCTCGTAGATTGACGGACTGGTACAGGAGCCGTAGACCCAGGCAAGTCTTTGTCAAGCGCCAGCATCGGCGTCTTGACCATGACTGAAGCATATTCCTCATCTCCATCGGTGGCAATAAAAGTGCAGGTGTAGGTGCAATTCGGAGCCAGGCCTGAGATCGTCCCGGACCAACGCGCGCTTGAACCCTCTGATTGGGACGAGTTCTCTACTGGCTCAAGAGAGACCGAGTGCCATTTCGCGCCGTTGATGCGCACGTAGAAAGGTCTAGGCTCGCCAACCTCTTGTCCTTGCTCCGATGTCCCAACGAAGTTTGAGTCAAACGAGATGGATGACGGATCCACGTTCGTGATCCATACCAGATCTTGATGTGCTGCCTCAAATGGTGTTCCTTGATTGTTGGCGACTGTAGGAAGCGCTTTGTTATGTTGGATCTCCCTTCCAATTTGAACTTTGGTGCTAGCGAGCGCAGCCCAAAATGGTTGTTTGCTTCTGACATGGTTCGCCTGGCGTCGCCTCTTCTTCGCATTTACGCCCTTTTCTTTGCCTTCCCGCAAGCCTGGTGTTGGAGGCGGTTGATAATCGATGGACGACGATATGGCGGTGGAAGAAGAGCCGTCGGGAGCCGAAAAGTCTGACACGGAACCCGCCGAGGCTTCGGTGTCTATCCGCTTGGATTTTGTAGGTGCGGGTGACTGAAGGCTATGCAACCAACGCCTGATCACTGCCAACACAGCCTGACTGATAATGTGTATCGCGAACAAACTTCGAATATGTGACGGCGGTCGAGGGCTCTCGCCGAAATCTGTATCGGACGGCAGGTACTTCAGATACTCCGTAAGCCCGAGTTGAGAGATCAGTTCCAGAGGGACCAAATTGGCGAAAAGAAACCGCCGGACGCCCTTACTCCTAATCAAATGCAATAAAAGAACGCCTGCAACGCAGAAGACATTAACACGGCTATTTCGTCCAGAACTTCCATTCCCTAGTGTCATGGCAACCTGTATTTGGGCAAGATCCAGTGCAAAATTTTGAGCCCATGGCCAGAGACACATCCAGAGCCCAAAACAAATGACGTCCACTACGATCCTGGTGGTAGGACTGGGCGCACCGGCTGACCCGTAGAACATGTCTGCGGCGGACCGAAAGGACGGGCCACCCCCAGGCCAGATTGTCAAGGACGCGAAAAAGGCTTGAACCATTGTCAGAACCATGGATGGCAAAGCCAGGAGGACAATCAGAAGAGACACTGTGTCCCAGGCAGGCCGAGACCGCAGGATGGTCGAGGCGATCTGGAAAGCATTCACCTCGTGCATCGCCTTTGGTTTGTTGGTGGCCATATCGCCTCGTTTCTGCTGCAACATCGCTGATCCATTCGACTCTTTCTGATATTCCTTGTCTTTGTCTTCGCTGCCTTCGTGATCCCCAGCCTTGGACGGAGTGGATGCAGGATCCGTATTCGTGTCGGTCGTGGAGAGAGTGGAGGAAGCGGTGGTTGACCCAGTCATAGACGAGTCGGCGGTATTTGGTTGCGGAACAGGCTCGGAGGGAACAGGGCCCTTTGCGGCGCCATTGAGATGACCATTCGATTTCTGCTTGGTGACACGTTTTCCCGGGCCTACAAGGCCGTTTTCATGGCGATTGTTATGCTGATGCTTCTTCGCCGCAGGGTTTCGCGGCATGAAGGTCGGGAAGTCGCAGCGCAGGCTCAGAACCAGTCAGCTTGTGACTCTTTTCAGGTCAGCAAGCCAACTGGACGAGGATTTTGGGGTTCGGTGCGGTTTGGTGGTATCGAGGAGGCGAGGGCGGAAGACGGGGGATTCGTGGAAGCACGGAGAGGTCCACGATCCCTGAACAGTCGTAGCGGACGGGAAAGATTGTCGATAGAGATGCGAAGCGAAATAATAAAAAGTGAAAAAGCTATAACTTGCGGATGGGGCCTAAGGGAAAGATGAGATGTGGTGGCTTTACCAAGAAAGTGAACCCGAACGTGCAGATTGCCAAGTGGGTGGGCAAATGCATTTTGGGGGGGCAGACCGCAAGCCAGGCACGAAAACAGTTCGTAGGGCTCAATGGGCTCACCAGGCCCCTAGTAGTGCCTGGTGTGCCCTAACTTGGAGCAAAGGCCTGCCTGGTGGCCTTGCCCAAGGAGTGCTCTTGATTGGCACACCCGCCTGAGCCGCCCGGAACCCTCCCATCTGCCTCTACTCAGGTGGTATACACCTACTTACCTTACTCATCCTCAATACTCCGTACAAAGGTACTTACTTACCTACTAGGTATAGACTATCTGTTCCCCTTCGCCCTCTTCCATCACCAGCTAATATTATTCTGCCTCTACGTAATTCCATGGCACTGGCCCGGTCCCTTCATCCGGACAAGGAGGTCGGAGACAGATGTTCAAACAGGACAGAAGGCATGCGACAGACTTACATATCCACCCCCCAAGACTCCGGCAATGATCTTTGGATGTTGTACGTAGTAAATAAGTCACTCTCACTGACAAGTTTGACCACTCGCTCGCTGCAACAAACATGAATCTGTGGAGCCTTGGACATGAGTTTTTTCTTCCATCTCCATAGCCAGCCATTGATACATCCAATGGCACAACATCCCCGCCAGCGATCATATCCCTGAGGCACAAACTTTGCCAGCATCCTGTCCTCCCATACCCATGCTCCTTTCTGACCGCTGTTATCAAGGACAATCCTTGGTTCAAACACACTGACCATGCTACGAGTCCGATTTCTGACGATGCTCGCCGTCAACGTGTCATCCCCTTTTGATTGCGACCGCAATGTCCGCGTCGGATGATTTCAGCTAACCCTGTGAAGCCTCACTCATCAGTGTCAATGCGCAATAAGACGTGGAGTCGTTGTGTTCTCCATCCTCGAGTCAGAGAGATAAAAAATTCTGAAACACGAGCCAGGGTTGTTCGCTAGTCGGGCTCGGACAAATCAACGTCGTTCTCCAGACCACCATTGCTCAATGCCTGACGACGTGGAGAGCGGAGGATGGAGGACCAAGCAACTAAAGGGCATGAGTGGGCGTGCTAGCAGGCGGAGTGCAGAGCTCTTGGGCTTGAATTGAAGCTTTCCAAGGCGGCACCCTCGGCAGCGAGCTGCCACTTGGCTGCCCATTAGCTGCAGCTTATGCATTCTGGCTGCAGGAAGAGGCTTCGATGGCGACAGCGGCCATTGCGGCCACTGCGGCCAACTCCCTTGTTGATGCAAACATGATGTGCTCCTCCGATCTTGTACACCCACCCGAAAACTTTGCGCTAGTTGTCGATCATCTACAGGCCTTTTGGTCTGCCCCTCGCCGGCATTTCCTCCTCAAGCCTCCAGTCAAGGGATTATCATTGCAGCTGGGCTACGAGTATTCGGCAAAATGAACGGGATGTCCACCCCATGCACATCTCCGTTTCAACTGGCACTTGCAGTAAGTTACCAGAGTACTTTCGAATTCAGACAGAGCACGGCGTCAGAAGCGGCTTTTTTCGGCTGTCCTTCAAAGAGGTCCTTTGCAGAATGCGGAGAATAAACGAGCCAGACCTTTTGCATAAGCACATCATCAATGATTACCCATCAGACGAAACCAGCTTTGCATGCTGACGGAGGACACCGGCTTCCCTGTCCAGCTTGTCTTCGTCTTCGCTCGGAAGATATCGCGCTCAAAATTCAACTCCTTTGGCTCGAAAGCTGCCAGTAATCTGAGGTCATGCCGTGGCGCCTGCGTGCAGCATAGCTCGTACGTGCTCGAGGCTGCCAACACATCGCAAATGCCCCATTGCGATGTGGAAACGTGCAAGCCGCCCACATGATGCCACTGTTGAG
This sequence comes from Vermiconidia calcicola, assembly GCA_035928285.1. Classification (NCBI taxonomy): domain Eukaryota; kingdom Fungi; phylum Ascomycota; class Dothideomycetes; order Mycosphaerellales; family Extremaceae; genus Vermiconidia; species Vermiconidia calcicola. The sequence continues at coordinate 517,874 of JAXLQG010000002.1, read as the reverse complement.
TTTACTGTGATACAATTCCACAGCAAGGATCCTTGTCAACTCTCCGAACAGTGGACGACCTGGGGCACTATAAGCGCGCTAGTAAATACTGGTCATTCGCACAGCGAACATCCACTAGAATTGCCGTTTGCTCAATCGATCATTCGCCCAAGGCTATCCTGATCAGAGAACATCCCTGAAGATCAGTCGGGTTTCTTATCAAATATATGTCTTCCACGGCCTCTTCCTCCGTTTGCTCACATGCGTTCACGCCGCTTCGGGAGGCCCCGGTCGGCCCTTGACTTGGAGGGGGATACATTGATGGACTGACACTATTGACTATGGATGGCTGGGCTCCAAACCATCCATCACACAGAAGGCGCCCCGGGCAAGGCACAAACACTGATGGCCTGTTCTCTCTGAGAAGCGAACTTGGCATACTCCGTACACATTCCATTTATACTATGTTGCTGTTTCGGTGGAGGCGTAATCTCAGGTAGAACGCCTGACTCGGCGACCATGAGGTGGTCACTACATACGGCAGTACATTTGAGCGTTGGATGCTTCGGGCCAGTATCGAGTCTCTTTCTGGCCTGTCTGCTGTCGGCAAACAGGCCGTGAATCACTTCGTCTTCTGACAGATATCAAACACCAACCAACGAGTTCCGAGGACAAGACGCCGGCCATGCCACGTTTGCTATGTATCGCTTGTTTCTGTTGGAACCACTAACCCGTCCAGCTACCACTGGCATCACACCTCCTCGAACCTGGTCACATTATATGGACACAGCACGGGACTTGATTCAAATCTTACTCCGGTCCACGCCCTCAGTCTCGTCAATACGATACACATACTTCACTGCGCTGGCCTTTCCATCTCTCAAACTCTCCAACCCTTGTTGTACACCACCGAGACCGCCCGGGATAATCTCATACGGATGACCACTAAACCAACCTTCCTTCAACCCCAAGCTGAACAGGCGGAACCAAGCGTACCCTAAATCGCTTAGATCGTCGGGAACACCATGCACGGAACCAACACTTGTCAAGGTCTGGTGGACCGTATCAGGAATTTCCTCGAATTTCCGTCCCGGAAGGACCAAGGTGATATGTCCCTTCGGGTCGAGTATCTTGATGATCTGCTGATAACTGCCCTTCTCGCTGACTGCGTCGAATGCATACATCAACTTCTGACCACTTGGAACAGCATCCTTGATTGCCGCGACAACCTTGTCATCGCCACCACGGTAGTCAATGACAGTGTCGCCTTTCGATTTATCAATCAAGCCTTCGACAAAAGAACTTGCCCGGCCAGCGACACAGATGATGGGGTGAATTTTGGCCCGAATAAGGAGCTTGATCGCGAAGGCACCAACGGCTGAAGATGCGCCATAAACAAGCACACCACCTGCCAATGCGTCTTTGCGTGCTTGAGAGACATTGCCAACCCACGGCTCAGGAAGACCGAGGCGGGCGAACAGTCCCACAGCGGCCGTCATCCCAGCCAGAGGGATCGTGGCGGCTTCCTCGAAAGACGTCGACTTGGGCAGGTGGAACGTTGTCTTCTCCCACGCAATGGCATATTCGGCGAATGCACCGTGCGGCTTTCTCATCTCGTGAAATGCTGCGACCCGGTCGCCGACCTTGAATTCGCTAACGTTGGACCCGACAGCTTCAATGTATCCGGCCACGTCATCGCCAGTATTCGTGCCGTTCTGGTCTTTCATCCATACCGGCACTTTCCAGTCCTTGGGATTGGTCCCGGCGACGACGACTCTGATCAAGACTTGGTTCGGCTCTGGCGACGGGACTGGAATGTCCTGTAATTTGACTTCCAGGTCTGTCGCAGACTTGATAAAGACGTGAGCGGACTTCATGTTGGCAAGGACACTGTCTGGCAAGTCGAAATATATCTGCGAATATTCAAGATAATGGACGAGTGTGTACTCCTATAATTTGGAGTGATATGATATGTTTCGACGGGCTGCTTACAAATTCATCGACTGTCCAGTCGTGCAGAATCGTCCTGTAGGTCTATCGCGTCATGATGAACCGGGGAGCATGTCGGCAATTGCTGTAGGAGGTGGAGGTGGAGCGAGAGGAAGGATGAGGGGTTGGCTAACACACCTCACCCACCTCACCTTAATGTACGGAGTAGGACTACGGTCTCATGGGTAAATCGTGTGATTTGGACAATTTGTGTGGCAGGATTGCCTGCTGTTTAATGAGTGCTGCTTCGACAATGGACGCGAATCGTCCTCGCTACTGTTTTGTTGTCGAATGGCACCCGAGCGCCAATTACACGATTTACCCATGAGACCGTACCTAGCTAGGGAGTATTTGAGCTGTATGAGAAGCCATATTCGGTGTTTCTCTGGGTTGGCAGTGGCCAAGAAAGTTCTGCTCCGACAGATATCGGTCAGTCACCAGCAAGAACAAGAAAAGAGCTATGCGGCTGCGAGTCTGATTACCACCTTCACGATCACTAAAACGGAAAAAGAGCATCACTCAAAACCAAACGGAATCGATTGGAGGACTGGATATATATCTAGTTACAATGTGACACTTTCTTTCTGCCAGTTTGTAGCCGTTGGTAAGTGACGATTTCTGTCATCACGCAATTCTCGGTATTCCCTATCGTCGGCGTTAATCATGAACGGTAAAGACACGCGTGAGTCATGGCGAGACGATGAAACAGCATGCGTAAGCCCCGCACCTCCTGCTGCACTCGAAGAGTCAATGCACATCGCGACAGCATTGCATGATTCCGAGACATGCTCGCTGATGTTTCAGGCGTCAAGTCATTGCGCTGGAACATGATGTGGTTAACGATCGAATGCAGGGCCAGGACTGCTCTAGATACTATTCAACCTATCCATCCTGTCGATTGAGCACTGAATTTCCTCGCGCACATCAGAGCATGGCAATTGTTACTTATCTTTCCTTCTCAAGGAGCCTTCGGGCTTGCCTAGAAGAGACGAGTCTCCGGGCGTCGATGTGTTGTGGAGGGAAGCTCCTCCATTTGTTACTTATCTTTCCTTCTCAAAGAGCCTTCGGGCTTACCTCGAAGAGAAGAAGGGAGGAAGTTATCTTATACACTTACTAGAGCGGACGCATTCTTCGATACTATAAAGACTCTCGGCTAATAAGTAACGACGTCGTCTCCGACCTATAAGTATACGACGTGATAATCACGACCTATGGCGAAGTCTAAAGAAGGTATCTAATGACTGATCCTCCTAAGTATCTATGTCCTTCGAAGTCAAAAAGAACGAATAGTAGAAGAACTTATATTTAGAGTACTATCATAGCTCTTTATATAAGATTAAGATTTATTGGATCGTCCTTAACGAAGCTCGTAATCTATTCCTCGTTCTTAAATACGTTCTTTAAGTTAACTTCTTACGGATGTTATTTAAAACACTATGATATTTAAGATCTCTATCGCTATTCGTACCTTAACTAATATATATCGTTGGATTATTATAGGTGCCCCGATTATAAACTACATCGAAGAATTATATCCGTACTTCTCCTTCCTTAAGGTTCCTTATACGGGCGATTACCTAACCTTCTATCACAACTACTGTAACCTTCTGCCATAACTACTGGACAATCGGTCCACCCGCGAGCCCGTGGATATGGGTCGGATTCACAATATCTTGCGGGCTCTACACTACAGAAATCTTGGTTGCTATATGAGAAATGCCGGAGTCAGCAAATGAAGGCTGGCAAGAGCTGTAAGTGCCATCTTGACGACAATGTCCTAAGCTCTTCTACTCCTTCACTACGCAAGATAAATTTATAACGGTCTTACTGTTCAATTCGAAGTTCTTCTATCCAAGATCGGCAAAAGCCTGAATGATGGTGAAAACGTTCTCTCAAAGCAAGAACTTCACCGGAGGTACAGGATGGCCATCCAGATCGATATGAGCAGGACTATGGGTTCGAGGAACAGCAATGCCCTGGGGCGCACGAGGGCTTTCTGTAACGGGCTTAAGGCATCTGTCCGGGTGTCGGGGTCAATATAGCTGAAGAAAAAGATTGACAGATGAACAATCTTTTCCCTTTCAGGTGCTGATGAATTGTCCGGCCTGTACCACAACAATCTCTCAACGCCTGATGACTTCTCGTAAGGGGTTCCAGCGCCCAAGCTACTCGTACAGTACACAGTAGGCATTCCTCCTGGGAGTGAGACCGGACCGTGACCGTACCTAGGTACCTAGTATTTGAGCTGTATGAGAAGCACTAGAACGGGACAAGAGCAACATTCAGTACCAACGGAATCGATTTGAGGACTGGATATGTATCTAGTTACAATGTGACACTTTCTTTCTTGCCAGCAACCGCGGCGTTGATCCACGTCTTGCCATTTCATGCTTCAGGTTGGTTCATGTTGTGTCCCAGTTTTCGACCAAGCCAGGAAAATTGTACAAGCGATTTTTCAATCCTTCACGTCTGCAAGGCAATGATAAGCGCCTGTTTAGAGCATAGTCTTCGAGTAAAATCAACGTACCTATGAAAAGCTCTTGGTGAAGTTAATGACAACCTCCTTGAGTTGCTGCTCCAGGTCCTTGCTCAATTGACCCTCCTTGTCGATTGTGGCCAGAAGATCGGATTGATCGCTTCTCAAGTGTGCAAGGAAGTCAGCTTCCCATTGCAAGATCTTGTTGACTGGGACGGGATCCAAGTGACCGTTGACACCAGCGTAGATAAGAGGAACCATTTCGTTGACAGCCATGGGCGAGTATTGCTTTTGCTTCAAAAGCTCGGTCAAACGTTCACCACGGCTGAGGGTCTGCTTGGTGGCGGCATCAAGATCAGAACCGAATTGGGCGAATGCAGCAACTTCTCGGTATTGGGCCAAGAAAAGCTTCAAGGAACCGGCAACTTGCTTCATAGCCTTAAGTTGAGCGGCTGAGCCGACACGAGAGACGGAAAGACCGACGTTGATGGCTGGTCGGACGCCCTTGTAGAACAGTTCACCTTCCAAGAAGATCTGGCCATCAGTGATGGAAATGACGTTGGTGGGAATGTAGGCGGACACATCACCACCCTGGGTTTCAATGATGGGAAGAGCAGTCAATGAACCACCACCAAGCTTGTCGTTCATCTTGGCCGCACGCTCCAAAAGTCGGGAGTGGAGGTAAAAGACGTCACCGGGGTAAGCCTCACGCCCAGGAGGACGACGGAGCAACAGCGACATTTGTCGGTACGCCACTGCCTGCGAAATGTTAATTCAGAGCTTCTTTCAAGGGACAAAATCGAAAACCCAAATTACCTGTTTTGTGAGATCGTCAAATACGATCAGAGCGTGCTTTCCATTGTCTCTGAAGTACTCGGCCATTGCTGTCTAAGGACAATGTTAGTATGGACGAACTAGGGGTTGTAGAAAAGAAGAAGCAGTCAAAAGGACGACATGATCGAAGAGATGCAGTCCAGAGAAAACCAAGGGAGTCGAAGCCAGCCAGCGTAGTCCAATTGAGGTCGTCAACGAGGTCTCTAACTAGAGCCATAGTGAGGTAGACCTGTGTAGAGAAGTGTGGAATTGTGACCGAGCCGTGTACTGGTGTCATAAGTAAATCGTGTAATCTAGCGACAGGGTGCCATTCGACGACAAACAGCAGCAAGGACAATTTGTGTGGCAGGAGGGTCTCCTGTTCAATGCAATGCCAACTGCTGCTTTGACGGTTCAGGCGGCAGCTGTTTCGAACCCCAGTCAAGCGAGTTTCATTGCACGATCGTGACCATCGTCAAGGAAGGAGGTAAGTGTCGCTCACGGAAGATACCAAGTAGCTCCAATAAGATGGCCAGTGCAGCTCCAGTAAGGTGGCCAAGTGTAGCTTCAGGGAAAAAGCTGGAAGGTTATGCTGAAGGGAAGGAAGGGGAGAAGCAGTCAAAGGAAAGAACTTACCCCCGTGAACGGTGCGATATACTGCAGAGGAGCTGCTTCGGAAGCGGTGGCAGCGACAATAATGCAGTACTTCATGGCGTCGTTCTCCTCAAGAGTCTTGACGAGCTGGGCGACAGTGGATCGCTTCTGGCCGACGGCAACGTAGACACAGTAGAGCTTCTTCTTCTCGTCGGTACCGTTGTTCCATCTCTTTTGGTTCAACATAGCATCGAGAGCGACGGCAGTCTTTCCGGTTTGACGGTCACCGATAATCAGCTCACGCTGACCACGACCGATAGGCACCATGGCGTCGACAGACTTGAGACCAGTCTGGACTGGCTCCTTGACTGACTGTCGAGGAAGAATACCGGGAGCCTTCAGTTGGGCACGGCGTCTCTCGGTGGACTTAATGGGGCCCTTGCCATCAATGGGGTTGCCAAGGGCATCGACAACACGACCAAGGGCGGCCTCGCCGACTGGAACGTCGACCTGATCTTGTCAGTTAAGTTCTCCCTGAAGGATTGAGGTTCTCTCACAATCTGGCCTGTACGCTTGACGGTTTCTCCTTCTCTGACGAGACGATCGGAACCGAAAAGCACAACACCGACTTGACCAGCTTCCAAGTTCATGCACATGCCCTTGACGCCGGAAGCGAATTCGACCAACTCCTCGGCCTGGACATTGGTCATGCCATGGACACGGGCGATACCGTCACCGACGGACAAAACGCGCCCAGTCTCAGCAAGACCTGCCTCCTCTTGAACTCCACGTATTCTTTGCTCGAGGATGGAGGAAACTTCAGTGGGAGAAGCTTTGGCATCGGCGGCGTAGGATCGGACCTGTTTTGAGGCGGCATTGAAAGGTGCAGGGGTGACGACGCGAGACTGGTAAAGATTTTAATCAGCCTGCCGTTCTTCCAACTTCGCATGTGCGAGCTCAATATGCATCATGAAGCTCCAACGCAGTTTCGCGAGCTAGTAGCTACTCGCGAAGACGCTCCCTGAGCTCTGATAGTCGTATTGAGCAGAATTCGAGCTTACCGCAGCTAGTCTTGCAGATGCTGTAATGGCACCGGCAATGCGGCCGGATTGGCGCAAAACGCTCCTCGACATCATCTTGCTCGCTCGTGAAGCTTGTATAAGGAACTTCCGAGTGGCAGGAGTTAAATTGAGATGGCTCAGAAACGAGAGGAGAGGAGATTGATGGTGAGGTCGAAGATGAAGAGCTCTCCTGGCTTCGGAATTCAATCAAGGTGCCAAGCGAACTAGTGGTCACGTGTGCGGCGTTACTACGGTGAAACCTTAGAGAACAGTAGCGCAGTCGACTGCTTACCTACGATGCGCCTGTGGCTGTGCTTTATTTAGCAGGCACGCAAATTCAGGAGGAGTAGCATCTTCCTTGCACAGTATATTGCGTCCCCTTCCAGGAATAATGAGGGAAGCAGCATGTTCACAGGCGCGGCAATAGACCAAACATTCATCCGCCATGTCATCTCCACCTGCGCAGAAACTATCCCATCCTCCGGCATCTAAAGCCAATGCGGCCTCTCCGAAAGTAACCTCTGAAGATGTCGAACTCGGGCCAGTGCAGAATGGCCAGGCAGAATCCAGCCCGCCTCTGGAGGAGGATATCATGCAATGCGCGCGCATCGGCGCTCTCGAACATATTCAGAAAATGATTCAGTCTGGAAAGTACAATGTCAAGTACAAGGACGAAGAAGGCATCACACCTCTACATTGGGCTGCTATCAACAACCAATACGCCGTGTGTAAATACCTGCTGGAACAGGGTGCGGATGTCAATGCGAAAGGAGGAGAGTCCGATGCGACTGCAGTAATGTGGGCTTCGCAGCGATGCCATTACTACATTGTCAATCTTCTGCTGCAGAACGGAGCCGATCCTCTATTGACCGACGGCCAAGGCTACAACATTCTCCATCTCGCTACCATCGATGGGAACGCCCTCCTCCTTATCCTTCTGCTACATCAGGACATTCCCGTGGACATTCCGGATCCTCAAGGTCACACCAGTCTAATGTGGGCAGGTTACAAAGGCTGGCCAGCCTGCGTCGACCTCCTGTTGCGATGGGGAGCCAATGTCAATGCGACGGACGACAATGGATATACTCCCTTACATTGGGCTTTAGTAAAAGGCTCGAAAGCATGTCTGGACAAGATTCTCGAGTACGGCGCCGACAGATCCGCGAAGACGAACGAGGGCAAGACACCGAGTGTCTGTGCCGATGAGATGAACACGAAACGAGCATACTATCGCTCATTAGCCGATCACGGATACGATTCCTCCGGCAATATCAAGTCACTTCCCTTTGGACTACACCTTATGATCCGGGACCGCTCAATCATGTCCAAGTTTTTCTTTCTCTACCCTTTTGTGATCATGCCGATTGGTTTGTACATTATAAGTCACCTCGACATATTCATTGGCTTGCCGGTCTTCCTGGTCATATGCCTGGGCATGCAGTACATTGCTCAAAGAATTGCAATGAAGTCCCATCTGGAATATCACACCATTCACAAAACACCTTACTTAGCAGGCATCTTCGCAGGAACACTATTCTGGGTCGGCTTCAATTACCTGACCACTATTCTACCCGTCACTTTCTCTTCTAACCTGCTTTCAAACCTCATATTCACCATATTCTACGCCGGCACTTGCTACTTCTACTTCCTCGCCATGTTCCAGGATCCAGGCTGGGTGCCTAAACTGGCGTCCCGAAATCAACAACGGGCCGTTATTCAGGAGCTGTTCTCGCTTTGGAAATTCGACGAGGAAAATTTCTGCGTGCAGTGTATGGTGCGCAAACCTCTAAGATCCAAACATTGCCGCCGCTGCCATCGCTGCGTAGCCAAACAAGACCACCACTGCCCTTGGATACACAATTGTGTCGGGAATAACAATCTCCGGCATTTTTACATCTACATTCTGTGCCTGGAAGTCGGCATCATTCTCTACGTCCGCCTCGCCCTTTCCTACCTATCTCTCCTCCCCGTTCCATCTGAGGACGCCATTTCGAAATGCCATATCCTGGGGCCCTCCCTCTGCACCTTTGTGCTACGCGACCCATGGACAGTTGCTCTAACATTCTGGGCCGTGCTCCAACTCGTCTGGGTTACGATGTTGATCGTCGTGCAGACTGTACAGATCTCGAAGAACCAAACAACCTATGAGAATATGAAGCGGCATGAACATTCTTACGACAGCCGACCTCTTCTACCACAGCATGCGCGACCAATTACGCAGGGCGCATCCACAGCTACATCCTCATTGAACGACACTGCAGCAGCGTCGACGCGCGTGCACCCCATCCCTCGACGGCCTGATGGCTGTCTTACGAAGTGGAAGAAACTCCTTGGTCTCGATGCGTTCTTGGCCACCGCATCAGATGCGTCGCATGGCGAGTTGCAGTCTCGCAATTCCAACCCATTCAGTCGCGGCATCATCGGGAATTGCAAGGACTTCTGGTGTGACCCGGCGCCCGTGTTCGGCAAGAGGAAGAACGGCGAGGGCTACCTTGGCGGCGAAGTCGTGGATTATGCACATCTGTATGAAATACCATTGAGGCTTAGGAGAGGAGCGGGTGGAATGGCGTATACGAGCGTCAATACTGATGATGACGAGGTATGAACCTTGCACTGAAATTAAGCCTTATATCATACTAGCGTTCATGTGAGCATGTTTTCATCGAGAAGCCTTCCAGATCATCAAGGAGCAGACAAGCTCGAATCATGTTGAAACACTTGTACACTTGCATGTCTTTGCAGCCCTGCTTGATCTTAGGCCAGTCTACACGGCATTCCTCTATCTCACCTTGACCCTACAGGGCATGCCCCCTTCCATCGGCAGCGTAAGACTGTTAGCGCTTACGCGCTCGCCCATCACGGTCTTGTCGTCCTCACCCACTTTTACCGTTCCGTCTGTGACTTCTTCAAACTCCCACTCGCTACAAAATCGAACCATGACCCATACGCCCATGACCTCGGCCATCTTCTTGCCCAGACACGCCCTCGGCCCCCCATTGAACACAGGGAACTCGAATGGGGACTTGCCCACAAATTTGCCCTCGTCGTCAAGCCATCGCCGCGGTCTGAATAGATGCGCATCGTCCCCAAACGTGTCCCTTGAACGGTTCAATGCGTAAATACACCACACCACGATCGCGGACGGGGGCAGAAACGTCCCATCCGGCAGTGTGACAGGCTGATTGGTCTGCTTGATCTCGAACGGAACAGGCGGGTAGAGGCGCAATGCCTCGTAGAACGTGGCCAGCGTGAGCGGAAGATTCGTCGGTTGTAAGTGCGAGATCTCTATACTCTCCAGATCCTTTACGTTCGCATTGATCTCGTCTCTGACGTCGTTGAGTGCGTTGCTATGGCGGAGGAGAGCGTAGAATGTCCAAGTGAACGATTGAGCCGTGGTATCGCGGCCGGCGGACAGGAAATTCAGCGCAGCGTCCGCGACGACTTGCGGGTCTGCGAACGCTTCGATAAGTGAGTCGATTAGCGTGCCGAAGCTAGGTCCGGAAGGGTCGGAGAGGGGGTTGTCGGTGATGAGGCTTTCGAAGGCGGCGCGGGAGCGGCGTTTTCGTGCGTTGGCGACGATTTGCCGGCCGAAGCGCTTGACTTCGGCGAGGGAAGAGCGGAAGTCGGCGCCCGTGAACAGCTCGGTGAGTCGGTAGAGTGGGTTTTGGAAACGCAGACCCACGTGCGAGGAGGCGTGGTCGAACGCCTTGCTGAAGGGAGAGGAGGCAGAGATTTCCATCTTGAAGGGAGCGAGAAGAGTGTCAGTATGTAGGGATCGCTGGAGCAAATATTGAGGGTTGGAGAGAAGGGGAAGGAGGGCTCACATCATACGCCATATGCCCGACGACTGTGGTCGTCAAGTCGAGGAAGACCTTTTGCAGATCAACAATAGAGCCATCCTGGGATGCTTGGAGGAGGTGCTTTCTCGTTGTGGCTTCGTAGACTTCTGGCAAGACTTCCTCAACTAGAGCGTCAAGGTTGGCGCCGCTGAAGAACTTCAGGCCGGCTTTGCGCTGGGCTCGCCACAAGTCACCGGTGGCATTGATGATGCCGTGTCCTGTAGGAAGGGTCAGTCAGTAACTTGATAACGGGTCGTTTGGTATGTCGCTTTGAGGACTCCGTACCGAATAGATCCCATGATCGTTCTTTGAAGAATTCGCCCTTGGTGATGGCTGATTCGTTTTTCAATACAAATTCCAGGTTCTCAGGACTGTTGATGACCACTCCAGGCGGGAGGGTAGGCACAGAGATCTCGAACGTCTCACTGCCAAAGAGCTGTTGGCATTTGAAAAACCAGTCGAACAGGACATGACGAGGTTTCAGGAATTGGATGGCATTCCCTAGGAGTGGGAGTGTGTCTGGTGGGTGTCTGACGATTGTTAGAGTTTCGATGGTTGGGAACGCAACGTCGTCTTACTGTCTTACCTCAACTTATGGCCATTGCGATGGATGTTGGGTCTCCTTGCGAGATTGTAGAGAAATCCGAGTGTACAAAGCACTAGGACAGTAAGGCTGGTCCAGATCATCATGGCCCAACGAATGATCAAGGTGACAGTGGGCGACCTGTTCCAGGTCCAGCCGCCATGCTATTCCCCGGATCAATATTCCGTAGTCCTGTCTTCTTCACGGTGGCGAGTTTGTCATGACGTTGGAACAGAGTGTCTCAAATCCGTTGCGAAGTACTGTGATACTCGTGAGTTACAGGAGGTTAAGAAAGATGAGCCACACTCGAACCACTCGGAGAGCATCTGTTCCTGAGTTGAAAGCAGGGCGTGGCCGGGCACTGCAGGTCTATCTTCATCACTGACGGCAGCTTAATGGCCAGTCACTAACAAATTGGCGGGATGAATGGCCGGGGGTTTGATACTGCTGATCGATGATTCGTGGAAGGGAGGTGATGGGGGTTTTGTGTGGCTGCCGCCCGCGAGACGTAATGCACGCGATCAAATGAATGACATTCGACATTCCAAGAATCTCGGCGCATCTTTGATCTTTCATCTTGCCTCGTACGAGCTACTAATAAAGTGCAATCACCATCATTCAATATCGTGCCAAACTCAATCTTGCGTGCCTCAACTGTTGTGTCCAGACTTCTGGTAGCTTTCGTTATTGTCGCTCATTTCAGAAGACCCTCGTTGCTCTCTTACACCTCGGTTTCAGTCGTGTTTCAAGCAATGCGATAACAATAATCCAACGTCATCACTTTACCAAAATCTGTTGGGCCTCGGTTGATTGTTGGTTGGGCAAGAAACCACTCTCAGAGCTGTACTATCTGTCCGTAAACCAGCGACAGCAATGTCGCCCTCTGCAGTTCACGCCAAGATCACTCCACCATATCAGAGACCGAATCTATATATTCACGGCATTGGAGTCGAATACCCTCCTTATGAAATCAGACCAGAACAGTTGGCCGCTCTCGCGAGGCGCCACTATCCCAGTTCTCCAGCGTAAGCATTGACCTGAATCCTATCGACACGCTTCTAACCAACGTCTCTCTCCAGGCTTGACAAAGTGCTGACGATCAATGAGTACACCGGCATCGATGCTCGTTCGGCCATTGGAAACATTGATCATCCCATTGCGAATGGACCGGAACCCCCGACAATAGCCGACTTGTGCGATCTGTTCCTCGACTACGGCGTAAAGCTGTCCGTCGAAGCATGTCGCAAGGCCCTTGAGCAATGGGGAGGCGATCTGTCCGAGATCACGCATGTTGTCGCCACCACCTGCACCAACTCTGCCAACCCTGGCTTTGATCATTATGTTGTCAAACAGCTCGGCCTCAATCAGAGTATTGAGAAGGTACTGCTGCACGGTGTGGGTTGCAGCGGTGGTCTAGCAGCGCTAAGGACCGCCGCCAATATTGCTCTTGGTTCCAGCTTCCGGCGAAAACCTGCTCGCATTCTGGTCTTCGCCTGCGAGATCTCTAGTATCCTCGTTCGATCTGAGCTGGACTCAATCCACAAGAATCAAGAGGTCAGAATAGGCGTCACCTTGTTCAGTGATTGCGCATCGGCAGTGGTGCTTGGGAATGGTTTCAGCGATCGTTATGGTGAGGAGCCATTACTGGAGCTTTTGGGTTGGGACCACAGAATTATCGAAGGCACCGAAAAAGATCTCGGGTTTGACGTCGATCCACTCGGTAAGTCGTAGCTAAGCTGCGCGCCTAACTGAAACTGACATTGGTACAGGTTGGAAGGTTGTCCTCACCCAGCGAGTGCCCAAGCTTGCGGCGGCGGCCGTACCTTCTATGTTCGAAGATTTGGTGGGATCGGTTCCCGAGCTGGTAGACTTAGGAAAGTTCAAAGCCTCAGACTACGACTGGGCACTCCATCCGGGTGGCTCGACTGTCATCACTGGGGTCGAGAGAGCCATGCACTTGACTCCGGAGCATCTTCGAGCAAGCTATGAGACATACATCACTCACGGTAATAGCTCAAGTGCCACCATATTCAGTGTTATGGATCGCCTTTTGAAGGGAGAAACCACTGACCATATAGTCGGGTGTGCGTTCGGTCCTGGCATAGCTGTCGAGATGATGGTACTCAAGCGCAGTGCTCCACGTCCCGATCCAGGAACGGTCAGCCCGGCGGAGAGTCTAACCGAGACTCTTGTTGCAGAAGATGTCGACTGAGGTCATTGGAGGAAGCGGTGACCAGCACCAGATGCATTCCAACGATCCTTGTATAAAGCAGTCCAGCAATGATGGATGAGTGCTGCGAAGCATATCGAATGAACGAATAGATAGAGAAATGCCTCCGAGAGAATGATTGGGCCCCTTGCTTGTGTTTGTCGGTGCAATCTGGCCACTGACCGTACGCAAGGAGCGATATGGTACAATGCTAGAGCACCTGCAACTTTGCCAGCCGTCTCATCGAGAAGTCTGTCAACAAACACCATGGCCAAGAGGACAGAGACCAGCAATAGCACAGCATACTGTCGAATGACCGCATGAGCTTGGGGAGTATGTACGCCGCATTGTTTGCTAGGAAAGCAGAAGAAGTTCATAGAGGCTGGAATCTCAATGATGATATGGATGAGGAAGCCCAGATTATACAACATCATCAAACCCTTGTGGCTCGGCCACGTAAAGCTATCTTCTCGAAGGAATGTGAGAACTTATCACAGGGACAGTTGGCGAGTATCAAGGACTTGGAAACAACAGGTGTAATGAAAAATTGGCCTGCACAACGAATACTGTCAAGGGAGAGTTAGCCAGTTGGATGGCCAGGAACACGCCGGGAGTAAATAGGTGCACACTCGGTACACTTGCCTGGTCGAATGAGCGGATGACGGCGGGGTGTTCACTGCATAACAAGTGATAAAACTTCCACCTTACGGAATGTACAACCACTTCGATCCGAAGACTTGTTGAGGACCCAGTAGTCAGTCCTCGATACGGCTTCACCTTTCTGAATTTCTGAATTGTCCATGTCGGGATGGGATCTAAAAGTCCGGAACACGAGGGCCGCAGAAATGACGGTATGTGATTCACCTTCAATTCCATACTCGAGATAATCATGCTGATTTCATCAAGGCGACTCGTCCAACTCAGCTGCGGCCTGTCATCTTGGCGGCGAGCCTCGAGGATCGCATACGTCTCGAGACGGAGATGGCTGTTTGGGAGACGGGGGAGGTGATGATGAGAGCGACTGCGATGATGGGAAAACGAGCCTGGTACCGCTAGAGACTGCCTTGTCAACCGAGGTTGTAGATGCACGTAAGAAACGAAAGAAGCCCAAGAAGAAGAAGAAGAAGAAAAGCACGGCGCCTTTGCCTGCACAGCAATCGTCTCCACCAAGAGTCTTGTTGACCGACCTCTTCCCGTCCGGTGACTATCCCGAGGGAGAAGTGCAAAGCTACACCAAGGTACGGACAGCGGCTGCCGAAGCACGCTACGACGCTCGTCGCCTCTATCAAGACGACGCATTCCTCCGAAACTACCGCAAGGCCGCGGAAGTGCACCGCCAAACTCGACGATGGGTACAGGAAACCGTCAAACCCGGCCAGACTCTCCTGGATATCGCCGAAGGCATCGAGGATAGCGTGAGGGCGCTCTTGGGTCATGCCGGACTGGAGCCTGGAGACAGCCTCAAGGCCGGCATGGGATTCCCTACCGGTCTCTGCCTCAATCATCAAGTGGCACATTACACACCCAACCCGGGCCAGAAAGATGTCGTGCTGCAGCAACATGATGTGATGAAAGTTGACTTTGGTGTGCACATTAACGGCTGGATCGTGGACAGCGCGTTTACCATAGCGATCGGCGACGACCACCCGTACGACAACCTTCTAGCTGCAGTCAAGGATGCCACTAACACAGGGGTTAAAGTGAGGAGCTTCTAACATGATATCAAAGACTACAGCAATGGCTAACGACCATGACAGGCAGCTGGGATCGACGTGCGTGTGTGTGATGTTAGTGCTGCCATCCAAGAAGCGATGGAGAGCTACGAGGTTGAAATCCGTGGCAAAACCTTCCCCGTCAAGCCAGTGCGGAGTCTCAGTGCACATAACATCAATCACTACCGCATACACGGCGGGAAGTCCATACCATTTGTGCGGAACAAAGACCAAACCAAGATGGAGGAGGGTGAGGTCTTCGCCATCGAGACGTTCGGCACAACGGGGCGCGGCCATCTGCGCGACGATGTGGGCTTTCCATTTCCATTACAAGCGAGAAGTGCTAACTGCGGACCAGGTTGGCATCTACGGCTATGGGCTGAAGCACGATGCGCCGCTGGCTGTATCTTTACCCTTAGCATCTGCCAGGCGTCTGCACAAGACCATCAGAGAGAATTTTGGCACGTTGGTGTTCTGCCGTCGTTATCTTGACCGACTTGGTTTAGAGAGGTATCTGGCCGGCGTGAGTATCACGACTTTGGCACTGAGGAAGTCCGTCCATACTGACACACGGCAGATGAACTGTCTGGTCTCGAACGGGATCGTGGAGCCTTACGAACCTCTGATGGACATTGAGGGGTCTTACTCGGCGCAGTTTGAACATGTAAGTTCACGTTGCGTTCTACGAAACTGAACCGTGGCTTACATGGATTCAGACTCTTCTCCTGCGTGAGACGCACAAAGAAGTCTTTAGTCGTGGGGACGACTACTGAATGGCACTCATCACCCTTGGAACCGGGGCGACCGTCTTCACAGCTGCGTCAGCTAACACGCTCGGCATATGTTTGTTATATGTAGTTCTTCCCTCTGTCCCTTGGTGCTGGTTTTTCTATCCCTCCAGGGTTTTTCCAGCACCGTGACGCGAATGCGAAGGGACATCGTACTGTGTTTTTTGAATTTGATGTCATGTTATAGCCGGTAGTTATCTCCGGTTCACAGCCCGATCATCGAGCGTGAGCCACATCCAGAGACTCGGCAAGACTGGTGGTACTGATAGAGCCGACATTGACTTCTGCAAGCCCCGTGTGAAGCCTAGGTAGGTAGTGAGCCTGGTGAGCCTACACTAGCCTAGTGCAGCCCCTATTTCGGTTAGCCTTTTCCGCGATTCCGCTTAAATCCCGCCTAAAGATGACGTCCTCGAGACTGGACCTGGAACACTTACTCCCCAAATTTTGTTACAGACAGGTCGCTACCATGGACCATACACTGCATACTCTGAACTTCCTCTGCCAAAGACGGGCCTGCTGGTGCAATAGTCCATACAATGGCATCACCACCTTGGCTCCCCAGAAGGCATTTTTTCGAAGTCAATGACCAAGCCTGGTACGCTACATACACTGTTCAGCATGCTGCGTGTCGAGACGAACTGACTCTCTAGGTTTCCACAATCCCTTCGGGAAAAAGTGCAAGACTACTTGACCCTTGGCTGGATCAATAGGCTGCCTATCATCCAGTCCACTTCTCCCGCTGCCCTTGTCTCCCAAGTCCTGTCAACAGTCCTTGGTTCTCGGCTCTCCGACTACGTCTACTTCGATTTCGCTTCTGGTGCTGGTGGACCTACCCCCTATATCGAGAAACACCTGAATGAGCAGCTGCGCAAGGAAGGCAAGGAAGCCGTAAAGTTTGTGCTCACAGACATCAGCCCGCATGTCAGCGCGTGGGATGCCGTTGCCAAAAAGAGTGAGAACGTGAATTACATTGCTCAAAGTGTGGATGCCACAAATGCGCCTGAGGCAGAGACTCTGCTCGAGAATGTACCCGGTGTGCAAAACAAGAAGGTTATGAGGCTGTTCAGTCTGGCCTTTCACCATTTTGACGATGATCTGGCTGCGAAGGTACTTGAGAATACAGTCGAGACGTCCGATGCGTTCTGGTAAGTCACTCCGAATGTTGCTGGTACAGCACAGCTCTCTAAGTTTTAAATCAAGCATCTTCGAGCTGCAATCACGCAATTTTGCCTCCTTCATCACCGTCAGCCTCCTATGGCCTCTGGCTATGATCATCACTCCGATCTATTTCTGGCATTCCCCTTGGCACCTCTTTTTCACCTATCTTGTCCCTATCGTCCCTTTCATATGGGTCTATGATGGATACATCTCCTGTCTGAGGACAAGAACACCAGAAGAAGTTCAAGATCTGTTACGGAAACGCTTGTCGAGCGAGCAATTGAGCGGCTGGAAGTTCCAAAGTGGCCAGGCTTGTCATACTTGGCCCATAGGCTGGTTATATTGGATCATCTGTTATAAGACCGATTGAAATCCGATGCATTCAGTTGGGCTGTAATACATCACATATCCAAGTGCTTGAGAAGACTTGATACCGGAGAAGGTTTCCCAACTTTCTCCCACATCTTCATGTGCATAGGCATCACTGTCCCCACCAAACGGTCGAGTCCGCTGATCATCCGCGCTTTCCAGCACACTGAACGACTTTGCATGGATTATACAGACGGCTTGGATCAGACTGCCCCGCCTGCTGTCCACAAGGTGTCCGAGCCGGATGGGAAGCTACGAACAGGGAAATCGATGGATAGTACCGTGGCTCCTCCACCACAGAAGCTCTTTGATGACCTACCTTAATGAGCAGCCAGCTTCCACCTGCCTGCCTTGTCCACTGTCCAACAAAGGAGCGCGAACGCCATGGTAGAAGAGGTGGACCTGAATTTAAGAGATCGTACTTTTAGTCATCCGACCTACTTGATTATCTTCGCATTTTGTTCGACCTGCCGGGCGAAGTGTTAAGATGAGTGCGGAGCAAAATGCGTGATGGACCGAGGCGGCTGCAAGGAAAATCCTTGGCTCAGTTCTGAATTCAGCTTTTCTCTTGGATGAGCACCTGCATGCAACGATTAGAGTGCTGCCATTGAGCTGTCGTGCCTGTCTGTAATGCCGGCATCATCCTCGTCACAGCTGGCCAGCGTCATGTCGACCTGAGCCTCGACTCTGACGATGACATCGCAGTGGCTGAACCCAGCTGAAAAGAGAGAAAAGGGGGGAACTTCCTGCCGAGGGTCATGTCGAGTGGCTTTGCGTCGTTCTCCGCAGGCTTGAATCCAGCTGGTCTGACGACAAATTTCAGCAGCCATTCCCTTCTCTCATCATGCTTATGCACTGAAAAAAAGTCCACACGACTCCTGTCAGACGATCAAGTATATATAACCTTCCTCGCCTTCCCGTGTGGTGATGTATGTCTTCCAAGCAAGAATCTTTCAAAACTTAATAGCGTCATTATTGTTGCGGGAATTTGTGCATATAAATTGCCGCCGGCGGGAGCCACAGCTGGGCGAAGAGTAAGAACTCTTGCAATGGCTACTGCTGCCTCCTCTCTCAAGGCTGCGTCAGGCAATGAGCGCTTCAACGATGAAGCGGCCAACTGGGACTGCAATCCCTTCGTCCATGAGGCCAGTAAAGAAGCATTAAAAGCCGTCTTAGCCAAATTTCCTGCGCTCAGAAACCCGCCGGGACAAGAAGACGGGTTAAATGTCCTAGAAGTCGGCTGTGGCACAGGCCTACTCTCGACCATCATGGCACCTTACGCCAAACGGATAGTGGCTGTCGACGCTGCTCCAGGCATGATCGATGTGCTTAAGACAAAAATGCAACGTGGGGATGCGCCACGAAACATCACGCCAGTGCCTGTACTGTTGGAGGATCCCGAAGACAAAAGTCTGCCGCCAGCCGACGAAAATGACCCAAACGGGCCCCGACTAAAGTTTGAACTGATCACCTCGCATCTGGTATTGCATCATATTCCAGACCTGAGGAAAGTTTTGACCACCATGCTGGGGTGCCTGAAAAGCAACGGATGGGTGGCCCTGACCGATTTCGAGGACAACGGTCCAGACGCGAAGAGCTTCCATGCTAAGTCCAAATTGGGAGGAGTGGAAAGACATGGGACCAATGTGATCGCTATGGAAAGGCTGATGAATGAGGTCGGCTTCGTCAACGTTCGAGTGGAGCAGGCATGGACTATGGACAAGAACGTGGAAAAGGTCGCGGGCGAATTCGGAGACGCCGGTAAAGCAACTCAACCTGGCCATGGACAAATCAAGAGCTTTCCCTTCCTTCTCTGCATGGGTGAGAAGGCATATTGTCCATGATGACTTCGGTGTCGGTTATCCGTGGGAAGCGTGGAAGGCGTTGGGATACCTTCTGGAACAACGTTACCTTCACCACGTTATCCGGGGTGTGACGCTCGTTGGACTCGGAGGTATATGGCACGCCACCGCAGAGCGACGTGGCGGGTGCGGTTGAGGCAGAGGTTGTCCTGAGCTTTGGGTCTAGCAGTTGAGGGCTTCCGCACGGTCACGGAAAGACCAGAGAAATCGGGCATTCTCAGAAGATCGGAATGGCGGTTGATTGTACCGGGCAGGGCTGAAAGGCTGGGAACTTTTGGGAACCACATACGAGGCATTTAAGACGTTGGACAGAACACATGGCTCACATGTGTCACTCATGGTTTGCCTACCTAGTACCTATACCCATCTTTCTGCATCGAGACTCAATAAATAGTCCCACTAGTCCCATTTTGTTGTGATTGGTCTGTGCTCAGCCTTGTTCGGGAACGGAATTACATTGATCCATCCACCATTTTGACGGCCCGCAACGCAAATCCTCTTCTTGCCTTCATGTTCTTCTCCTTTGGTATATTCACAGTACAACATCCTGTCTCTTGGTCTGCCGACGGTAGGCGGGAACGGGTTTCCATCCACAGGATCTACCGCTATCTCGATGACTCGCAAGAACCGAAAGCCTAGAACTTTCTCCCTCGCCGCAGCTTGTCAACCTCACATGCTCACTTCCGCGGCTGTCATGCCTGTCATCTATCGCGACGGAGCCAAGGGGATCTGTGCGTGTAACTATGGTTTCCCACAACCCACGTCCGCACACGTTTATTGCTATAGCAGCCGCAAAGACCATGTAAACCATGTAAGTCACCAAACTTATCTCAAGCCCATGCGAAGCTAGGCTTTGGCAAGTGTTGGGACGTTTTTTCCTCGTGTTCTTCTTGTGTCAAGGCTCCATGTCTTCTGGATTTTCATCTGATCCATTTTGTTGTTCGTTGGAGTCGTTGTATGATATAGGAGACTTGCGTCCGTTCTGCGAGGTTGTTCTGCGAAACACGAGAGACATGTCAGGAAGATGATCTCGTCCGAATCCGCGGTCGTCTCGGCGATCGCGTTGGTGGTCTTGTCGGGCTGTTTTGTTCTAGTACGGTTTGTGGCTCGTCTTGCTTTCGTCAAACATGTCGGACCAGATGATATCCTTATTGTTCTGGCCTGGGCGGCTGCCGTGGCCCTTGCAATTGTCACTCATCAGCGTAAGTTGCACTGAAGATGAATGTAAAGGAGCGTCTGCTGAATATGTGCACAGAGAGACAACATGACGACTCTTCAACATCTTCCTCGACAGAAGAGCAGAATAGCATGACAAGGCTGCTGAGGCAATTGTGGGCGTCCAACTTCACCTATGACTTCGCCGTCCTGCTTCTCAAAGACTCCCTCCTGTTGCAGTATCTTCGGTTTTCAATCGACACAGGCTACCGACGCGCATGCTGGGCGTTGGGCGCCATCGTTACTGCCTACGGAGTAGCAGCTCTGTTTGTGGGGATCTTTTCTTGCCGACCGGTAGCCTTCAGTTGGGACAACGATGTGTCTAGCGGCAGGTGCATCAATTTCCTGGCGTTCTGGCTGTTCAACGCATCTTTCAACTCTGCAACGGATATCATCGTCTTTTGTTTACCCGTACCAGTGCTCAGGGCATTACAGCTGCCCAAGCACCAGATGGGGATGTTGTCCAGTATCTTCGTCCTTGGCGCCTTGTATGTACACTCCCTCCCCCTCTGGGCCCAGGTTCACATTGCTAAGGACCCTCTTTAGTGTCTGCATAGCTTCTGTCGTCCGCCTCACAGCGGTCTACTCTGCCACGTTCAGCAATCAAAACAATCCCTCCATCGCGATCTGGTCAACAGTCGAAGTCAACATCGGCATCATATGTGCCTGTCTACCCTCCTTCCGCCACCCCTTGGTCCAACTCTGGCCTAGAATTCTGGACGTCAAGCGACGTCTCACGTCGGTCCATCATGTTCCTCGAACCTCAACCGCTTTAACGGAGGAGACACACGGCACTGAAAAGACCACCGTATCTTTCGACTTACGACCCTGTACCTCAACCAGCGAGGCCGGATCCTCACGTTATAGTCGCACAACGTGGCATCAGTCTGATGAGGAAGCGGCCACTCCACAGAGCACACCCTCCCCTCCCGCCTCCAACTTGGAACTGGAGCCCTCATGGCCCTCGATCGCCACAGCCGTCGAAAGCCCCAACGACGATAGGGACATCAACAACAATAAACCCCTCCCACTGCCACCACTCCCATCTATTCCCGCTCCTGTCGCCCGCCCCTCCGGCCCTCGTCCCGACCCTCCTACTGCTCGGCCCCAGATCCATCGCTCTCGCAGCTACTACCTCCGCGACCCCTCGGGCTGGCGCTTCCGCTTCCAACTAGGCAGCATCCCCGAAGCCGATTCCCAAAGGGGGAGCCAGCTGAGTCTCAGTCTCGCATCTCCCAACTCGAAGTCCAAGTCGAGATCCCCGTCAAAATCTCCAAGCAAGACTCCTCCTCCGCAGTTGCTCCTACAAGTCGCACCTCCCATCTCCCCTCCGACCCATCCATCCTCACGCTCCGCCGGCAATAGCTCGTACGACGGCGACAAATCCTATCGCAAGATCGCACCCTGGAGCGCACAACCTCCTCCCGGGGATCGTGGCGCGCCGCCAAAATCCCCAGGCAGCAGCACTTACAGCTACGAGATTCTCGGCGGGCCGAAAGCTCTAGCCGCTGCCTCCTCCTCTGCCCCCCCGACAGCAATGGACAGGTGTCGTGTCAGTCTTATTCCCTCACTCTCCTCGCTTTCGCCTACGAAGTCAAAACGAGAAGATGCGCGGCGAGAAAGGGAGCGCACGAGGCGGAAAGAGCGTGAGCGAGAGCGGGAAGATGACCGCTTGCAAGAACGGGAACGGCAGAGGCGACTCGGCGAGAGACCGAGAGGGCCGAGAGAAATGAGCGAAAGGGGTACAGGTGCTCTAAGTTATGTCGCTACAAGTGAATATTCCATCCAGCCTCTGTGACACCACCGGTCACAAGTATACCTTGTTGTTGTATGTACGATTCACATAATATATTTCCATGGTTAATGACTACTCTAGATCTTTTTTCCAAGCTAATTACTATGTGTCAATCATTGTAGATCTGTGAGATTCTATATATGATATTGCAAAGGACTTTCGGTTCTTCCATACTTATCAGAGAAGTGCGACTCCGGCGTGTCAAGCGCTTGACTCTTGGACATAAGGAAGCGGAGCGTTGTCACGAAAAGTGTCCTTGTGGGAGGACGAAGACAGTTTCAACAATGATAGATGAGGACTCGTTATTACTCTCAAGCACCGCTAATTATCGCCTCGCACATGAACGCCTCCATTCCCGTTGGCCACGCTCGCCATCATACTGAACCTGTAAACGACGACATTCAACCCAAGCGATTGTGCTGCCAAAATCAAATTACACACCACAGGATCTCCGTTGTATACGATTGCTCCGTGTGGAGGATCATGAACTTCCTGGTTGTCTCTGTCTTTCAGCCACGTCGCTGACCATTCTGCGCTCTTCATGGACTATGGGGGTTTTTGATGCAAATCTCCTTCCCCCAACGATGCTGATCCACTGTGTTATGAGTCGATCACCTTGCAAGCGGGCACTCGAATTCAGCACACCGAGCCACTGTCTTTCCATGACAGTCTTTCCATGACAGCACTCTACACCTCTTGCAAGAGACCAGCCTTCTCATCGGTAGAGGCTGCCTCGTGCTTCACACTCGCCAGCTTGATGGCTTCTTTTCTGGCCAGTCGCTTCTCCATCTTGAATTGAGCAATTGTGCCAAAAAGCATACCCAAATTGATCTGGACGGGCACCACGATGATGGCGTACTCTATTGGCTTGACATGTGCAAGGTCCCATGCAGCGAGAATGTTAAAGGCGCCGTACCCGCCTGCAGTAGACATTGCAATGCCCAGGAGCATGGAGAGGCGGATGAGCCAGTTCTTGCGAGTATTTTTGGGAAGTCTCTTGCTGTCTTTGGGGCGGGAGTCGACATAGATGAAGGCACAGATGGCGTGGTATGCGTAGGTAAGTAGGCCGATGCCAATGGACATGGGGAGGAGGACGAGGTTGAGTTGTGTCAAGACCTTGACGGCTTTGTCGGCCGTAGAGGGCTTCTCTGGGTCACCGGAACCCATTTCTGGCAGCCACCACTATCGCAAGCCTTGTGTTAGCTGTGTTCTCTGGGAGATGGGGGCCAAATGAGAGGGGTGGAATGATTACTTACGCTGAAGAACGGGACGAAGACAACGGTGAATGCGCAGAGGTAGAGCCAGCTGACGAAGTATCCGACCGCGTGTGCAATCTGTGCCGTAGGATATCAGCAACCGTACAATTTCCAGGCTCATGAATGTAGGACGGAGCATACGCCAAAGTCATCTTCCCCTGCCGCGGGATAGCCATGTTTACCCTCGTAGACAAGTTGAATTGGTCCGACTCGAATAGCTTCCATCAACGCCATTAAGAGGACGACTTGACGGACTTGTTTTCTCATGTTACGGAGATGATATTTGCGGATCTTCTTCCAATCCTCCATGTCTGGGGCCAAGGTGGGTGAGGGCAGGGTGTCTGGGACGTTGTCGACGGCTGCTCGGCAGCGTCGAGACCAAGGGCAAGGCATGGTGAAACTCGTTTGACGACGATGAGAGTCGAGTTGCATGGATGTGAAAGATGGAATAAGAGAATATGAGCTGAAGAAAGAAGGCAGAGGAGGAGAGAGCGGTTCGAGTGTGAGTGTGAATACTGGCTGCCTTGGGGGCACTGCAGGTAAGCAGCGGTGCAATTGAACGATGGTGAGCCAATGACATGACGTACGAAGACACTTGACGCCTTAGATGCCCAATGCGGCTTAGTGTCACTCAGCCGGCCAATGTGAGGCCGACAGGCCGAAGGAGGATCGGAACAGCCCCAGCCGTGCTCAGCCTAACCACCCAACTTCAAGGTCCAGGACATGGTCAAGAACCATAAGATGAAAACTCCTCAAAGAAGAGATATCAATGACAATACATCCAAAATCGCTCATGCTAAAAATACCGGAACCCCATACATGACAGGCGCTGCTCCGTTCAAGTACTTCAACAAGCAGGCATCCCGAGCATGTGCAACCGCTTCGTCCAAAGATACTGTCCCCCGTTGCTGCGTGATACAGCGCCCCTTTTGTGGCGGGCTGTCCTTTTCTGCCTTCTTCTTGCCTGGCTTAGGCTTCGAGTCGGGCAATCCATCAGACTCGATCAGGCCCCAATCCGCCATCACTTCCAAAGCAAATCGATCGATGTCACGATCCGTCACATCCCACAACGTTCCCACGACAGCTGGGCTGCCTCCATTTATATAGTTCCAAGGCATCCCATATGGCTCGTATACTCCGCATTCTGTCATCTTAGCACTGCTGCAGCCCATCAGCATGGTCACTGCGCACTTATCCAGCTTGCGAATAGTCCGACCACGGATATACTGGGCGCCTCCACCATGACCAAAATAAAGCAACAACGGCTTGTTGCGTAGGATGGACTCAAATTCGCTCTCTTTTGGAGGCCGGTCGACAATCGCCTCGAAGCCTTTCAGTTGATCTGCGAAGACTTTGCTAAAGGTATTCTGTGTCGACAACAGATCGGAAGAAGGGTTGAGAATGTATGCGCCGTTCGAACTCGGAATGCAGTAGCCATCGTGCTCATTTTTCATCGCATGCATCTTGTGAAGATGGTCCCAGATTGTACCAAGTGATGGCATCCGAGACACTGCGCAGGTTTTGAGACACGACATTGATTCCCATGGGAACAGTTGTAGCGCCTTGTCCAGGACCATGATTGTATGTCTTGGCTTCTCTGGTCGTTCTGCCTTCTCATCATGATACACATGCAGCGCATCCAAGACCTCCACTAGCATGGCGTCGAAGTCGATTTCATCGTAGGCATTCTTCTCCCCATTGAACTGGAGGATGTCAACGACGAAGTACAACAAATCAGTAATTGAATCTTCCAGGTCTGCTTCTCGAGGATTGCCCAGTGTCACAAAGAGCTCCAGCACGTGGCTGTGAAGCTCAACTCTTGCCTTGGCTTGCTTTGACGGCTTTTGCCGGGAAGGGAGATGTCGACTCAGTGTCTGTGAGAAGCTTTGACTGAACTTGTACACCATCTTCTCTGCAACGTCAGAAGCCGAGAGCAATCCACGGAATCCACCAAACCACACATTCTCGATATTGTCCAGAAGTGTGGCCAGCTGTCGGTCAAGCACTTGTCGTTCGGCATACCAAGCCTTTCTCACGGCCTTGTCAGGTGAGCTTCCACGAGGGTCATGAGCAGAAGAATTTGCTTTTGAAATTATCTGTTGCATCTCTGCCTTTGCGCCGTCGAAATCTAGCTCTTCGATATCTCCGTCGGACATATCGGGCCTTGTTAGGGGGATCCTGAGCATAAAGGGTGATCGGTCGGCGTAGACTCGCGACACCAGAAGCTCGGTTCTGTCTTCACTTACACCTAGTGAGACAATGGTCCAGGAAGCCGGAAGTAGACTCATATCAAAGTCTATGCTGTCTTGCACGCTTGTCGTGGACTGGGAACCATGAATGCTTGCCAACTTTGGCCAGCTTTGGACGAA
The DNA here is from genome assembly GCA_035928285.1 of Vermiconidia calcicola. Classification (NCBI taxonomy): domain Eukaryota; kingdom Fungi; phylum Ascomycota; class Dothideomycetes; order Mycosphaerellales; family Extremaceae; genus Vermiconidia; species Vermiconidia calcicola. The sequence goes on along the minus strand of JAXLQG010000002.1, from coordinate 491,807 downwards.
CGTCTTCTCTGTGGTCGACATCTCGCTCATCATGACCGTGCGCTCTCGCAATCTCACCACGTCCATGGGACTCAATGTATCCAGAACAAGGTCCAGTGATGAATTGACAAAGGGTCGGCCCAGAACAGTCGAAAGTAGACTTATCTGTGTCCAAATCTTGTGAGCTGTGTGAACCATATCGGAGGACAATTCAGCTTTTGAGGAGTCTTTCAACCGGAGAAGGATGTCACAAGCAGCCACAAGCAGTTCCTTTCCATCTTGAGCAGATTGTTGTTGAGCCCGGCCGGCGTCGCCTTTTGGCATTCGTATTGTGTTCTTGACCAAGCTCTGTGATGCCGCACTTTGTACAAACGAGATCCTGCCACTTTTCCTGGCAGACTTGTATCTTACAGGCAAAGCCATTGCAGTCTCTGCAAGCACATTTGTATCTGCATCCTCGGACAACATCTTCAACGCTTGCCGGACCAAGCTGAGAGCTTGCATTGTCGCACTGCGCAATGATCCCATGCCGTCTAATTTTGCAGATGCCTCATTATGGAGGATCACTTCTGAACAACCCTCCGCCAAGTTTAACTTGATTTGTAAAGCAGAGAGCTGCTCTTTTGCCTCATTGGCAAGTTGAGAACGAGCCGGGGCTGACGGTGGTTTTGGCGTCGATGCCTCGGGCACAACAGTACTTCTCCCCTTCGGTCGAGCTGACGGCTTCTTCGCAGGCGCCCTTGGAGGCCCTTTCGGAACTTTAGCTCTGCTCGTCGGACGATCCTCGATCTGTTTCTGAGGTGTTTTGCTCGGCGGTAGGAGTCCGATTGCCTCAAGGAAATATTGGCGGCACGAGGAGACATCTCCCAGAAGTAAGTGCACCTCACTCTGGTTGATCGCGGTGAGTGCTTGGACAACCGCAATGTCGTGGGATTTTGAGACCGCCGGCATATGCTCCACTGTCGTTGATGCTTTGTAAGGTTGACTGGCACGAGCATGCACTAGAGCAAGCTCGCTGGAGATCAGCCGAGTAAGAGAGGATTGCACAGTCTTTGTGGCGACTTTCAGGGCTTGCTCGTAGAAATAGATAGCATCTTGATAAAGGCCGCTATGTGCGGTAAGGTAAGCCAGGTTTCTGAAGGCGGAGATATACAACACGACTTGTGGCCAGAGTCGAGCTGCGTTGGTGCTCAGCTGTGGTGTGTGCTGCAGAGACAGGTCGAGCTTGGAGAGCTCAACTGTCAGATTGTGCAGTTGTGAGTCATTCGAGTTCTCTCTCTGTACAGTGTCGTCGGCATCCCACAGCTTTTCGATCGACATCCAGATAGCTGCGGCAATCTTTACTGCCTGCCTGCCGTTTGTTGCCGCCTCCAAAAGCTGTCCTCGGCTGTGTGCCAATTGGGAGGCGATCATGGCTGCGCGGCAGAGGATCGTCTGTTCTCGCAGACGCATGCTACCAGAGGCCATCGAGCTTTGCCGCCCGTCCCACGCGGTACGAGCACGATCAAGGCATTGGAAGCACTGACCGATGTCTCCAGAGTCGAAGTAGTGCTGCGCATAGGCCAACGCAAATTCCGCAGCGAACAGGCTGTCAACTGAACCAGATGACATTGCTGTCTCAACTCGCCTCAAAGTCTTGTTGGCAGATTCTAGATCCTGCAGGGTGTCAAAGAGCTCCCCTAATTGAAGCATTACACTCGCCTTCGAAGGCTCCTGGGTTCGGTTGCTAAGCTCCAGCAAATGGATCAAGGTTTCTAGAGCCATATGCCTAACTCTATGATTCTCAAAGATGCCCGCACGGTCGACTGAAAGGCGTAGAGACATCGTTAGCGCTTCTAGATTGTCTAGCGCATTGCTCGCATCATCCATGGTCTTGCAATGCCGAACAATCTGTGAGACCTGTTGGACGGATTGCTCGAGGTCTTCGCAGGTTATCACGCTGGTGAAGAACCCGTGTTGCATTTTGAGGATAGAGCGTAGCCCCAACTCATATGCCCGGAGGAAGACGCTTCCGTTCGGATTTGTGTGATTGTGCAGAAGCTTCTCCACAGTCGCAGTATCTATCGGGCACTTTGACAGTGGGAGTTGTCTCTTTAGCGCACAGTGAAGAAGGTTATTGGCGAGTCTCAATCTGTAGACTTGACACTCCTCCTGGTGGAGGAGCTCCAGGACAAGGTTGGTCTGTAGAAGACAAGACCTCGACTGACGCTCGCCCAAGTCTTTGTCCACCATTGCATATATCTGTTTTTCCAGCAGGACTGCACGATGGATCGCAGGCAGTGATTGATCATCATAGAAAAGGCTGTCATCTTCACACGATAGTTGGAGGGAAAGTCGAACATAGGCGGTGAGGTTTCTGGCTAGAGCCTTAGAATTTGTGTCCGGATCCGACCATGCTCGTTCCAAGGAGCCTGCCAGGGCAAGTTCCACGGTATCACTCAGAGCACCTTCTTTGATGTTAAAGTCGAGGGCATTTTGTAACGCCAATCTTGCCCGTCCAAGCTCATTTGATTCCATGTAACACGCTGCCAGTCTCTCATTCTTCAGAGCGAGGTAAGCTGCCTTTTGGTGGGCGAGTGTCAATACGGACAGGCCGTCCAGAGATAATTGCAGGACGTGTATTTGCTCATGGAGGTTTTTCTGTTTGACTGCTGTTAGATATCTTGACCAGAAAGCATTTGAAAGGCGCACACGCAGGTGGTCCACGGTCGATCTCAGTGAAGCATCTGCAGCGGTGCGAGAAGAGCCGGCCTCGAGAGATTCGAGTATTGTCGCACAATTTTTCAAAGCCTCAAAAGCCAATGTCGAGGTACGTGCCGCGGCGAACTTTTCCACGGTCAAGATTGCGTCGACATTCTTGAGTAACGTAGAAACGAATACCGATGATGCCGGCCCACCAGTATCTCTGGAGAACAGTCGCTGCTTCGGTTGTATCTGATTGCAGAAGAACCAACACGAAGTGTACAATAGGTTCAGGACAGTATTCTGCAGCCGGTCTGACTTCCCATCTTGGACGACAGCTTTCTCAATAGTCATCACCACCCCGACAGCTGTTTTACGGAGATGAGCAGCGTGCAGTAACACTCGTTCAAAGTCCGCTTGGGACAGGTCGAGGGCTTTGTTGAACGTATCGGTCACTCTTTGAGTGGAATCAATTGCGGCTTTGACTGCTCCGGAATACGCTTTCAACCTCCACTGCGCTATCTGGCAGGTCAAGACAAGGCGATCGACCTTGTCCGCAGTCGGGAGTTGCTCTTCCAGCAGGGCGAGAAATTCTGTACTGGCCCCGGTTTCATGAGGGACCTGTGAAAGCATGTCGACTATTGTAGAGGGTATCGAGCTTTCGATATTCGTGTTCTTCAGACATTTCTGAAACAAGCATAGATACTGCAGGGCGAGTGCCATAGAGGCATCGACGTCCTTTGCACTTGAGAACAGCCTCTTTGCAGCACCCTGAAACGGGCGCCAGACCTCTACACCTGGGTCAACCGTGTGGCATAGATGCCTCCATGATTCGAATTTGATCTCCAAGGCGGTACAGAAGAGCTCGAAGAGGTTGATTGAAGAGGTTGCCTCAGTAGGTGTTTTGGTCGCCGTTGAATAGAGCTTCGACAAGGCAAGGGAAATAGTACGCAGTTGCATACCTGCAGCTTCAGAATTATGTCGACCTTCGTTGAGGCCCTGTTGAGTGATCCAGGCTGGACTTCCGACCGTCTTCAACTGCAGGGAATTGAGGAAGTCCATGCTTATACACCTGGCACCAGCCAATATGGCGAGACGTAGACCCTGGCTTTGCATAGAGGTTGTGAAGCGAAACCTGGACAGCTGACACGCTGCATTCGGCCGACCCAGTATAAATCCCGCCAGGGTCGTCTCTGATGGCAAGTCTTTGCTTGCGTCTCCCCAGTACTGTCGATGGATGTCGGCTAGCTGGAGTTCCGCCTGCTTCAAGAGGCCCAAGGTGATCGTCCTGTCTAACAGCATCAACGCAGCGCCCTCGGTATCTAACGACAAGTCTTGCTTTGCGTTTCCTTCCGCACTCTGGTGTTTGCGAAGAAACTGCAATGCAGACTGTGCACACCCCGCCACCACCTCCCAGTCTGCTTCCTCTGCGCAAAGGAGCTTTCCTTTGGGATCTGCGCCATTCTTTCTCGTCTCTTTATTTGGCGATCGTTCCTGGAGCGGCTGTGCGGCGGGAGAGGGTTTCGAAGGTGTAGTGCCGGCTGTGTAAGACTTTGCTGCGCTCTTCTCGGCCTTAGCAGCATCGCTTAGCTGTTTGAGGGTAGTATTGAAAGTCTCAGTGGCGATTTGGCGTCGTTCGACCTGGGACAACGATGGTCTCTCCTTGCTGACCGCCTCATGTATCTGCAGGCCGGGGGCAGCTTTGCGCGAGGGTTTTGTTTTGCCATTGATGGGGACTTGGTGTTTTGTAGGCCTGGTCGCTGTGTGTGTCTTCTTCTTTTCGAATTTTGTGGTTGAAACAGAGTCTTGATCATCCAGTCCGAGTATTGAACGAAGGAACCGCAGAGTATGGATGGTCGGTGCAGGCAAGTTGAGCTCGGCTCGGATCGCGTTCGTGGTGGGCACTGTAGAAGGATGTGAGGTCGCTGTCATCGTGAGGGACGGGTAATATGAATGCGCATCGTGCGATATTCGTTTCTAGGGCTGCTGTACTGGCCAAAATGGTGCTGTTCATCGACCTTTGTATTTCCATCGAAAAGAGCGCGTTGCCCACCAAATCGGGCGATAAAATAAACACGCCTAAATTGCTTCCGGATTTCCCCTCATTCTCACAGCCTTGCTCGTTCAGCCTCGTCGAGATCGATTTCAATCCAACTGATTCACCCACCCATTTCATCTCCTGGTCCGGCTGAGTAGCCTCCGCGGATATTGAATCGTCATCACCTGTGCTAGTGCTGACGAGCAACAGTTTTGAGATTGAGACGAAGATAGCTTTCGCGTCGGGCCTAGTGATTCCGTTTGGGCCGCGGAGCCCCAGTCTGCCCCCGTGGACTCCGACATCGATTTATAATACAGAGAGGATAATGGACCAGCAGTGCTCGCTGCGGTGCTATTCAGACACACGCTAAGTCGTTTCGACCGCTCTGTGAACGTATTACGACAAGTTGCAGGTCTGCCGGTAGCTCATGTTCTTTCCAGGAAGATGTATGGTACTAGTATATAAGTGAGACATCTCTCTTTCCTCAGACTGTGTTTCCCATACTTGCACCAACAGCTTTTCATCATCATGTCAAAGACAATAGTCATTATTGGGATCACTGGTATCCAGGTGGGCATTCGGCATTTCCAATTGCAGCCATATGAAGATTATACTAATTGGCTTAGGGATCTTCCGTCGCCGACACTTTCTTACGTCTTCCGGGATGGAATGTCCGTGGCATTTCGCGAAATCCGTCAGGTCCTGCTGCTCAAGCCCTCACAGCCAAAGGAGCTGAGATCGTCGCAGGTGATTTGGACGATAAGCAATCCCTGTTTCCTGCTTTCGAGGGCGCTACGATCGTTTTCTCGAACACCGACTTCTTCGGTCACCTCTTCTATGCATTAGCACCGAAGGATGGCTTAGGAGGTCGCACACCCAACCAGTATGCTTTTGATCGAGAGGTCGAACAGGGCATCAACATCGCGGAAGCCGCTGCTAGGCCCACAACAATGAAGACCTTGGAGCGTTTTGTGCTCTCATCATTGAGCGACGCCCGGAAATGGAGTCTTGGAAAATATACTCACGTATACCACAATGATGCCAAAATCGAAATCATCCGAGCAATTGAAACCCGATTTCCAGAGCTCGCAGCACGCATGAGCCTTCTTCAGGTCGGACATTATGTCAGAAACTGGCAAACTTCGCCACCTTTGGCGCCTCAGAAGCAGTCAGATGGCAGCTATGTGATACAGAGGACCTTTTCTGCGGAATTCAAAGTACCATTTGTGGTCACACACAAAGATACAGGGACATTCGTCAAGGCACTGGCTGATATGCCTCCGAAAACCGATCTTCTTGGTGTCTCGGAAGAAATGACCTGGCCAGAGTGGACAAAGCTTTGGGGAGATACACTTGGTGTCAAGGCCACTTTCAAGCAGGTATCCGAAGACGACTTCTTCAGAGGTGTACCCGAACCACTGAAGAAAGAGCTCGCAGAGACCTTTGCGTATGCCGACGAATTTGGCTATACTGGAGGAGATCCCGACGTAGTGACAGCCGAACAAGTAAGTCACACAACCTGCGCAAAAAGCCCGCCCTGACATTTTATAGCTTGGGGTCCAACTTCCCCTTACATCGATGGAAGAGTATTTCAAGAGCGAAGACTGGTCGTCGGTCCTCTAGGTTCAGAATGGGGAGGCATGCGTGTTGCGAACTCAGAAGGATACCAAGCTTCAGCCCATTTAGTTACCAGACGACTCCATGGAGCGGCCACCAGGGGGCTGACCAATCGAAGCTTCTGCCATCGTGGTTCGGCTTCCAGGCCGCCTGATGCCCAACTGCTAATGGAGCCTCATTGCGTGCCCAACGAACAAGATTCAGACATCTCTTTCACCAGGTTCGCGGACGTGCAGGATATTTCAACCTTCCGCACTAGAATGGGGCCAGAAAGGGCCTTCTGGAGTCTAGGAATCAGAACAATGAAAACATTTATGGTTGCAAAATCCCGTTATGAGGGCCCTGGCGAGACTGGCGCGCGCCTAGTGTAGTGTCTGCCATTCTGAGGAGCTGATTATTGGCTTCTCTGGCGTCCGCGGACTTTAGCTTACTTGATTCATCGTTGTTCTCGTGGGTAGCAAAATTGCTAGCCGCTATCTAAGATGGTATCAGCCTCTTCCGTGAGTATATTGATCAATTTACATTGTAAAACACCTCGCTACTTATTATTATCTATATAAGAGACTATCTTGATAGTGATCAATAGCCTCAATGATTATTCGTGCAAGGTCAGAGTGAAAAGGAGGCTGGCGTGGGTTCAAAGTGCCATACACCCACCATACGATTTGGGGGGGGGGGTGCCGCATCGAAATAAACGGGGAGTACTTTTGCTACCCACGAGGTCGTTCTGGTCGATTACCATGTCGTCGAGGATGCAGACAGCAGCTCGGAGCCGGACTGCCCCAATAGCGTGCCAGTCTTGCAGGGCGAAGAAGCTGAAATGCGAGCGTCGTCAACCATGTTCAAATTGTTCTTCGCGCGGCATCACCTGCCATTTCGTTGTTCCACCACCCCCTCAGCCAGATGAAGACCCGGCAACACAGAGCAATGCAGAACTTCTGCAACGCGTTGCGACGCTCGAGGCTATCATTCAAAGGCAGGAAGTCCAAGATGACAGTCGTCCCAGGAAAAGGCAGACACTCATGCCAAGTTTCGGAATGGCGTCCGACATCCATCAAACCAGAGACGAAGACTTACAGTCACTTGAGAATGCAGCAACCAGGGAGGACTCGGTGGTAGGTCATCCAAGTCTCGGTGCTCTTGAAAGTGTTTATACCCTCACATGATGTTCTAACCCATGGGCAGCTTCCCATGTTGTCGAATGGCTTAGCCTTCAGAATCAGTAGCACGTCCGAAATCCTTGGGAGGCAGATTTCCCAACAGCATCCGGTGCAAGTCTCAGAACATGAACGAGTTAACGAGACTGTTGTGACGTTTCCGAAATTCAGGGTGGCAGCTCTGCTTCTACAGAGCTACGAGTCCACGGGAGACTATATCGTGCGCATCCTACACCTTCCAACCGTCCGATCTGTCATCAAGTCCTTTTACCTCCGACTCAGTCGTGAAGAAAGTGTTCCAATCGGGCAAGCTGCGCTGCTGCTATCCATCTTCGCGCTTGCCGCGTTCTTCTACGAGCCTTCTGAAAGTTCTCAGGTAGCGACCAATCCACAAGATCACCTGAAACTGTCAAAAGTCTTCAGCAAGGGGGCGCTGGATGTACTTGACTTTTCACGCCGGAATACGTCTGGGGCCCTTGAAGACATCCAAGCATACATCATTCTGACGGTCGTGACATTCCACCTTGATGGTTTCTCGGCAAGGGGCCGTCTTCTGTTAATGTCCGCTGCCACAATTGCAAGGGACCTTGGTTTGCATCGCTTGGATGCCAAAACCGAGGTCCTTGCTGAGAAAAACGCGAGCGTTCGCGACTACGTCGATCGCGAAGTGAAGCGAAGAGTGTTCTGGTTCATAACTTCCTCCGACTGGTGAGTGCATCCTCTTGCATGAGGTGAGACTCCTACAGTGCTAACATCTCGGCAGGCTGTGGTCCATGGTTTCTGGTCCACAAGAAGGCACGTATTTCATTCACCCAAATCATATACAAGTCAAACTGCCCATTGACTGCAACGACGACGATCTCGTGTTGGGAGAGAGCTCCGAGCTGGCAATGGATCCTCGGCCAACTGGCATGTCATATTTGCTGGAAAGAATTCGCCTTGCACATCTGTGCCGCGAAATAGTCGACAGGGTGCCATTAGAGACATCCAAACTTGAGCAAGTGCCTTACGACCACATCATAGACCTGGACAGAAAGCTGGTAGGTTTCATTTCGAGCCTACCGTTCTTCTTCAGACTGGATGCGGAAAGTCGCAAACGTACCAGACCGCTGGAGATCATGTATCCCAACATTCCTCTTCTGCGATATTGCATCAGCAGAGCGGCCCACAGCAGGCGATGCAAGCTTCATCAGAGATTTTTACTCCGGCAGTCGTCTAATCCCCGTTATGCTTTCTCAAGACGAGCATGCCTCGAGTCAGCACGCGCAGTCATTCAGTTCCATGGAGATCTCGGAGGGGATGGTCTGCCCTGGATTGTGGCGGCACGTAGGGGAATAGCTATGCACTTCGTGCATCTTGCTCTGGTAGTCCTCGTCATGGATTTGTGCTTCAACAAAGATCAAGCCGACGAGGCAGAGATAAGGGCAGAAGTCAAGGCGACGTTACAAAGGTTCGAGGATGCGAAGCACGACTCTCCCCTCCTTGGCCGATTCTTGAAGTCCTTATGTGGTATTGTGCGGAAGCATGAAATACACCCAAATGAGTCAAGCAACTCGGCTTTGTCGAATGATCCAGCTCAGACCTCCGCTCCTATCCTGAACGATTTCAACCCGCCTGGTGACGATCGGTGGCAGCCCGTACAGCTTGGTTCGACCGGACAAATTTCAGACCCTGCTCTGGAGGCCCCAACCTTTGACGAGTTTTGGGACGACGCAATGGCAGGTGAACCGGACCTCGATTTCTCCGTCTGGGATAGTCTCCTTTCGTCTCTCGATTCGCGGCCACTATGATGCTAAATGCAAACACCACCATCAGCAAGGGTCACTCACTCTCCTGAACGTACTGCATTCGACAAGGTCGTTGTGATAGCGACACTCGACTCTGAGGGCAGTATCACGGAGAATGTGGCCCAGTGTGATGCAACTAGGGAGTAGGTTCACAAGCCTACGACAAGATCTAAGTCTGGTGCTCGTAAGATGCTGATTTTGCGATGTAGCTTGACTTCTCTGGGTCAGTAGCTTCAAATGTAGAATTCCTGACGCCTGCAAGTAAGGGACTTTGAAGAGAAGATTAGAAGCGCTGTACGGAGTACTCGGCTGTGCTGTTGGTTGCATCGATGCCGTACGCATGGGGCTTGGCAGTACCGACCAAGCCTTGCTTCGACTTTCCCAGAATTCGCTCCTAGCAACCGCTGGACATCGAGCGAGATGCCTGCTACCTCCGCAATAAAGATCTCAAGGTATTTATAACGACATTACTACACAGCATGAGGCTCTCGCATTCATGCCGTGTATTGAGAACCTATACCCATCACTGCACGTCTGGGATCGACGTCGCAGCGCAAATTTCCCGCCCACGCGTTCCGCAACGCTACCAGCACACAGCGTCGCAGAATAGTCACCTTCCTCGTCTCGCTCAGCCTTCGATCTGGCACTCGATCATTCCGAAAGGCCTCCGTAGTAAATATGCATCTTCAGAAACGACCAAAAAGCCCAAAAATCCTGCAACATACTTCATTTGGATCTATCTCTTGATCGGTTCCCAGGCTATTCGAATCATGGGACTCAAGACTGATTTTACGACGTTTACACGGCGAGCGGACCTCAAGATCGCACAATTGAGAGAAGTCGTGGAGAAACTTCAGAAGGGTGAGGACGTCGATGTTGAAAAGGTTCTCGGAACCGGCGACGAGGTACAAGAGCAGGAATGGGAAGAAGCGCTACGAGAATTGCAAGAGCAGGATCGGATATGGCAGAACAATGCAAGAAAGAGCCGTGAGGAGAGGGAACGTTTGGCAGCAGAGGAACGAGATGCAAATCCTGTCAGCGGCTCAGATACACCACTTGTAACAACAACACCGGTCCCGCCCTCGCGTCCTGGGTTTTATTGAAGAAAACAAGCTCGGCAAGACTAGTCTGGAGACATGACTTGGCCTTGGTACCACCAGATTTACAACAATTGACACGCGTCGTCGCTCAAATCCTCAAGTTTGGATACAAGAGTGCGGCCAAGAATCATCTCAGTTTTCCTTCAGGATATATCCAAGTCTCGGAAAATGCATTCGGAGACCGTTTTCCAGCTCAATGACAATTTCCCGTCTGCTGAGCCCTACAAGCTTGCCTTGCTGTGGCACTTTACATGGCATCGCACTGGTGGGAGCATCAGTGCCTTTCCAGGTAGCTTTTGTCAATCTTAAGGGCTACTACTTACTCATCATTTGGCTCGACAGTTACGGCTGTCCCTATTGTCAATCTGGTTGGGTCGAGTGGATCGATTCCAATTTCGACCGCGGCATAGTCTGCGTCGAGGAGTTTTCGTTTAGCATCACCGCCGCTTATTTGTTCTGGCGCGTTGTCGGCGCTGTGACGAGGAAAGCCGTTGATCCATGCGTGGACCTTGGGCAGGTCTGCTGCACCAAAGCCGGGCTCTTTTTCGACTTCCAACGTTTGGAGCACCATTTTGATCATCCAACTGGCATTGATGTCAGCGACTCCGCATTTGTTTCCACCAATCCAAGGGCCCTGGGCCAGGAAATCATTTTCAACGATATCAAGCATCTGTCGGAACTCGGCTAGAGCACTTGGTCGCAGTTGCTCATAATCTGGTCGGTTGAAGCAACTAAAGAGTTCTTCCCTGTCTTCCAAGAAGTCCTTCGTGAGGAATGGCACGGGTACCAATGGCAGTGTTACCCAGAATGTTCTTTGTCCGAAAGCTTCATAAGCTTGATCTGCCGGGCTTTTAGAAAGGACGGACGTCTTCTCTGGAAAGATGCTCTGCACGGCTTCGATAAAAGCCCGATTGTCGGCATAAACGTCCCTTCCGATTGCGTTCACTGGGATGCGCCGATGTGTGATCCCTAGATCTGCAAGATCAGGTCGTGGCATCCTGAACGGCTGTTCACAGGACTGATATGGGATATCGCAGACCCATAGCAAGTTTCGGGCCCTTTGAGCATTTGGCGCGAATTGGTAATCGAACAGCACGATGGGCGGCTGTGGTGAGCTCCCAATCATGATGCCCGACGATCAGATATGGACAATCTACTCCTGATATGCTCTCGAGGAGGTGTACACTACATTGTGAGAGCAGGACAGAGTCTCTCGCCGAAGCTGTTCTTTGTGGGCTGCACTTCCTCACGTCCGTCCGCCAAAGCCTTTTCGATGGCAGATCCTGCGGGGACACACGGACCGTGAGACGGTACGGCACCTGGAAAAGAGCGGGGAAAGGGTCTATCCAGGCCTCAGTTCGAGCAATTCAAGAGCCATGTCGAGGGGTCCCAAGCTGTAATGCCGTCATGGACATGGCACACATGCACAGCTATCGAGAATAACGACGAAAATGAGGTTCACCTAAGCTGTCTACCAGTGCGAAGCTAAGGAATGCAGCGCCCTGTCAGAGCTATCTACGTCCACGTGGGACTTCTCATGTTCTTCATGTGACCCATACCCCACAAATGGGATGGCTATGTCGAGCTGCAAGGAGGCCTGTCATTCTACTCTTTGATGTTCTTCATACCTACTAGGTACGATGTTGAGCTTGAAACATGACGCCAGCACAGTGCCAGCCTTGCGTCTATTTGTCAGCGTACAGACTCTTCCTACCAAGCCAGATGAGATTGACCTGGTCAATAACAACAGCACATACCCGTAGGAAAGATAGTCTCTCGATCTGCGAGACCGATATGTAATACGATCTGACAGAGTTGCCATCAATGAGACTGCAATGACCGGGTTGAGTCTTCCAGAATGCTCCGAGTTAACAGAATGGGAAGCAGGAGCCAAGCAAAGTGACATCTACCAATGAGCGTATGCAGCTTGAAATACTCCGCAGGCATTTGCAATATTTTCTACCATCAATCCCTTACGTTCAAGTCCATCTCGTGCGATCCAAATCCCCGGTTCCTGGCATCTTGCCCTTGTCACTATTCTATACGGTTTCTTCTTCACACTCCTTGTGGTACCTCTTGAAGCTTTTCGCCATCTAAAGTCTTGCCTGCCTGCGTGACAGATTACCGATTGGTGATATTCATCCATCACTTCTTACGCACAACAGCACGTGGCGGATACTCTCATAATTCATTCAAGAGAAGAGGGACATCCTTGCACCACCGGACATCTACAGCTCGCTGAAAGCTCATACACGCGACGACTTCCGCATATCTACCTTCTGCGCACCGGTTTGCTTCTCGTCTCTAGGCTGCTCCTCCAGTATGGCGACCGAAACTGCTGGAACCAACGGCCTGTACGGCACAAATCAATATACCCAGCCCGTTGAGCTCGCTGCATCCGCCCCATCTGCGCCAACTCATGCCTCCTCTGCCTCTCAAAGCACTACTACCTCTACAAACGCCCAAAAGGCCGATCCGCAAGAGATTGGATGGTATTTCGTCGAGCAATACTACACAACACTATCAAAGAGCCCGGAAAAGATACACCTATTTTACTCCAAGAAATCACAGCTCGTTACTGGTATCGAGGCTGAGAAGGTTGTCCCTGCTGTAGGCACAAAGGTATGTTGGGAGCTATGAACGTCAAAGTATTAGTCTGGCTAACATGACAATGCAGGCGATCAGCGACAAGATCAAGGCACTCGAGTTCCAAGACTGCAAAGTCCGTGTCCTCAATGTCGATTCCCAATCCTCCTTCAACAATATCGTTGTCCAGGTCATTGGTGAGATGTCGAACAAATCCGAACCTCATCACAAGTTCGTCCAGACCTTCATCCTCGCCGAGCAACCCAACGGATACTTCGTCCTGAACGACATCTTCCGTTATCTTAGCAATGATGAGGATGAGATCGTCGAGGATGAGCAGCAACAACCCGAACGGCCAGCTGAAGAACCTCCCACCCCTGCCGCAGGTATTCCAGACGCTCAGACAAGCCAAGAAGAGACAGTTGTCACGGAAGCCGCTGCTGAAGAGGTTGATGAAAAACTCGAGGAAGTCGAGCAAGAGCCAGCTCCAGCTACTGAGACAGAGGTCAATGGCGCACTCGTTCCAAATGCCGCGGAAGAGGCAGCTGAAAAACCAGAGAGCGAGGAAACTGCGGCAGAATCTTTGGAGTCGGAAAAAGCTTCTACTCCAGCTCCGGAGGAACCATCCGCTGGTGAAGCTACCCAGCCCGAGACCACTGCTGAGACTGCGACTCCGTCAACTGCCGAAGCACCACCGGCAAAGAAGACTTGGGCAAGTATGCTCGGCGGTGGTTCCAAATCCCCAGCAATTCCTGCTCTTCCTGCGACCACGCCTGCCACTCAACCAAAAGCGCCTCGCACTTCACAGCCTGCTCAAACATCCAAAGCTCCAGCCGAATCTACACCAGCTGCAAACACCACCGCGAGCACTCCTACTTCGCAGAGCAACGGCTGGCAGACAGCTGACGGCGGCAAGAAAGGAAAACCACAAAACAAAGCTACACCAGAGGGCACAGTACTCGCTTACATTAAGAATGTAAACGACAAGGTAGATGCTCGAATTCTTCGAGAAGTCCTTGAAAGCCATGGCGAGCTCAAATATTTCGATGTCTCGCGACCAAGAGTAAGTCACCCACCAAGACTTGGATTTTGTTCTAACAAAACTTAGAACTGCGCGTTCGTTGAATTTGCTGATCCTGCTGGCTACAATGCAGCTGTTGCTGCCAACCCTCATCACATCGGGTCCGAACAGATCTACGTCGAAGAGCGTCGCCCTCGTCCAAATGCTTATGGAGGTAGCAACGCCAGTTACACAACTCCACGTGGTGGTGGCCAAGCTGGACGCGGTCGTGGTGGCATGCAAGGCGGCCGCTCTGGCAGCCAGACCAACTTCCCAAAGGATGCTGGTCGAGGTAGCTTTCAGCAGAGAGGTGGCAAGTCCGGTACAGTGACTCCTAAAGGGCGTGGTCAACCTCAAGCTGCCTAATCAGCTCGACTTTTTGCGACAGATTTGAGGAACCTCCTCATCGACCCTTTTCATGCCATTTATGGATTAACACAGCGGTACAAAAGTGACGGATGACCTTCCGTGCTTTCTGCGACGGCGTACTCGGAAAAAGTTATTTCCCCCGGTATGTCTTCTGGCAATGCATTGTCATGGCATAGCGTACTTCGGATTGATAGGACGACCAGATTCCCATTGTTTCAGAAATTGATGGCATGTATCTGCAACCGATTTTTTCCAGTGATACACAGCAGCTCAGGGCCATGGTCAGGGGTAAGCGTGTCTTTCAGCGAGGGCATATACTGTTTGTCTGCGGGTTATTTCACCATATTCTAGGAATCTCCTGGAGAGTGGGGGGCTGAAGCTGTACATTAGTCTCTATTGTTATGAGACATATCTGGCATAATGATGACTGTTGCAGTTAATGGCTTCTACGGAGTAGTTATGTCCTACCAAGTATTTAGTTAGCTGAGGTTGAAGGTGGTGAAAAGTGGTCCCGAATTCCTGAACCTCATGTAAGCCAAAGACCGGCTGGAGCCTGCGAGGCCTGATAAGAACGACACTCCGCAATCGCCGCGGGGTCACCTGCCGATCCATTCATTCACCACCTCGTATCTATCTATCACACACGTCCAGGGTTGTTGTCAGCCTTCCTCCCTCAAGTTATTTGCCTAGAAACATATCGTCGTCTTTCTCCTAACCTTTGAACAACTCATTTCCATGCCTCAACGATGAGACCCGCACTCGGCTTGGAGAATGCGGAACCACGTCCTCGCAAGTCCTCCGTCGCCGACCCTTCCCCCTTGGCTGGTGAGCGCTGCACCGGACCTCCGACTACTTTCTTTCTCTCGCGTGATCCTGACGCTCCCACCCCACGGTCGGAGACGACTCCCGCTACAGCTTCGGCGGCTCTGCCTGTAAGTAGCCTCCAGGATGCCATGCAAGAGGCGGAGAGATCTGGCAAGTCCAGCGCAGCCAGGCCACCAGAGGCGAGGAGCGGTAGCCGGAGGAGATCAACTATAAGACCTGCCCCAAGTGAACGCTTGCGGAGAGGCTCCTCGATCGCCCATGCAGAACCGAGTCACGCACGCCATGCTCGTGGGGTCACTCCCTCACCTCTGCCTTCCTGTGATGTCTCCCTGCCTAGCAGTCCAAAGTCCAGCTCATCCAGATCTCTTCCTCGATCAGACGACGACCTCACCAGCGAGGAGGCTGGGAGTCAGGCGATAGGGTCTAGCGAAGAAGACGAGGAGGAGACGCCCGCGGTGGTTCAAGACAGTCAGCCGGAACTCATCATGCCTAGTATTAAGATGCCTAGTCGAAGACCGTTTACCGAGCGAGGGAAGCGTCTTGGGAGATTCAAGATAATGGTGGCGGGGAGAAAAGGTGAGAAAAGCACACAGATGGGGAGCCGGAACGCTGACTGAAGCAGGTGCTGGCAAAACATCTCTTATCAAATCGATTGTGCAGCTTTGCGAAGACATAGTCCACGTCGACCCTGTACCGTTGGCAACGAATCGTGCATCTTCCGGAAGCTCTCATGGATCCATGGAAGTGGTCAACGAGGTCTACGCAAGCACCAAACCATATCCTGCTTGGTGGTCGAATGTCGAAGAAAGCCGGATATTGAGGAGAAGGAAAAGCATGGGTGATTCCGTGCTTGAGCGGAACATCTGCTTCGTCGACACAAATGACTCAGCGAAACTGGAGAATATCATTTACTATGCTGAACAACAGCTTATCAACGTAATGACCTCCGTCAACCAGCTCGCAAATGAGTTATCGGCGCTACTCAGTGGGCGTGGTTCGTCACAGGTCGATGTGATTCTCTACCTCATCTCCAAAGGTATGTCTCGAGATACTCCACCCAAGCATGAGATTGACTGCTTGCAGACCATATACAGGATGACTGCGACCGCATCCGGCAGCTGTCGGAGCTTTGCAACATCATTCCGCTTGTTGCAAAGTCAGATTTGCTCACCATGCAGGAGCAAGAACAAATCAAGCAATCCACGGATCTCAGCCTCGTCTCACTCCCCCGGCTACCGACAAGTTTATTGTCGGACCCCGAATCCAAACACAAAGCAACTGCAACGGCTCCTTATACCGTGACATCAATCAATGGTCCTGATCTCGACACAATGGACGCATCTTTGCTGATGTCACCTGAATACATTCAACCTTTGCTGCCCTCAGAGCTCAGTCTCCTTGTGGACCAAATATTTGAGCCTGAGACAGTGGCATATCTACGACACACGTCCGCGCGCAAATTGGTGGCCTGGCACGCTGATCATCCAAGGTTGACGTCTATTCTTTCACCGTCATTGCCATCCGCGCACAATTCGACGCTCGCATCTCCCTTGACCACATCACTCAGCAACTCTGGAGTTCTTATACCGCTTGGGTCCGAAGTTTCTCTCAACATTTCGAACAGCTGGGCTCTGGCCAAGGTTGCAGACCACACGCAGCGCGAGGAGCGTCTGGCTCAAGTCCGACTGTCCAAATGGGCTAGCGAGCTGCAGCTCAGCCTTCAGCGGGAACGAGAGCGGTACGAGAGATTAGCTCGAGGGGAACGGGCTGTCTGGCTAGTGGACCGACTTGGTGAGGAAGTTCGTGAGGGACATATTCTCCCACTAGACAACTCCCAGGCGTTGGTTCACAAGCGAGGCGAATCTAGCGTGAGCTACGGAGAATTTCCTAGCTATCAGATGCATGACCCGCTGGGACTGCTACGATGGCAAGACAGCATGCGGACTCGTGGCTGGATTGCTCTACAGATAATGGGAAGTTTCGGTGTGGTCGGAGGGATTGCGTTTTGGGTTGTCAAGTCTTGGGGACTGACTGCTACTATCAATGAGTGGGCGCAATGCTGGCATATGTCGTTGTTTGGGCACGATTGATGAGAGGAAGGAATAATGACGAGTCTATGATGGAAGGACCCGGCGTATCTGCTGGGGCAGGTAGCGACGGGATCATACGCAGACTCCAGACGGCGAGCTGGCGCGACCGTATGAATAACGGATGTAGCTTGGAGACGAGAGGTGGACAGAAGCGTGGTAGGATATCACGATGCCGCCGAGGGGCGCCTCTCAGTCTGACTCCTACAAGTAAGATACCTTAGATAGGCGACCTTTTGTTCCGTACGAAATTCAACCTTGCGAGCTGGTTACTCGAGTACCAAGTACAAGTAGTACTCATTAAAAATACCCAAATGATGTCGGACAATTCAAGCTTGTCCAGATTGGACTAGCAGTGCCATCAGGGATCAGGAGCCCAAGAAGGGAAACTCTAGCTTGCCCTCGTGCCCTGGGCACCTGTGGCAACAGCTGATGCCGTGAAACACGCCAAACACGCGGTCGGATGCGCGATCAGGGGTGCTGGCAGGGCAAAGGGGAGGTTCAAATGCGAGTGCTGGCCCTAGCACCTTGCCATGAAACGAAATCGCAGATCGTCGTTCGGCCATTGCTCACAGGTGAGGTCACGTTGGCTCTACCTCGTACTACTTGTACATAGTATGTAGTTTAGCCCGGTTCCAGTTCTGGGTATCTACTGCTCGTACATCCGAAGAAGAGGTACTGGTGGAACGGCAATGATAAGTTAATGCTTGCGAAGGTTAAATACTGCACGGCAATGGAATTCCAGCCTTACCGCATTCATGAGTCTAAGTTAGTCTCAGAGGTAAACTTGTAGGTTCAGAAGGTGTCAAGCACGTTCTGGCCAAAGTTTGACAGGAAGAAGGCGTTCGTGGCGGTCCATAGTGTGAGATGGAGGGAGATGAATGGAGATGGAGCTGATGGCCACGTGGATAACAAAGATCAGGGGGCATGATGGCCACCAGGCTCACTACTAGGCCCATCATCGCCATGGCTTCCATGGTGGGCACTGGGCACTGGGACTAGGCTGGAGAAGCCCAGAGAGAGATTCGATTAATTAAGGGGAGATCAGGGAGATGGGAGAACAAACTATCGAGAAGCCTGCATCCTGCCTGCGCCCATCTACTAATCCGGCTGTCAAGACTCTCAGCTGCATCAACTCTTCTTCTCATCATTGCACTTCCAACCAATAACTCCCCTATTCCTCCCACCCCGTCTTCTTTTGACACGAGCCCAGAGCTGCTGAGTTCTCTTAAGTACCAGGTAGCCACGAGTTACTTTATCCCCAAAGAATCCCGTTCAGCAAGCCAAACAAACAACCTTGACTACCTCGTATTATACGCATCTACTTCCACCGCCCTTGACCTACCATTCCACCATTAGACAAAACCTCGCTTAGCCCATCGACACGTTATCAACTCCTACATCCTCCGAACCATCCTCTTCCCTTACTGACGGGTCGAGTATCGCCCTTCAGCTCCTTTCTCACCACGGAAAAGACATCGGCACATCTCCCTTGCAGCACGATTCTCACGCTACAAACACTCGAAAACTCCTCCGTCACCGCCTCTCGCACGCTGCGTCTCGGCCTTCCTTTTGACCTTGCCTGGCCTTGTATATCTTGGTCTCTCCTCTCTCCACACCTATTTGTCACTTTACCGCTCAAACGGCACTGCAAAGATTTGGAACCACGTTGCAGACCAGCGCACGGTTCACCAATAGTCCGGTCACAGCGAAGCATTGACATTAGCGGAGAACCATTTGACTTTCGCAAGCATAGCAACGATCAATAGCCACACCACAACCATGTCTCGCAGGTCCCTTGAGTCTCAAAGGCATATAATGGCCCCCAGCGTACGTCTCATTTTCCCGTGGTTCCTGGTTGACACGACATTAACATTTGGATTGAATAGGTCTCTTCGAAACGCACCTCCAAACGCTATTCTACGTACTCTGCCTCCCCTAGCTTCGCGACCACGACTTCCAACTACTCCACCACCCTGGCGTCCGCAAACGTGGCCAGCCCGGAAACGGGCATGGCCGAGATCAGCCAGCTCACGCAGGGCCTCGACAGACTCGACAACAAACACCTCCAACAACAACGATTTGTGCCCAGCCAAAAGAAGGCAGATGATTTGAGCAAGTTGAGCCTGGGTGCAAAAGTCGAAAGAGCATTGGGACGGCGAATGTCGGATCAAGATGCCGTGTTTCGAGTGAAGAGGCCCATCGCAAAGGCGGCCAATTCATTCTCAATCATTGATGAAAAAGCTGTGCTCAAGGCTTAGATGGCCGTGCTTGCAGCGTCACAGTAATTGAGCAAGGGGGCAGCTGTGTACATGATTGTCCCAACGAGACAAGAAGGACATGGGGTACTTCTCGTGTTGCCATGCACCGGAGAGACATGGTCATGCTGTTGCTGTTGCCCACCTTTTGGAGTACGAGATGGCGATGTGTTTGGGATTGACGTTGACGTTAATGCTTTTTGAGATACCAACTTTCATGTTTGCAAGGGTCTGCTTTGTCTCCTTTTTTTGCGGGTTACACATCATATCATTACCATGAAATGAGGAGGAGGAGGGGAGACTGGCACGCTTAGGCCGATTGATGGACAGTTGTACAGAGGTGCAGCTGTACAACTCTACTATGAAGTATCCTAACGAACTACGACGGGCCACGCGTGGTTGGCGTTGTGCAAATCATATACGGAATGTGAAAGGCCTTATGAATGTAACCTCAATGGGCCTCTTTCTAATCTATTGTACAGACAATAAGCCAGTCGTAGAGTGTAACGTGGAAAATCAGTCCAAGCACAATCGATGGGGGGCGCTGGCGAGCATGACTACACAAATGGTATCACCGCCGCTAGAGGCAAGCAGGAATACCTCTTGTCCGTGGCAATGCGAGTGTCAGAACGGGCGATGCCATAAAAGACTCAAGAGGCACATGGCTTGAAAATCCACAATGAACTCCAAAATAGGAAGACCAAAAGACCGACCCCTTGAACGACTGTGAGTGCAGGGGAGATGGTAGTTGCCCCGTGGATATTGAAATGCAGTGGATTTATTTGAAGAATTGCACGCCTTCCTGAAGAGAATAGAAATAGGGGACTAGTACCTGGGTATAATGCCAACGAAGGAACCCAAAGAAACGAACAACATCCATCCTCTTCTCGTCCTTTCCTAACCCTCCCAGTCAACTTCAACCACATGCATAGCCGAGCATCTGCACCAGCAACCACCAAGATCCGTCATCATAATCATCATCAAGAAAGGAAGAAAGACCCCCTCCGCCGCCTGTGAGAGCTTGTCCTGCCCCCTCTTTCAACATCCTCGGTCACTCACTCACTCATTCCCTCCGTGACCACTGAAAAAGAATGTAAGAAACAATCCCCAAAAAGCAACTCATCAAGCACAGCATGCTACTGAGCCATCCAAACCCCAATCCTATTCCCAGCACCACAGACCTCATCAGCATTCCCAGCGCACAGCATACTGCAGTCGCCCTCTCCCGTCTGCACGCCCTTGCCCGTCCCATTCGCCACCAAGCCCAGCACATTCGAGCAGTAACATTCGCGCGCATACTCGACGCCCGCGTATTTATACCCACGACCGCTGCACGTGGATACACAAACTTCCTGCGTCATTGTGTTGGTGCTCGTGCTGTAGCCCGACAACGTGCGCTGCGAACTACTCGGGTCCGTGAAGCAGCCTTGGTACGTGTAACCCGGCGAGATTTGGGGTTTGGCGGACGGCGGGGATAGAGCGGTGTTGTTGTAGATGCTTAGGCGCGAGGAGCCGCCGCATGTTTGGGTGTGGGTTGGGTCGCCCGCGCAGGGCATGTTGCAGTCCGTGTAGTTGAGGGGGGTGTTGGGTGGCAGGGATGATGATGAGGAACAGTAGCATTCGCGAGAGTACTCGAGGCCGGCGAGTGGGAGGTTTTGCGAGGTGCAGAATGAGAGACACATCTGGATGGTCATGCTGGAGTTGGTGGTCGAGGCGCTGGAGAGGAGGCGCGAGTTGGCGAGTTCGGAGGCGCAGCCTAGGTAGATGTTTGGGTAGAAGGTGTTTGTGGTCGGGGTCGAGCTGGTAGTAGTAGTGGTGGTGGTGGCAGAGGAGGTCCGGGTGGTGGTGGTGGTTATGGTGGAGGATGTTGTCAAGCTGTTGCTGGATGAAGTGCTTGAAAAAAGGGGTGATGATGACAACGAGGTAGAGACCGAAATTGAGCTGCTTGAGCTTGTGGAGGTGGACACTGGAGTTAATGTTGAGCTGGAGATGGAGGCGGCAGTGCTGCTCGAGGAGGTCCGAACTGTTGTGACGAAACTCGTTGCAAAACTGGGGTTGACGGCGCTGCTCACCGTCGTGTTGAGTGTCGTCGGGGATCTTGGCAACGTTGATGATGCGCTACTGCTCAGTGAGAAAGAGCTGGATGCAAGAAACGTGGACGAAGTGGAGGTAGAGCTTCTGCCAGCAGCGGTTGTGCTCGTAGAGCCAGAGCTGCGGCTTGTGCTTATAGTGGCGTTCGTGCTTGATGTCAAAGTCGAAGTCACAGGCTGGGAGGTGCTTGACGACAACAGGCTGGTGGTAGAGTTTGAGAAACGAGACGTCGAGGCGGTGGTCGTCGTAAGCGATGATGATCTGCCCGAGGACGTTGTAGTCGACAACGCCGTTGCAGTCGTGCTAGTATAGGCAATGACACTTGAAGTGGACCGAGCTGAGCTTGTGAAGGTCGTCGAAGTGCCATTTAAGCTTGATACTGATGTCAAACTTTGGATTGAGCTGACGGTCGAGAGTCGGGTAGTCATGGTTGTGCTCGAATTCGCGTACAACGATAACGTCGACAATACGCTGATCGGACTGCTTGAAGTTGAAGATCGACTTGTGGTGCTGGCCAATGTCGTAAGGCTTGACGAGCGACTTGACGCAACTGGGCTGATAGTCGATGTCGACAGAAGAGTAAGACTTGATGTCGTGGTTGAATTCGAGAAGCCAGTTATCGTAGATGTAGTCGACGTCGACATCGAAAGGACTGATGTCGATGTGGTACTTGTCGTGCTCGACATAGAACTGCTTGAGCTCGAACTTGAATTGGAGAAGCGAGTTATCGTAGATGTAGTCGACGTCGACATGGAGAGGAGCGATGTCGATGTGGTACTTCTCGTGCTCGAAATCGTGCTGCTTGAGCTCGAACTTGAAGGCACGACGAATTTGTAGAAGCTCAGCCCGTTCGGTCCACCACAAATGGTCGACGAGTTGCCTGCACAAGTCATGGAACATCGTCCATCCGTAGCTGTGACCGAACCTGTGCCGATACTGTTTCCACAGTAGCACTCTCGACCGTACTCAACACCGAAGTAGGTGAAGCCAGTGCAATTCCCCGCGCAGTACTGTACGGTCATGTCGTTTGAGGCGGTGGCGAAGCCCGTAAGAGCACGCCCGTTTGTAGCTTCAGTGTGACAGTCGGTATATTGGTAATTACCAACACTGGGAACGTTGGTTGGGCCAGCAGGTTGAGCAGGAGTAGCGGGAGTTGACGTAGTCCACTGTGTGTTGTTGTACAGAGTCAGACCGCTGGGTCCACCACACAGAACACTCGAGTTGCCTGCGCAGCCCATATTACACCGACCATCAGTGGCTGGTGCACTGCCTGCCGCGAGGGTGTTTCCACAGTAGCATTCGCGACCATACTCGACACCAAAATACCGGTACTGGGTACAATTGCTTGCACAGGTTTGAAGAGTGATGCTGTTGTCAGCCAGAGTGAAGGCGCTGAGCGCTCGGCCAGTAGTTGCCTCGGTGTAGCAGGACACGTAGCTGAAGTTGCCGATGGCTGGCGGAACTGCGAGGCCTGTTGGTTGGACGGGAGTATTGCCTCCTCCAGTCCCAGCTGTAGGTGTCGACGTAGGAAGAGTACCGTTGCCGTGAATGTACATGTTAAGACGACTTGGACCTGGGGAGAAGATTAGTCTTGGGAACATCTACGCGAAATCGATCCCTACCTCCGCAGAGCTCTGTCTGATTGTTGTTACAAGCCATGTTGCAGTCTGTTGAGGTAGTGCTGACCGCTCCTGTCGATAGAGAGTTCCCGCAAAAGCTGGTCTGTTGTCAGGGAAGGGTTCAAAGAATGGAGAATACTCACCATTGACCTCCATACTCCACTCCTGCGTACAGATAGCCCTGGCAAGCTTGAATACAGCCGGCCACAGTGTTGTTGGAGTTTGGCTGCACATTCAGAGCACGAGTTTGAGACCCTTCAGTGTAGCAGCCGAGACTGTTGAAGCCGAGAACACCAGGGTTGACGTATGGGCCTGGAGTATCTGTGGTGTTACCGTTCCAGCGAGTGATATCTCCAAACAAAGATATGAAGGAACCATCTCCGTCGGTTCCGTCGCCGCCGCAAACCTCATTGTTGTTTCCGCTACAAGCAAAGTTGCAGTTGGCATCGTCAGTGACCAGTATAGGGCGATTGTAGCCACACCAGCATTCTTCTTCTGGTTAGCTAGATGCATACGACGGTCGATAGTACTCACCTTGAGTGTACTGTGTCCCGGCAAAAATATAGCCAGCAGCCGAACACGTCGCAATGCATTGCTCGTTCGTGTTGAGCGCGCCGCTGTAGATGTTGGTTTGAAGCTGCCGACCAGGGTTGTTCTCTTTGAAACAGCCTGCATATCTGTAGATTCCTTGTTGAGTGACAGGGTTCAGTGGGGGTGCTTGTTCAGAGACCGCGTTGCAAAAAAACTGAATCAACTGCTTGCCGAATGTAGGATCGTTGAGATTCATGGTCCACTGAGCGGTGCCATTGTAGGGATCGACGTTGATTTGGCTCTTGGGAACTGAACAATAAAGCGTGGCCGTGGCATTTTGTCCGGCATACACAAGGCTGCCTTCGGCAAGATCGACGTTATTGTTGCTACCAATGATACTGCCAGCAATACCGAAGGGAGGTTTGCTGACGGTTACCGAGATGGGAGCTGCGTTTGTTGTGCCGTTGTTGGTAATCCGCAACTTGAGGTAGCGAGTCGTGTTTTCCGTGACATTTCCAAAGCTAAAAGATTTTCCATTCTGATACTGGACCCATCCGCCATCAGAAGTCTGGAATTCAAGGACAGCTTTAGGTTCGTCCGAGCCCGCGGCAAGTACATCAAACACTGTAGACCCTCCATTGCTGTCAACCTTGACGAAGACAGCATACTCGCCACTCGAAGTCGGATTGAAATTGATAGGAACTGTCACGGCACTGTTCGGTGCAACTGACAACGGCACATTGTAAAACGTGAAAGCGGATACAGCAGTTGCTGCTTGCGTACCGTTTGGCGTTATCCATGGCCCCGTCTCACCTATCACCGAGTAGGAGACTCTGGTGATGCTTAACTGGCTGTTGCCAAGGTTGCTGATAATGACCGATTGATTGACTCCTCCAGCCTCTTGTCCTGTGATGACTCCGTTCCAGCTGACAGTGTTTGGAGTGATCGACAGGAGGGGGGCCTGACTCTGACCAGTGCTTTTGAGGTTAACAGGTGTATTGATACTGAAGCCACCTGCCTGCTGGGTAGTATTCAGGATCACCGATGAGGAGAGCGGGCCAACGGTTTGAGGAGTAAAAGTTGCCTGGAAAGAGAAGTTTTGTCCCTGATTTACAGCAAAGGGCAAGGCAGGAAGGCCATTGAAAGCGAAGTTCGAATTGCCCGAAAGGGTTGCTGCAGTAACGGTAAGAGCTGTTATGGCCTGGCATTGGATGGTCATTGGAGATGTCGTGGTATTGAGATTGGCTGTGCCGAATTGAAGACCGCTACAGACCAGAGGCAGACTGACAGGTGCTCCATAAGCATAAAGGTATCCAAGTGTGGTGCCTTGATATACGATACCGTCGCCGAAGACAGGTCTTGTGAATTTTGTGGTCCCAGGCGTGACGAAAGAGTTGATCTCATTGAGCAGGCCATTCTCAGGCACTGCATTGTAGATTCGGAGATTGGAGCCTTCAACATCCGATGTCCAGACCAAGCCAGTTCCTGGTTGATCGTTCAGAGAAGTGACTGTGCCATGACCGACACCCAGGATGTAAGCATTCTTTTCTGGGGAATCGGCCACTTTGTTGAAGTAGGGAACGCCGTTGTCGCAAGAGAACTTGAACACGTGAGTTTGGTACTGGATAACATTGATGTAGATGTACCCTCCTTGCAACGGGTAGACACCGGCGCCAGCGTAGACTGAGTTCTCGTTCTGATAGACCTGAATGACGTTGTCAAGCTTGTTAGGCCCATTTTGATAACCTCCAAGGTTGTCAAGGTCGAGCCAATATGTCTTGCCACTTTTACCAGTCACCACGCCCATCCGTGTGATGTTGCCGCATGAGAATTGGGCGGGAAGTAGTTCTAAAGGCGACGTCCCAAGGTCTCTTCCAGTTAGCATTCTCTTCTCTTTGGTCGGCAAATCGCTTACCTTTATCGGCGCCATCCAGCTGAACCTTTTCCCAGGGCATAAAGAAGTCGACAATCGTCAAAGAGCCATCGTCATTGATTGACATGTGAACAGCTGCCTCTTCGAGAGAAGTTGGCGGATCTCGTCCATTGACCGGTACGCCATTAAGTTGGGAAGCATAGCCGTTTCCGGTGGCGAAGAACATCGAGCCTTTGCCGTCACTTGCAAGCCCGCCGCCAGACATCCACACACCAGCTCCTGGGACATCGGGTCCAACACCGGCTAGAAAAGTCAGTGTCGTGGTGGCTTGTCATCAATAGAATGCGGACTTACCCCCTTCTGTCGCAAATCTTTCCACTAGCTGACCAGTCTGCTTGTTCCAGCCAACGATCCAGCCGGTAAAGTTCCACTGGACACTGGCGAAGAGACGTTCATATTAGTATGTTATGATACCAGCCATTGCAACTAGTCAACAAGACCATGCTGTGGGCCACATTGATCTGACGAGTACTCACCAGTGACTAGCAAAACCGGCGTAGACGTAATCGCCGGTATGAAGCAAACCAGGACGTTGGTGATGAATACCACCATTGAAGGATCGCACAGGGTTGTTGGTAGCAACCATGCCTTCCAAATTGACGGGAAAATTGGGCTGCTCTGAAAGATCCAAGGTGCTGATAGCGTGTATGTAGTAGCGACCATTTGGGCGGCCAGTTGGACCATCAAGGCTTTGGTCAATGTAGGTTTTTGACGTCAAATACCAAGTATCCTCATGATTCATAAGCCTTGGATCAGAAGAGCTACATCAACACGCACCGTATCTGGGTCAATCACACCAGTGGCAGTCACGCCGACAGTAGGATTAATATCAACGCATCCATTCAAGTCACTGACCAAGAACGGCCGATGCAAATTTCGAGAAGCCGTGATCACGCCGGTCTTTGCATTGATTTTGTACACATTGTTCTGAGTCGTTGCAATGTAGACATATTGAACACCATCAGATCCGGTGTAGACCAGAGGCTGGGAGAAAATCTGTTCAGGCACATTTTGTCCGTTGATGAGATAAGTTCCGGGTAAATGGGTTCTGTAGAGTAGGCCAAACTGAGCGCTTCCAACGATAGCTGGGTCCATATTGTGGTTGTTTTGATAGCCAGTTCTGTCGTTTGAGCCGCCCCAGGTGATTGTGTCGGTGCTGGCGAGGGCGCTGACATGATTAATGAATAAGACGTTAAGGAAAGTCAGGAAAGTAATGAGCGACTGGACACGACAAGCGAGCGTGAGAAGCATAGTGCCAAAAGAGCGTGGCGTCGACAACAGCGACCGCAAACAGAGCAAGAATGTGAAGGAATTCGAAAGGTGCGCACATCTGAGGGAGGAGACATGGACATCGATCATGATGTTATATCTTGAGAAGCCAGCAAGCCAGCAAGCAACCACACGATTTCTGGCATTTCCGGTTGTAGGCCAGACCGATGTCTCGGCAGCTAGAACGGTTATGAGCTTCTAGATTGGACTGCACACCCAATCTGGCCGATGAAAGATGCAGATTACGACTCGGTGAAGCCAGGATCATCATCAGATTTATGCATCACTTACCGAAAGCAAAGGAGTGGCTAGATCTGGACTCTGTATCAATCTGGCAGCCGACCTTACG
The DNA here is from genome assembly GCA_035928285.1 of Vermiconidia calcicola. Taxonomy (NCBI): domain Eukaryota; kingdom Fungi; phylum Ascomycota; class Dothideomycetes; order Mycosphaerellales; family Extremaceae; genus Vermiconidia; species Vermiconidia calcicola. Next base: position 464,470 of record JAXLQG010000002.1, on the reverse strand, counting down.
TACCCTGCAAGGAAGTAGGGCAAGTCTGACCTTCTATGATCATCTGGACGGCGAAAGACATCCAAGTTTCACAGGGGAGATGAGCTCGTTCCAAGGAAACAGGAGATTCCAGATCGAGCGGCGTCGAGTTGGGATGAGAAGCGGTGGCGTAAGACATCTATCACTTCTTGCGAAGACGTCTGGGACATTGCTCGAGTGGCGTCCGTGGGGTAGTTCAGAAATTCAGTGGGCTGGCCGTTGAGTTTTGAATATATATCTGCTGATCTTGTAAGTCATCGCCAATCTCAATCGAACGAGCGTCGTTCGGTCAGGTCTCTCCCCACTACCGGGCTAGAAGTTCGAGACTATGAATTGAGAACAAGACATCCACAGTACGGCGGTGATGACGAAGCGAATAAGGGATCCATGTTCAGAGAAACAGCAAATCTGCCTCTGTTGGTGGTGACAAGTTGAGATGTCACGAGAAGTCGAACAGGTCGAGTGCACATTGAGGAGGCTGAAAGTGCTCTTTTTGTTAAGAGCTTCGCAGTAGTCTACAGTCCCACATTTGCCATCCACGTGCAATTCTTCAATTCGATCTTGGTCAGGTTTTCTTCGTTCGCTGAAGCAACCTGGGCAATGCCGTGGCATCACCCTCGACCCTGTCGATGCTGCATGGTCTTCGTTGTCCGAAACTTGTACATGTGTCGCGTCCATCGGCGACGTCGACATGGGCGACGCGACGGGGCCTTCTAACGCTGGCGATTGAATCCTCCTGCGACGACACTTGTGTCTCTATTCTCTCCAAACGTACGACCTACTCTGAGCCGAACTCCACGAAAACGCATCTACATTTCAATGAAAAGATTACGCTCCCTAATACCGGAAAGGGCGGGATATATCCACCAGAAGCTCTGAACAGCCACCAGCTGAACCTTGCAAAGCTGGTTGAAAAATCCCTTCCATTTTTGCCAGAGGGCGGCCAGGCTCTACCAGAGAGAAAGAGACTCTCATTGCAGGATGGAGGACTCAAAGAGAAGCCCGACTTTGTGTCCGTCACCCGCGGCCCTGGGATGAACCAGAATCTTGCAACTGGACTAAATACTGCGAAAGGACTCGCTACGGCATGGCAAATACCACTGGTGGGAGTGCACCATATGCAAGCGCATGCTTTGACACCAAGACTTGTCAACTCAATGGAAGGAAGCAGTCACAACTCTCTGAAGCCTGACTTTCCCTTCTTGACGTTGTTAGTTAGTGGTGGGCATACGATGCTTCTGTACTCAAAAGGATTGGTCGAACACGAGGTTCTGGCTTCCACCCGCGATGTCGCGGTCGGAGACGAGCTAGATAAATGCGGACGCATCATATTGCCCCAAGATATCCAGCAAGCCATACCTGATACTGCTTTTGGTAAATACCTCTCAGCGTACGCTTACAAAACTTCGGAAGATTTCACCTCCTGGGATGTGCCTCAAACCCGGCAAGAAGAGATCCTCAGGCCTTTGAACAAGTTTGGCTGGAATATGATGACCCCGATGGCCAAGAACAGGGATTTGGCGTTCAACTTTTCTGGCATCGCTAGTCAAGTCAGTCGCATTATGCGTGGCCGCACTAGCAGTGGTGATGGTGCTCCCATGAGCGAAGAGGAGAGGCTTCTTTTAGCCCGGGCTGCTCTAGGCACAGCATTTGAGCATTTGGGCTCACGAACCATCATGGCATTGGAAAAACTTCGAGAGCAGGAAGTCGAGATTTCCACCCTTGTTGTGAGCGGCGGAGTGGCCGCAAATGACTTCTTGCGCTACTATTTGCGTCAAATGCTCCATATGCGGTCCTTCGGAACTATCAGCTTGGTCTTCCCGTCCGTTGAGCTCTGCACAGATAACGCTGCAATGATTGCCTGGGCAGGCATGGAAATGTTCGAAGCTGGGTACCGAACAGATCTCGGATGTGGCCCACTCAAAAAATGGAGCATGGATCGTCACAGTGAGGACGGAGGCATTTTGGGGGTTCCTGGTTGGCTTGGGACGGACGGCCAGCGTGTGTAACGGTACAAATGACCATTTGGTACTGTGGTACTCGTATCGCGCTGATAGAATAATCCTGGCGCACGTTGCAAACCAGTCAACAGTGCCAAAGTACGACTAATAATGTCATATCGGAATGTAAATGGGTGGGTCAATTCACGGAGTAGAGAGTCCACATGATTGGCTGCGAATACGAGGCTTACCGGGATAAAAATCACAGCCAGTGAGTCACGCACATAAAGGATTTATCTCAGCATCTCGAACTAATATCCCAAAAAAATGCGAGTTAATTAAGGTTTGGTGGTGCCCTTAGTGCTACGCACTATAATTGGTCAGTTTTCTTGAATAATTTTTAGGATAGTAGTTTGAGTCACTAAACGTAAATACGTTAGTTTAACTTCGCACCACTAAAATCAAAAGTATCGAAAAACTTAAGTTAAAGCGCTCTATAATCATATAAGATTTCAAAAATTTAATTAAAGATTCGTAAAGCGTATAATTAGTTTATCTAGTAATAATGATAGCCCCGAACAATTTAGAGTTTTCTTCTACTTAAAAGTTAACTCGAATTTCGTATTTTTTTAAATACACAAGATTACGCGAGTTTTTTTTATGAGAGGAAACCTTTGCGATAAAAGGTAAGTTATACGTGTAAGGTCTCAGACCCTTCTGGCGAAGGCCTTTCTCTCCGAGAAAGGTTAGCGTGTGCACGTGATCTCCGCAGCATAGAAGGGCCTGAGTACTGAGACAAATGTAGGATAGAGTAACAGCCGCCTCAAATTGGTCCAGGGAATCAGGAGTCGACTGGCGGCTGATCGATCTCTGTCAATAATAATGGCATCGATGTAGCACCCATAACTTCGTCAAGAATTGTGCATGCACAATACCATACATAGTACTCACGCATACTATACACAGTAAACGGTACTCGCACCAGCAACAAAGTGGCTGAGACAGTGCATAAAAGTCAACCTTCGAGAAAGTATGAGGCTTTTTCCTGATAGAGCACATTATGCGAAGGAGGAACTCTGCGATGTGAATCTCCACCAGGCGCACCTCAAATGCCAACAATTAGGGTTCAAGTTGGACATGGTATTTTGGTGTTTTTCGCCACTGTGGCCTCTTTTGAGTGCTTGCATGCATGGGGAATTTCGGGGTTAGTAGAAGCTCTCATGCATGATCGCGACCGGTGATGCTGGTAAACGCTCAGAGAGTGTCCACGATTGGATGATAATGGCTGCAGGAACATCAGGCGCCCCAGAGGGTTCTCATGACGCACAGTACAAAGGTGGTCGGATAGGTCCGAGAACATCTATCATCCTTGTTGCAGCCATGCAGGGAAGTTGTCTTGCTGATCAATCCAGTTGACTTCCAAGGATAGCACCTCCGATGTGGGCAGAAGCGGTACACTTCAGTGAATGGATACTGTGATACACATTCGTGCGTCCAAAGTGGTCGCAGCAACCACACTCGACCAGGGATGGATCATGATTCGCACCTCAAATCCAAAGTTAACGCTTCATCGGAGTGTATTTCGCCCGCACCCGCACTCACGTGACCTTCAATTATGCAGTCGCTAAGCCAAATCAGGTAAGTCTGAGGCTGTTGGTAAGGCTGATTCGTCGTCCCGCTTGTGGTTCCACCAAACTCGTGGACACACTGAGTGGTGCGGGTCTTGTATCATTTGGTAAGCAGTAGTCTGGAGGTATTCATGATTATTAGTATTTCAGGAAAGGCACTGCCGTATCTCGTATAGCAAGACAAGCATAGCGGGGATACCGTATACTGCTGTCTTCTTGGTCAGACCAATAGACGTACTCTTTCGCGGCGAGGACGCAGACCACTAGGTTGGGTAAGTTTGTGTAAACAGAAGAAGAAAACTTTGATGGAATCGCCAGGAACCTGACCGTCCTTTTGAGCAGATGATGTCGACGGAGTAAAGAAACACTTACGGCCGACTGGCCAACCTGGAAGTGACTGCGCCGCAGTGGAAGCGTGACAGCCACGGGCAGGACGGAAGCGCGTCTTAGGGCCTTGGCAAAATCAGGCATCAACCGAGAGACTCTACGTGCCATCTCCCCCATCAGTCATAGTCATCATCAGGAGGACAACTCACACAACTCACCCATTTTCTCACTCTTCGACTCATTCCCTCTCTCCCTCTCTCAAGTGCATCACATCACATCTCAATTCAACCAACTCGCTTGAATTCGTAGAGACACCTGAACTGTCGTCACGCTGGCCTCAGGTGTCCCTCTGCCATCCACCGCCGCAACTTCTCTACCTTACACTTCACGCCCACCTTTCCACCATAACGGCCTGTTGAACAAGTTGCACCGGTGTGCACTTCACCCTCATTACCAGTCACCATACCCACTTCCTGCCATTGCCAGGGATAGATTCTCGACCCCGCAGCACAGCCCTTTGCCGTTCGTCTAGTCCCGCCACCATCAGTCGCCATACAAGCCTCCCTCAACTTATCGGCAACATCTCTCCCACCTCTACGCTGGAGTGAGCAAGCAAAAATTCTGGAAGTCATACCATCACAACACCAACGACGGTACTATCCTGGATCCAAGAGACGGACAGACCTATTTGTGAGTACATCGGCACCTGGTTTATAAACCTGAGATCTTGCGGTTTCATATCTATCGGTACGGGTGAGTCATAAGCCACGGGGAACTGTTCAGAGTCGACCAATAGACCGCGTGCTAAGTTCCAAACTAGCACCTTGGGTGTCATCTGCATCTTTCCCGGCTGGTTCGAGACACATATACCGTCCATGGCCTCCGTCGCCATGCCACCTCCTCCACCTCCCTTTGCTCTTCGTCGAACACGTCGACTCATCACCAACAATCCTCCTCCATCACCTCCTGCATCGCCAGAGTCATCAGCATGCGTTCTTCGTAAGATGTCCCTGTCCAAGGGCGCTACCTTCCACTGCTCATCTTCTCCTGCAACGGAGGATGACCCGGTTTTGAGCATTCCTCATCTGACTCGCCGCGCTCCGACATACTCTCAGTCCATGTTGACTAGTTGGCTATTCGAGCAAGAGGACGTAGCCCAGTCTATCGCAGACTTTGAGCACGCCTTTTCTGGTGCACGTGGAAAACGAACCGCCGGTAGACGACGTTCCGCTCAGAACTTCGAACAACAACTTGAAGTCTGGGACCGTCGTGCCGCTGTACCATCAGACGAAGGTCTAGGCTCTTCCATCAGCCCCGCCAGTGACAAGGGCTTGGCCCAGTCGTCCGAAAGGCTGTTGGATTCGTGGTCGAATGCGGATAGTGCGTTGGGGTCCTCCATCAAGAGTGACTCCCTTGGAAGAGTGGTGGTGGGAAACACCTATGAAGAAGATGGTCTTGCTCAAGACTTGATTCAAGGTTGGATTGCCCGCTGTGTTGTGATGTGTGAAGACGTTGTTAACCCAACTGTCACAGAAGCTGACTCTTCAGAGCCGACATCTCGCCGCCTCAGGCAACGAGCCAGTCGCCCCTCATCTAGGTCCTCAAGTACCATTACTCCCTTCGCCGTCACGGAAAGCATCGCGCCTAGGCCGTCGAGACCTACCCTGCGCCATCCTCGTCTTAGTCGCTCTGCGCGGAACAAGCTCCAGGAACATATAATCTCGCCCATTCTCCGGGAGGCACGATTTGAAAACCTTCATCCTTTTGTTACCGCCCTTGACGCCACGAACAACAAGAACATCAAATGCTTGCGTGATCTTGAACAAAGCCTCCTCTTCCAGCCCTTAGTAAGCACACTCATCACTCAAGGTCCACCAGAGACTGACATCCTCCTCAAGACATTTGCCATCTCCCGGCATCTGTATCGTGCCTTCGGCGAGTTTACTATCCAGCTCGCCGTCGACGCTTACCAACATCTTTCCGACTCGGAACAACGACGTGCCGCTGATCGCCCTTACGATAACGGCTACTTCCTTGACTTGGTCCAACAAGTCCATCAGCTAGCTTCCCACATTGGTTCTTCTGCTCGCGCTCAGCAGGCCGGTACTGCTGAAGAGAACGACGAGATGGCTTTCTCTATCAATGACGAGGTCACCCTAGAAGGTGGCCTCGGGGATACTGGCGCCCAGGCAGAGCTTGTCCGCTGGAAGAATGGCGAGGGATTTTCCCTTCGCACTGGCCTTCGGTACGAGCCTACACCTGGCATCAAGAGACAAAGCAGTGGTGCTCTCGATGAAGATGTCGCTCGCTCCATGGCCCGTAGGAAGAAGGGCTACATTCCCGAGTTTGTCGAGATGCATTGCTCCGACCCTTCATGCGACAAGGTCTTCACCAGAAAATGTGACCTTTCCAAACACGAAAAAACCCATTCTCGGCCCTTCAAGTGTCCTGAGGAGGCTTGTAAATACCACGAACTGGGCCTCCCTACCGAGAAAGAGCGCGAACGTCACTACAATGACAAGCACTCCAAACACCCTCAGTTCTACAAGTGCGATTACTGTGAGTTCAGCACCAAGCGTGAGAGCAATTGCAAGCAGCACATGGAGAAGAAACATGGCTGGCACTACGAACGTGCCAAGGGGAAAGACAAGGCTTCGGCTGGTTCATCCAGAATGACCCCAGCACAAACTCCTCAAACTCCAGGCATGGACTATTCTGCTAGCCCTGCCATTGCCACAAGCCGCCGCAGCAGCTGGGATGTTGCCAGCTCGATTCCAGGAAGTGCTGCATTGACCCCCTACGACCCGCCACTCAGCAATTTCGACTCTTTCAACCCGCCTCCTGTGAGCTATTCGAACCCCATCTTCCCAAGAACCACGCCAGCCATGCCGTACAACCACATGGCCGATGATTTTGATTTCAACACCATTCCGATCAATCAGAATTATCAACCTGCTCGGGCATATGTCTCCCCAATTGCCACGTCATCCATGCGCGGTCACAACATGATGGGCACCCCGATCACACCAGCCTACAGCAATATCACCGAGCCATCACCTTACAACGCCTTACTGGATGTCACTATGGATTGCACCAACGGAACTGTCTGGAACGAAGGCCTGCCCACCCCAAGCTCTTTCCTACAACCACAGTCTCGCAATCCCTCCATTTCCGAATATTCCCCCATGATTGCTGGCCCATCCCACACTTTCGACAAGGCTCCCATGTTGAGTCAAGACATGGGTTTCCCTTCAGAAGACTTCGCGTTATATGGTGGTGCAGCCAGCAATGCCTTCTCAAACCCAGCTGCTGCCAGTGCAACCTTATTCCCTGGTGGCCCGGAGGCTTTTGCTACTCTTGACGACGACCCTATGTTCAACGAGTCGTTCGACGACGCCCTTTTCGACTACGACATGACCAGCATTCCACGTTGATCAATGCACAACAGGACATGAAGCGGAGGAAGACATCGAGCGGTGCGGGTCCCGCTGCTTTGTAATCTAGTTGGTGTTTATGGACAGTTGGTTGTACGGTTTCTTTTCACTGCTCCACCCGTCTGGAAACCCACGAAAAGAAAGATGGAGGTGTCGAGACGAAGGTGAAGAAGCGGTGCGTTTTAGCGATGATTTGACGAGCGTTGTTATTGACTCTCAATATTTTTTAAGATGGGCAGATGGACGGCTGGGATTCAGATCGACACATCAGACTGGCCAATATTTCATGCGGGCTGGAGACACGGATTCTGGCACCAGTAGAGGTGTTTTACGCAGACTGGTTTTATCGTGTCTGCCTTTCCCTTCTCCTTTCTATCAGTATTATGATTGATCACACAATGTCCCGGGGCGGCGGGAGAATGAGACTGGAAATTGCATTGGGGCATAACACAGATTCAGATACAGATAAAAAACCGCATCTATCTCCAATCGACTTTGGCCTTTCCAAGTGTTTTTTCTTCGAGTTCTTCTTCCACCCTGCCTGTTTTCGTTATGTAGCTAATTCTGCAATGCAATCCTCGAGACTGTTGTGCAAGACGAGCTCGCTGTACGAGTCATCTGCTGCTCGGGGTCAACGCAATGGTGGATTATGTTAAGAAAATATTCTGATTCATCATGCTCATGCTGGGTCTCGTTTTTCATTCTTTCTCGTTCCTATTCTCATTGCCCGTCACGTCGTGAATACCTTACTTCTACTATCTTGGAACCCTCCGAGCGGCCCAGCCATCTCGGTCTTGTCCCTACTAGCTCCATGCTCTTGAGTGATCGCTCTTGCGTCCTCAGTCTCAATGTAGACACACCACTTGTACATCCTTCGTGGCTCATCTCAAATCTGGATCTAGACCGTTTGTTTCCAACATATAGCGACATTTCTTCAAATACTTCCCCCTTCGGCGCTCAAGGGTATAGCATCATTCCTGCTGGTGACAGAGTTGCATACAGAGTGTCGACAGATCAATTTTCACATATTCCCTTCTCCAACGCAGCCAATGCCGCCTCATACCTTCCCGGAGAATGGTCGCCAAACATATCTCGTCCGAACCTCAATTCTCCAAATCTCGTCTCGACATCGCGGACAAGTTTGAACTGCACTCTCGTCGCAGGCCGCCCGAGAGCCCGGTACAATTTTTCCGTCCTGTCGTCCTTTGTGTCGTCTGGTCCAAACGCCGCTTCGCGCGCCACGTTGGGGTCCAGTCGGTCAAACACTCGGGTCGTTTCGACCACGAAAACCTCTCCAGGCGGAACGAGCTTGTCGTTCACCATTGCGTCACGCAGTGTTTTCAGAGCTGTCCATGCCCATGTGTCTTCGCCGAGACCGTCCCCGGCCATGGTTTCTGGCGGAGGTGGTCCTTTGGGATTATTGTAGAAGGAAGAAGCGACCGCATTTTTTAGTCGTTGCAACACACGCGTTTTGAGTGCTCCCAGAGCGTCCGTTGTGTCGGTCTTCAAATGAAGTGCCACGGCACGGAAATCATGCAGAACACCAAGTGACAAGCACGGTACGATATCGGCGTTGTTGACAACAGTGGTGATAAGGCCGCGAGTGGCGACGCGCAGGAGTTCAGACATACATGCTGGAGTGCCATAGGCGTAGACGTGGACAGGACGGCCTGCCGGAAGAGTTATGGGTGGGATGTAAGAGGTGAAAGGACCACTTGAAGACTGATTGGTGAGTAATTTTGGTTTGTTGCCTGTGACAAAAGCCGTTTTTGAGCCATCGACACTCGGTTCGGAGATGAGTATGGCAAGGATAGCTGCCACCGCGCCACCTAGGGAATGTCCGCAGAGAACAAGGCCGTAATCCGGATATTGTTCGAGAGTGGCTCTAATTGTTGCCATTACGCGACTTCCACTACCGCCCAATAATCGTCGTGCTGATGCATGAATGCCTTTGTGAACCTTGTAGCGTTTTCCTTGCCAGAGTAAGTCGTCGTAGTCGCAGGTCATGTCGGTCAACACGTCTTCAAACCCAAGTGTTCCGCGGCAGGTGAGAACGACGGCTTTCGAATCGTCGTCGATGGAAATGAAATGGATTAAAGGCGATATGGCCGACGCTGACCAATCCGTGTTGCCGGTCACACCTTGGGGATCGTAGAATGATGAAAGAAGAATAGTGTCGGGCGGTAGTCCTGTATGACTAGAGAAGGAGCTATGCTCATGATGTACGTCTAAAGTCATCAGGTCGGTAGCATTGCTGAGTTGGGATTCGGCCGAAGTCAGACCCATCACATTAAGAAAATTCGAGCCGTACGAAGCGGATGCAAACCTGGCGAAGCGCCTCACTGTCCTAACCATATGACGGTCAGGGAATATACCCGGCACCTTGCCGTTCTGAATGAGAGCGTTCAAGATATTCTGGTCCTCGTAGATGGACTTTCGAGGAAGTGGAGTCTTGGGAGCCAGTATAATGGCTTCACTCGAGTCTTTGGTTGCCATCGAGTAGAGACTAGGCACGAAAGATCGAGACCGACGATGATGAGCTGTTCCGCTCGCAGAGTCGACTCGGGACTCTGTTTCGTTGAGAGCAAGTGCAAGCTCTGACTTTGTTTTGGCCAACCCACTCACGACTCGAGTGTGCGATCGTGTAAACGTAGGTGAGCCTGGCCTGCTTTCGACGGAGTGAAGCGAATACGTTTCCGTCGTCTGCGAGACGGTGGAATTTCTTCGCCTGTTATGCACTGCAACATAGCTGGACGATGATTCCAATTGAGTTGTGCGTTGCAGATTTGGGCTCGTCGATGGAGTGTGGCCATGGCTTAGAAAGCCGAAGTGTTTTCGGGGTGTCACATCACCACGTACCACCGAGGAACCACGATTTCTCGTATTCGGGATCGGTATAGACGTAGAGGGCTTCCGCTGCGGCGGAGTCTTGTGTAAATCCTTGACTGCGGTAGACGACGGGCTAGGGCTGAGCGTCTTCAGTGCTTTCTTGATCATACCTCCTTTTTCACCCTTGTTTTCGGAGGAATGCTTGGCCTTCTTGTTCTTGACAAGTGGCACACGAGTTATCACGTTCGTGAGAGGCGGTGACTTGTCGCGAGACGGATTCGGGCGACGACTCTTTTTCTGGTTAGCGACAGGACCTGGGATCTTCGGGGGAGGCGTTGGCGGCCTGGATGACTCGGCGCTCTCATCGTCATGTTCGGCATCCTGAATGACGGGGTTTTGGCTGTGAGCAGATTCGTCCACCATAGTATTTTCTTTCGGAGAAGAATCCATCATGAAGACATCATCATGATCGTTCTGATCCCTGTTGCCTTCTTCATTGTTGGTCAGACGCATTTTCTCGGCCCTTGAGGGAACATCCGTGCTGCTAGATCTCTTCAGCCCTGTCCGGAAGATGACAGTCTGTTGAGGTACTCCTGTAACGCCATTCGTAGGATCTTGGTGATTAAGTCTCTCTGCTACCATGACTGTTCCTGGTGGTGGATCAATGTGAGTGGTATCAGCACCGTAGATGTCGACTTTTATCGTCTTCGCGGTAATTGTCTCGGACGTTATGACCGCTCGAGCCCCCGTTGGTAGTTGGCTCGTGATACTGTCTCGAATTTCTTCGTCGGTCAAAGTAGTATAGTCTTGCGGAGATAGCGCCATAGCGGAAGGGTCGTACAACGTCCCTCTTTCTAGTGCTTCGAATTCTTCCTCGCCATCAGGGGAAGAGAACGTCATGGGTGGCGCGCCAGCAGCAGTGTGTAGGCTGATAATGTCTTTCCTCCGTGTCCCCACAACGTCCGCCCTGAAACCTTTGTCGTCGATGACTGCATCCCAGATTGTCTCTTCACCATCGGCATCCCGGAAATCGAGTTCGGTCTTTCGTCTACCCCATCTCTGCAGCATGACAAACCCTGTCGTTCCGACAATAAGATCCATGTATGAGATGATTTCTCCACTGTTAGCGGAGTCTGGTTTCCTGAGTTCATCCCTAATCAGGGTAATGATGGCAGCGACGGCGCGAGAGGACTCGGTAGATCCAAGTATGGCGTTCAAAGTGGCCAATCCCTGTATGGACAAAGACGATACCGAGTTCATGGACGCCTCGGTAAGGTAGAATCCGGCGGAGGCAACGAAGGAGATGGTTGAGATGGTCGAATACAGCGCAGATATCTGTGGCCTTATTAGTCTCTAGTCCCCCTGTTTTGAAGAGCCGTGCAGTGTACACTTCTCTCCAGCAGATTCTCTGCCTCAGCCCTGCCGACTTCGCCATTACTCCTGCTGGATACATCTCTTCCCGCTGCAACGAGTATTGCTTCCAAAGCACTTCTGCTGACAGACAGAGTCTTCAACGTGGCTTCCCTGCCAGCGTAGAGTCCCCAACCCCCAATTTTGGTGCCTGCGCGAACGTAGAAGGAAGTAAGGCCAGTGAGGCCGCTTACGACTGCGGCGGCGGGCGCGGGCAGTAAAGTACTTCCTTGCTGCGGTTGTGCAAGGACGATTTCGTTTTGGGCATCATCGGCCTCTTCAACGTGGTCCTCATCTTTCCCTTCATTCCCAGTCTCTTTGCACGTGTTCCACAGCATTGCGGGAGGACAGCGGCGTGTTCGGAGGAAGCAAGCAGTGTGGAGGATGAGGCGGGCAGCGGCGTCACGTCGTGCTCCATGTGGACTCGAGAGGATACCAGGGGAAGAACTGACACAGCATGAGAAGCGTTGGGAATATGTAGATGCAGGTACGCGTACTTGGCATAGCAGCAGTTCCGTTAGAAGGCTGAAGAGCATTTACCATGCTCGCATTGTAGGTTCCATGCCAATCACAGCGGGTACATGAAGATGACGTTCTGTCACATGTCATTTATTGCCAACGCAGCCAACGCAGGACATTTTATAAGCGAGTTTCAAATATCGACAACGCACATGCAAGCAGAACATGACAGCAAAGCGCGCCGGATACAATACGACTGGAAAGGGACCTCATGCGTATGTTCAATGTGTTACATTTGGCTCCGTAGAGCGCTTCCAGTCCATGGAATGATATTTGCAATGATGCTAATGATGCCCTTTCCAACTCCATGCTAATGATGCTCCTTCAATAACGAGTGGGAGTGATACCAATACAATAACAATAATCAGGTCATTTCGACCTCTTCGTCCTCCCCCATAACAATAGCATAAGAATATGACGTCTCACCACCGACGTCCTCCATATCCAATTCACCTAGCCCCAAAACAGTCTCCTAGACTCCCTCAATATACGCATCCGCAGGGATCGCCCCCTGTGCCTTCAACTGCGCGAAATTTGCCATGGCAGTCTGATAGTCCCAGTTGTTCGCCGTCAAGCAATTTTCCACCCATTGCATCTTGAGCTTCGTTTCGAAGCTGAATTGGAGTCCCATTTGCTCTTTCAAGAGCACATCTGCCGGTTTCTCTGGGGTCGCAAATCCGAATGTCGAGCCGGGAGGGAATTCTGGGTGTACTCGTGTGGGTTCAGGGCCTGCTTGTGGCTGGGCCTGAATTGGCTGAACTGCACCGCCACCGAAGGATTGTTGTTGCTGGACGGCAGCTGCGTTCTGCACAGGTTCGTTGTTGTAGAATTTGAGGTTTGGGTACAACTTGAGCAATGTGCTCAAGGTATCTGGCTTGGAAGCGACAGGATTTCCGGTAAGAATAATGTGTTCAAGGCTTGAAAACTGGTTCTTCCTGAATTTCAAGGCCTCTAGATCTTCTAGGGCGTTGTTGGCGAGGTCGAGGTTTTGGATGTGAGGAAATGCATTCGCAAGAGGTAGGGTGTCGTAGATTGATTTCATCGAGTTATCTCGAAGGCTGACGCTCAATACCGCTTCTTTGCGCTTGGGTAACGTTTCCCATATCTTGTTTTCGCAAAGGACAAAAATGGCTTTGTAGAGCTTGTTGGGATCGCTGAGCAGGCCAGCGTTGAGCAGTTCCGGATCGCTGTTGAGCGTATTGAGGATGAGGTGTTTGTCTGCAGCGTTGTATCTGTTGTGGATGAGTGTGAGGAGGACATTTTCGACGCCAGATGTCACAGGGTCGTTTGGTCTGCGCGTATCTCGTGTGTTGGCTGATAATGGTGGAAGATTTGGGCCTGGACCACGTGGTGGCTGAGATGTCTGAGGTGGAAATTGGCCACGAGGACCAGATGGCGGTTGTGTTGACCCATTTTGGAACTGATTTCGAGGTGGCTGGGATACTCTGGCCCCGAACGGTTGGTTTTGAGTTTGAAATGGTTGTGACTGTGGCGCATTGCGTGGAGGCCGGGCGTCTTCTACGACGAGATTTGCTCCAGCGAAAGAAAAGCCATTCAGATGAGTAAAACGACTTTTGTCGGCTTCGTTGACCGTGATAAGTAGGACGGACCGGCCTGCCAACTTGTAGGACAAGATTTGTCGACTCGACTTTCTCCCTAGGAAAGCGAGAAGCGCCTCCAGACCTTGGTCTTCGGATGTAGTAGAAATTTTGCTGGTTGTCCAGCCTTTGACTGCGAGCTGGGAGGTTGCCATTGTTAATGAATGTGTGATTTGAAAAAATGTCGTTGAAAGAGAGTGAGAATGGCAGCGTATATTGGCAGTCAAGTGAGAGTGTGGTCGTGAATGGGATTTCTGATGGAGGGCAGCACCAGGCAGGACCTCGAGTAATTTTGTACGAGGATGTGAACGGAGCCTCGTTTTCACAGTCACGTGCGTACCGCTGTACAAACTTGACTAGTACCGATCGTCCACGCTAGCACTGGGTGAAATCTGGCATCATCCGAACATGCACTGTCTTGGCACCTCTCGACTGGATTTCCGCACCCTCGACATCTATTTATTCCCCGGCCGACAGGGGCCCGCTTTCATTATGATTTCTGGGAACAAAAGCCTCGAAACGCCATACAATAACCTTTGTTACTCCGACAAGGCAGTCACAAATGACAACAAAGAAGAAAGACCACGATAATGCTTCGGGAGTAGTACGTTCGAATATTCATTCATTCATTCCTATCGAGCATGACCTCTATCTTCAGGCGGAGCAGGACTCGTAGCCTTGCTCCCAAAACGTCCTATACCTCCAAACCCTCCCAAATCTCGTTTGAAGAATTTCCCAATGTTCTTCAGGTTCTCATTCAACTTCATCCCCGCCTCTGCGCCCGAGAATGACCCATCACTTGCCACATTGATGGCAGGCACACCACCAGGAGGTGGGCTTTGCGCTCCATCCCTAGGGGTACCCAGAGCTGGACTGCTGAAGCGATCGATGATCGCATTGCCCAGTCCAGACGCATCGAACTTCATGTTCGCTGGAAGATTGGCAGTACTAAGCGACGCAGCCGCCGAGTTGCCCAAAGCGGACAAGTTGTGCAATGCCACCGCAGGAGTCGATGCTGATCCGGCCGCCGACCCTGACGTCGAAAGGTGGAGTGCTGTTAGAAGGGGCGACTTTTCTACCAATGAATCCTTGTAACGAGGACTGAATTTGTGCATCTGGAATAGTTCCACCAGATGGGTCTGCTCTGCTTTTGACCTGATTCCTTTGAGTTCAAGGACTTTGCGGAAGTTGACTTCTGATAAATCTGCAATGTGGATGAGGTAAGCCTGCACCATTGCTTCAGGTGGAGATGGCCGGACTTGTAGGGTTTTCAGTAACGGTTCAATTTTGCCGAATACCCCTGTGACCCGCTTCAAGAAAAGAGCAGGAGGTGTGCCTGGTAGTATGTGACTTAAAGTATTCCTGATTTCGTGAGTGTCGAGCAACATTTGTTCGGCGCCACCTTCAGAGATCGGCCTACACTGCGCAATGTTTGAGATGTAAGTTGAGGCAAGAAGCTCAACCAGATTGTCAGCAAAAGCACGTGCATATTGCTGCTTGTGTAGCATCCCCAAGATCTCGTTCGACCTCTCCTTGATGCGGCTTTGCAGACCTTTGATATAAGAGCTCTGGTTTTCACAGCTCTCGATCTTGGACCATGCTGTATTCCTCATCTCTCGCCAACTAGGCTCAAGATCGACTTCTACCCGGCGGACTAGGCCGCGAACAGCGGCGCTCGCTATACCCATGAAAGCGTCTGCTTGACTTTGTAAATCCACACTGTCCTTGAGGTTGTCGTCAATACGACTTTTGATCTTGTCTTCCAGGGAATTGGACGTGTTGAAGCAATAGTCTGCCGTGTTCAAGACTGATATAAAGTCTTCGATAGCTGGCATCCGTGATGGTGTTCCATCCGAGGGCTTTTCAGATATGTAGAACAGAAGCACTTGCTGGGCGTACTGGTCTAAATAGCGTCCGAATACCTTGGACAGATCCAGCAATGGCTGCCCAGTCGAGAGCTTTGCACACTGAGCCAATGAGTGACGATAGAAGTTGAACAGCTCCGTAGACGACGTTATGACTTGCTGAGAAGAAAATTCCTCGTCCGCGAGTCTTGTCGGCCTCTGCTTGTATTGTGGTATCAAGCGTGCGAGTTCTTTGTCCTGGGCAACGACCCACAGACTCAAGTATGGCTCGAACGCATTCGATATAGGCTGTCCAAATATCGGAGCGTCGTTGCTAGAAGCCACAGTGTCAATCGACGTTCTAGAAGATTGATTGAATCGTCGTTCTAGACTGTGCTCGAAATCTAGTGTTTGTTGAAGACAGGATAATAACAGTTTAACGTCAATGGTCTGACCATTGCGGGTGGTCCTGGACAGAATGCCTTTGTAGTCGTCCCGAGTGCCTTCTGCAAAAACGTTCGCAAGTACTTCATTGACACGCCAGTGGGGAGGGAAAATGGCGGCGTGCTCTTCGTCGTAGACTTTCAACGTCTTCTTGAACCATGCATACCTTCGGTCGATATTGTCTAGCGAACCTGCCTCCTGGTCGCCCTTAAAGATGTGTCGATATTGCCGCAGTTCGGTGTTGCAGTACCAGGTAATCAACCGAGATCGGGCAGCGTCACCGAGCGCATCAACAACTGAGCACGCTTCAAGTAGCAAGCCTCGCTTCTGAGCCACCTCCTCCTTTGTGAATGTGATCTCGAAATCTTCGCAGACTTGCTCAAGCAACTCCCGTTGAAGGTCTGCGACATTCCTGCTGAGAGTTGCAATCTGGTCTATAGAGCGATATGACTTGAAATGAGCCATGAGCTGGATAACAGCCTGGAGGAGCTGGGCACACTCGCGGTACTGTCTTGTCTTGCTCAACGCTCGCAGTTGCTCGTAGGCAGTCGTCAACATCTGAAGCCGTTTCAGTGCCGTCATGGATAGTGTCAAATTCTTCTTTGTGTTGTCCAGCTGCTTGATATCAGCTGTCATCTCGGTGATATTGCGCTCGGTCTGTAAAGCTCGTTCCCGGACATTTTCGATTCGGTCAAATAGTTCGGCCAGTTCTGCTTTCGTGGTCTCCATCCGCTGGAGGCATTCCGCGTTCGCTTGGATTTGCTCATCCTCGAGAGCATCAATCTCGTTTTCCAGGTCATCTTGATAGGCCTGAAGTATCTGGTATGTGTGGCTAACGGAGGAAAGAGTAGAGGGATGTGAAAAGACCTGGTTGAGATGTTCTATGGGGTCATAATCGTCTACAAATGTCAGAAGAGCCATATGCCGAGCGTTCACGAAGTACTCGCCCGAATCCAGCAGGTCTACCTCGGACGGTATGCCATTCATGTGGCCTGCGTGTCTCAGAGCCAGAGTAGCACAGATGATGAAGACACAAGGTGTGAGGTCTCGGTCGTTCAAAGCGCCAAAACCAAATGACAAGCCTGCTTACGCCCGAAACACCGGAGTTCGTTAAGTCAGTGACCGGTCGTTTGGCGAACAATCTACCTGGTAGTTGGGTGTTCGTGGTGCCTGTCAGTTGCGGAGATGCCAGATCAACACAGCACGCGCCTGCAGGGTCGCCGCCTATCCTGCCGCTTTATCATCGAAGACTTCACCTTGCCTCGCACACAAGATGCGACGGCCCTACAAGGTTTGCACAGTCTGATCTGAAGCTCTTTGTCATCTAATCGGCTTACTGGTAACGGAGTACTTCAAAATATACTGGCATCTAGCACAAGCCCATGGAACCCCATTCTCCAATGCGTTAGGTGAAAGAAGCCTTCGTTCCGAAAGTGGTTTAGACCAAATTTCTCACTAGTACCCAGATTATTTTATTTTTGTTTCTTCATCATTTCTAACTTATGCCCACTTGTTGGCCAGCATCAGAGACCGCCATTCCGAGCCCTCATGGTTTCTGCTCGATTCTCCTTCTCCAGAACTCTTTAAAATATAGGTAAGCGGCCACCTTCCCAACAACCATACACATAAACCCTCTTTCTCCCTCTGCCTTTATGATGAATATAAGAAACCTTACGGCATTAGGAAGAGCCGGAAAAGGATGCCAGGGAAAACTGAACACACCTTGTGGCCGGAAAGTGTATCGTCAAATACCTTTCACAGCTCAGGGACTGTGTTCACCTGGCGTCGGTGCTTAAAATGGTTCTTCTGATCCTTACTCACCCTTCGTTTCCCGTACCTTGTCCTATATCGCCCAGGCTTATGGCAAAACCGCTGACAATACATACAGCATCTAGATACCTTGGTCGGGACGATAACCCCGCTCCAGACTTGTCGAGCAGTGATAGAAACAACCTTGGGAGGCAATGAATGATCCTCCGATTTCCGTTGCGGGCGTACCAGATTTTATCTCCCACATGCTACTAACCAAGCAAAAAACTCCCATGCTAGATGCATCATGCGAGGTCCATACAACCAAATACATTTCTTTTCTCCATGGACACCTGTCACAGGCCGCGAGGCCTCTTGAAGTCTTGTCCAACGTTAGAATTGTTTTCTTCCTTATCCTTGGTGAATTTTCTTCAGCCTCGAACTCCCCTCATACAACCCTCTATCGATCGCCGCCGCGACGGTCAACGTGCCGCCAATCACCGCGCACACACCCGTCAAGAAGTTGGCAAAGGTCTTCGGCCTGGCCTCCCGATTGATCACCTTCATCGGACTGATATCGTATGAAAAGAACACCCCCGGTATTCCACCATGAGCGTGCAGCCGCTCCTTATGCCCCTCCGCCGCATCTGACCCTCCACTCAACGACCTCTTGTGGCTCGTGACCGAGTACTGATGCGTCTCGATGCTGCCCTGATTGCCCGCCCCGCGGCCCTGCATGCCCAGCGGTATCAAATGACTCAGGCTCGAATGCTGCTTCATACTGCGATCCTCGTCCCAGCCAAGCGGCAGGTACGACGTCGAGACCACCTTGATGAAGTACATGAAATTGTACGCCGCCTCTTCCGTGTCCTGTCTCTGCCCGTCCAGCGGATTCGTATGGTGGTGATCACTCCACTTCGCGGCCGTCTCGTCGGGCAATTGCGGTCCAAAGCGCAGGGAGTGTATCTCGTGTGTGAATGTATGTCCCCCCTCGACCGGCGTGTCGAAGTAGTTGTTCAGATCGTGCACGTGCATGTTTCCATTGCTGAAACTGCGTCCCGGAGCGATGTGGAAGTTGCCCACCACCTTATTGACGCGAACGACCCCCTCGATCCTACAGCCTTCCTGTCTCTGTTCGTCGAGTCGTTCGCCGTAGCCTTCGCGCTCACATTGTTCGACTCCCTCGCCTCGCCCAAACGCCCAACTATTCGTGGCGTATGCTTCTCGTACTTCATCGCAAGTATTGCAACACCCAGATTTCTTCGCATTCGGAGGCGATGGTGCTGAGTAGCACGATCCACAGTAGTCAGGGTCAAGATGGGACGCTGGATCTTGTTCGTGCAGGACGAGAGCTTGTGTGTCGATGATCTGCGATCCTTCTCTTTGCGGCGACAGTCTCACTTTGTTTACACCGTGCACAACGCCGGTCTGTTGTTCTCCAGACACATCCATGACATCGAGGGTAAGCAATTCGCAGGGTATTCGGGGGAACGTGATGTTGAGGTGTATTTCCATTTTCTCTCCTGCATTGACTCGGTCAGCACATGTATGTTCTTGTCCAGACTCAGGCAGGCCTCGAGTGTATGCATACCTCTCCCTTTATCCACAATCAACTCTGGCTGCACCAGTATTTTTCTGTAGTCCGCCCATTCTGCCAGTACGAGGTATATTATGATGACGATCGATGCTATGGTGACAATGCCTCCGGACGTTGTTCGTATGCGAGCATCTTCGACTGTCTTTGTGAAGGCGTCAAGCCGTGTGAACCTCGACTTGACGGGCATGGTACCGGAAATACTTCAGCGGAGACCGCGCGAAATGCGCTTGATCTCCCACTGGCGTATTTACTCTCGTCAGGGTGGAAAGCGATGAAGAGTACAACAAGTGCTATGACATGTGCAGAAATGTCAAACGTGGTGAATGCGGCATGATCAGTATCACTTCGGCGCAGGCCTGGGAATAATAGTGGACAGCATGTTCGATTTCCCCTGCGTCGGAGAATTAATTACCTGCACCCCAGTCGCCCTTGGCACGGATCTTTAGATAGCGAGGATAAGGTAGGTCACGTACACAATCATTCGAAGGAACAAGGAAGAGAGAGGCTTGGAAGCTGATGACTGGAAATAAATGTTCAAGCATACAATCAATTGAGGATTACGGGAACCGTAGCTACCACGACTACTAATGCTGTTCTGCATCCATCGGTTTCCTCTGTTCACTTTTCATGCCCGTCTTTCTTCCATGCCATTCATCCATATCCGGGATATCACTGGGAGGGGACTAACACCTGAACGCCGGCTGAGATGATACAGTGACAACGGAAGTCCCTGTCAAAGAAACATCATGTCTCAAGCATTTAGTCGACTTCCTCCATGGCGCTCTCACCAGTAGCCTCACCAGCAGGAGCCTCCTCGGCAGCCTTCTCCTCTGCAGTCTCAGCCTCCTCATCAACGTTCAATCCGAGAGAGACAAGCTTGTGGATGCGCTCAGCGAAAGAGGCGGGCTCATCGATGGTGAATCCAGAAACAAGCAGAGAGGTCTCGAAGAGAAGTTGAGTGATGGACTTGACAGTGCGGTCATTCTCACCATCGGTCTCAACCTTCTTCTTGAGCTCGCGGATGATGGCAGACTTGGGAGAGATCTCGAAAGTCTTCTTGGAGGACATGTAGGAAGACATGGATGTATCACGCAGAGCCTGAGCCTTCATGATACGTTCCATGTTGGCGGACCAACCGAACTGGCCAGTGCGGATGGCACAAGGTGAGGCCACAAGTTTGTGAGAGACAACAACCTTCTCAACCTTGTCGCCGAGAATGTTCTTGAGGCTCTTAGCAAGACCCTCGAACTCCTTCTCCTCCTGCTCGCGTTCCTTCTTCTCCTCATCAGTCTCCTCGAGCTCGAAATCCTTGGTGATATCGACGAGCTTCTTGCCATCGAACTCCTTGAGCTGGGTCATGGCATACTCATCGATGGGGTCGACCAAGAACAAAACTTCGAAGTTCTTCTCCTTGAGGGTGTCAAGGAAGGGAGACTTGGAGACGGCCTTGATGGACTCGCCAGTGATGTAGTAGATCTGCTTCTGGTGCTCTTGCATGCGAGTGACATAATCGGTGAGAGAGGTAGTGTCTTCGCCAGACTTGGTAGAGCTGAAGCGGAGGAGTTTGGCAAGAGATGGACGGTTCTGGGAGTCCTCGTGGATACCGAGCTTGATGTTCTTGCTGAAGGCAGAGTAGAACTTGTCGAATTGCTCACGATCCTCAGCAATTTCGTTGAAAAGCTCAAGGCACTTCTTGACAATGTTCTTCTTGATGACCTTCATGATCTTGTTCTGTTGGAGGGTCTCGCGAGACAAGTTAAGAGGAAGGTCCTCAGAATCGACGACACCCTTGACGAAGCTGAGCCACTCGGGGATCAAGTCGGTAGCATCGTCCGTAATGAAAACACGTCGGACGTAGAGTTTGATGTTGTTCTTGGTCTTCTTGGTCTCGAAGAGGTCGAAAGGAGCACGCTTGGGGACGAAGAGAATGGCACGGAATTCAAGCTGACCTTCAACAGAGAAGTGCTTGACAGCCAAGTGGTCTTCCCAGTCATTGGAAAGAGACTTGTAGAAGGAGGCATACTCTTCTTGAGTGATGTCGGATGGGTTGCGAGTCCAGATGGGCTTGGTCTTGTTCAGTTCTTCCTCTTCGATCTTGGACTCCTTGACCTTCTTAGTCTTGGGTTTCTTCTCCTCTTCGTCGTCATCGACCTCCTCAATCTTGGGCTTCTTCTCGTCGTCATCTTCCTTGGACTCTTCAGCCTCCTCATCAGGAACCTCCTTCTCGGTCTCCTTGAGGACGTGGAGGTAGATGGGGTAGGAGATGAACTCGGAGTGTTTCTTGACAACCTCCTTGATCTTGGCCTCGTTCAAGTAGTCGAGCTGTTCTTCCTTGAGGTGGAGGATCAACTTGGTACCACGACCGATCGGTTCGCCCTCGGTGTCTTGGCGGATGGTGAAGGTGCCACCTGCACTTGATTCCCAGACGTATTGCTCGTCGTCATTGTTCTTTGAGATGACCGTGACTTTGTCAGCGACCAGGTAGGCCGAGTAGAAACCGACACCGAATTGACCGATCATGGAAATGTCAGCGCCAGCAGTCAGGGCTTCCATGAATTGCTTGGTGCCTGATCGTGCGATGGTACCGAGGTTGTTGACGAGATCGGCCTTGGTCATGCCAATACCGGTGTCCTGGAGGGTGAGGGTCTTGTTCTCCTTGTCAGGGATGATGTCGATTCTGAGGTCCTTGCCAGTGTCCAATTTGCTTGGATCTGACAGGGCTTCATATCTGATTTTGTCAAGGGCATCTGAGGCGTTGGAGACGAGTTCTCGCAGGAAGATCTCTTTGTTGGAGTAGACGGTGTTGATGATGAGGGAGAGGAGCTGAGAGATCTCAGCCTGGAACTCGAATGTCTCGTTGGAGGCCATGATTGTGGTATTAAAGGAGGTGTTGAGGTCTGTAGTACCACGAGTGATCAGTAAAGCTGGGTCAAGATGAAGTTGAGGTCAAATGTGACTGCTGAAATCTCAGGCTGCGCTGACTTTGGCCAAATAGTATATCCGGCGTCCGGCAAACAGAAACTCAGAGGTTTGCGATGGGGTTGCGACTAGGCAGGAACAATGGGAGATGACTTACAGGAAGGAGATATGTCTAGTACAGTTTATGAGCAAAGAACAAGATGTCTATTGCGCAGGAAGGTGGTGTTTACGAAAAATTGCAGAGATGCGAGAGAGCTGGGCAATTATACTCCGGACATCTGAAGTGGATCCTCAATAGAAAGTAATGGAAACTCATCTCTCAGGCTGCGACTTCAGTTGCCAAGATATATCCCACCCCTATTGGCTGCATTGTTTCGATAGCAAGCTAAAGAACCTTCTGGCTCAACCTGACCTGGACTTTCTAGCACATGCAGGCATTAACTGCGTGAAACTGCGTGAAACTGTGTAAGAATGATGTGGTAGCATTGGCCGGAGTCATAGACAAGATGCCGTGCTCGACAACTTTTTACTGTAGACTTGTTTGTCTCTACTCAAAGGCTGGACGTAGGAAGAGACGATCCAGAAAACTCCAAAGCACAGGGCACGATGAGCTGTTTCCTGACAGCCAGTGCACAGCCTTGTCTGGGTATTCCACGTGACGAGGCTACACATCCCATCGAACCTCCCTTTCTTTCCATGAGAACTCGTTTGAACTCAGCCCCATCTTTCTCTCCTGGGGACGATGCCAAAGCTGTAATGCCCTCAAATATACTCCTCGCAAGCTGTAAAATTCACAGGGCTTCGTGGGGCTCTAGCCTTCCGCAGAATCATTCTCGCTTGATTGGATCGACAAGTCAATTGTCACGCACAACACATTTCGGATCGCGCGCCAGCTTCCTAGGTACCAGCGAAGGCTATGATACATTTTCAAGGCCACACCGAAGTCATGATGGGTTGTTAAAACAACTCACCCAACTGCCCAAGAGTGATGCACTTTGCCAAGGCATGGGCGCCCGCACGTGGTTTGCGGCGAGTAACAACCTCAAATCAGCTTCAAGCCTCGATATCTCCCCGGCATGTCCTCTCAGATCAACCAAGTACCGCCGCAACTGCTCTTCCATGGATAGTCTCCTTGGCTTTTGCAGGCAGACTTCCGACTTGTGTCGACTGAACGCATCAGCGTTCTGAACCTGGTCCCCTTTTGAAGACTCCACAGAGATCGGAGGCGCAGAGAAGCTCTGCCATGGCTCCGGGTAGGTACCTAGGTAAACATCACATACGCGCCAAGGTAACCAACATGCAACCGCTTGCGGAAAAGGCCTTGTGACTCGAGCTTTCTCCAGTTACCTCCGCCACTCCGCCTCGAAAACCAGAACACCCCCCGGGGGGCCAAGGTAGGCCAAGAACCCGGATATGTCAATCGTCACCCAAGACTCGCTCGAGTCTTGGCGCCTGCAAGAGCTGGCAGATGTTTTCAATGCTACGCTGGCTCTCTATGGGAATACATAAGGTCCCGATGCCAGGCCCTTGACCGAGACCTCCCTTTGCCCCGTGTCCTGCCCCAGACAGGCTACAACTTGCAAGGCAACTTAACCCCTTTGTTGCAACCCCGCTGAAATAATGGCTTCCATGATGCCGATATCGACCCTGAAAGCATCAGACTTGGACCATCTCGAGCTGGACCCCATCAAGAGCAATGGTTCGGGGACCAGCTACGACATCGAATGGACAGAGGAGGAAGAAACCAGCATTCGAAGGAAGATCGACCGGCGCATAGTGCCCATCGTCACGATCTTGTATCTTCTCTGCTTCCTGGACCGTGCCAATATCGGCAATGCCCGAATTCAAGGAATGGCAACGGACTTGAACCTTGTCGGCTACCGCTTCAACTGGGCTTTGAGCGTATTCTACATCGTCTACTTGCTGGTCGAGATCCCTAGCAACATCCTCCTGAAATACATTGGAGCGCGGTACTACATCCCGATGCTCGTGATGGGTTTCGGGTTTGTGTCGATGTGTACGGCTTTCGTGAAGAGCTTCGGCACGCTTTGCGTTGCAAGAGCCGTGCTGGGTATCTTCGAAGGCGGCACAATGCCTGGAATTGCGTTTTTTCTCAGCACATTCTACAAGCGACGAGAACTGTATTTCAGAATCGGCATCTTCATTTCCGCCGCCTCGATTGCCGGCGCTTTTGGAGGCCTCTTTGCCACTGCTTTGGCCCGCATTCCTCGATGGGGTACCGAATCCACTCCCATTCACACCTGGAGAAATATCTTCTTCTTTGAAGGCCTGCTCACCATGTTCATTGCGGCCGGCGCTCCTTTCCTGATGCCCTCGAACCCGCAGACATGCATGTTCTTGACCGATAGGGAGCGGTACATCGCCAATGAACGTCTAATCCGCGAACACCGAGCTGTAAGTCCGATAACCTTACAGACAGAAAACATTATACCGAAGAACAGAGAGCTGACGTGAAAGTACGTATAGGATCCGCACGAACATGTACAATTGCGACACGTCAAGGCCGCGGTATTCAACATCAACAACAACATTGCTGCAATGGGCTTCTTCATGATCAACATCACCGTGCAAGGCCTCTCGATCTTCCTGCCCACCATCCTCAGGGACCTCGGCTGGACCTCGACCAAAGCGCAACTATACTCCGTGCCCCCCTACGTGGCGGCCTGTCTCGTCGCAATTGCCATCGCCTACGTCAGCGACAAGACACGGAGGCGTGGCATCTTCCTTGCAGTCGCCACGATCTTTCCGATTGTTGGATTCAGCCTGCTCCGATGGAACACAAACCCCAGCATCCGGTACATGGCCATCTACCTCATCACTGCAGGCGCCTTTCCCGGTGGTCCCGGGTTCATGTCTTGGGGAATCAACAACTCAGCCGGCCCGGCTACCCGGGCTGTGGCGACTGCATACATCGTCTCTCTAGGGACGGGAGGAGGCGTTCTGGCAACGTATGTTCTCTTCCGCATTCCTTTCCATTTCCAATTCTCTTGCCCGAGTGTTGCTGGCTGACACGACGCTCTATCTAGCTGGACATACCTCGTTCGCGATGGGCCTCGGTACCCAATCGGCCACTCGATCAATCTTGGAGCGCAAGTTTGCGTCTTGGCTTTGGCCACCTTTGGTATATTGTACAACATCCGTGAGAACCGCGCCAGGGCGGCAGGGAAGCGCAATCATCGTCTCGAAGGGTTGACGGACGAGCAAAAGGGAGATCTTGGCCATCACCACCCCGATTTCAAGTATATGCCTTGAAAGGAGAGAGTGGCATCGGGCAAGACGGAGGTTCCGTGAGGATGAGATTCCACGAGTCTCGCGCCAATTCTGAGCATCGATGCTGAGTACCTTGATGAGAACAGCTTCACAGTCGTGAAGACAAGGTGCAAGATTGCAACCTCGGTCAAGGATATAATGATGGCCTGCAGAAAATAGCAATGGAGCGTAACAGATCGAACAGATTTACATATTAACATGTTCTGAATTTGGACATGTACCTTTCTGTACCTGGTACTTTACATGCACACATGCGCTCAAGCACGGGCTCCCGGTGGTGACTTTACTACAATACCTAAGGTAAGTTGAACATGGCGTTCTATGAAGCTGTAAATATTCACACAAATCTTTGACTGATCCCACTTCATGTTCCAGCCAGATCAAACGCCGTCTGTATAACTGGGTTTACCTTCTCGTTGCATCTGAAATTCATTTCAAGCATCAACCCATCACGCCGTAAAGCCATTAGATCCTGGGGACATTCGAAAATTCAGGACCTTGATAGAATTCTCACCCGTCAGAGGACAGACTGTCACTACTGCTGCTTCCTTCAGCAAGTCTCTTTTCTGCGGCATCCAGCTTGTCTTTCGTCTCTTTCAGCTCCGCCTGCAGACTTTTGATGTAGATGATCGCCATTTCAACCGTGCTGGCCTTGCTGGTTCCCTGGGCGGCGGCAGCAGAGGATTTGGACTCCGCTTCTCCCGCTTCTTGCGATTCCGATCTATCCTTCTTGCCCTGCGAAGCCAGAATCGACTGGGGTAGGAGAGTCTCAATCTCCTTCAAAGCAAGATTGATGCGGTTTCGGCGACCTTGCTCGGCGATCTTGTGGGATGTTCGTTTCGACGTGAGATTCTCGGCCAATGTCTCGGGATAAGATACACCAGGCAAATGCGTGCCCTCCAGAATATTCTGGTAGTTTGATTTTGACGCAAGATACAGAGCGCTCGTCTCGGCTGAAAGGTGGGCCATCCCTGGACCTGGGTCAATTAGCATAACTTTATAGAGCAATAGCTGCCTTCACTCACCCGTTACTGGGACCAGGGGGCTGATGCTCGGCGAGATTTTGGGACGCAGCGCAGGAGAAATCGTGGCAGATGAAGTGCTCTGACGCTTTTTGCCGGCACGATTGCCACGAAACTCGAGCTTGCCGGGTTTCGCAAAAGTCTCTGATGAGTCCATCCGTGTCAAGGCACTCCGAGGCGTGCTGCTGGCAGTTAATTTTGCCGATTTGGCAGAAAGCGTGGGTGTGCTTTCGCTGTCATCGCCCATCTTGCCGATATCACTGGCACTTGCAATAGGTTGACCGTCCGAGTCAGCTGCATCTGGCAACATAATATCTTCCAGTGGTCCGTCCGCCACGTGAGCAGAAGCATGTTGTTCCAGCTGCTTCACGGAGACTGATTGCTTGCTTGGCATCCTCATCAGAATGGCCGGGGTGACAGGATTGTTTGAGTTTTGAGCCGTCGCGTGAGGTTGGGGAGATTTAGCGGAATGTGGCACAGGAGGCGGTCGCATGGCAGCTTCTGAGAGTGCTTCCGGGGAGACCGAGTCGTCGCTGGGCTGGATGATGGCGCTGTTGGGCGCAGAGGGGTACAAAGAGGATGGATGAGCGGACTGTGGAAGCATGCTGGAGATTTTGTCCAACGACAAGGAACTCAACGAAGGGTGCCGACTACGGTGGTGAGGCTTCATGGCGGGCGACTGCTTGACACTTCGAGCAGGAGTACGAGTCGTGTTGGTGGCTTTGCGTCGAGGTCTTTTTGTGCCGGTAGTCTGCGACGGGACATGAGCACCCTGGTCAGCGTTCAGATCGACGGGCGACGCGGTTGTGCCGGTGAAAGGTCCTTGTGCTTCAATGGCTGGTGAGGTCAAAGGACTAAAGAAATCGTCTCCTAAACCGAAGTCATTGATGGCGAATACGTTATCCAGAGGAGTCTGCGCTGGGGAGACCAAGGGGGTGAATGAGACCTAGAAATCCTTAACATTGCCACATATTGACGGAGCGAACACGACAAACCTGCTGATGGTCGAAGAGTATCTGCCCATTGTTTCCCATATGATGCGCATATTTGGCAGCCTGCATGTCGGCGCTCACAGGCGTTGGAGGAACATGGTATTGCTGCGGCATCTGCATCTGCTGGTACTGCTGATGATACTGCCCGTATGGCTGGTTGGCGAGGTGGTTCTGATAGCTCATGGACTCGGTGCCCGGAGGCATATTCATGTGCATCTGTTCGGCATTGCCATATGAGAGGTCGTTCGAATTGTTTCCGAAGCCAAGCTGGCCCATAGGGGTATCCAGCCCAGAATGGCCATTGTTCATTTGGGTGAATTGCTGGAAATCACTGTCCAAGTCGAGGAATTTGGTGAAGTCGTCGTCGCCGATCCCGGCGACCATAGCATCATCTTGCAGGTCGTGAGGCCACACCACATTCTGCTCGCGCTCTTGTGTCATTCTTGAGGCGGGTTATTGATTTGTGAGTTTTGCCCGCAGGTGGGCTGCGGGAGCGAGCTGAGGGAGACACGACTGTCAAAGCGTAGACATCGCCTGAAGCGGTACAGATAGGTAGTTCGCTTGCTAGATAGGACTCGAGCGGACAGCAGATGGAGGCGATCGATGTTCGTATGCGATGGAAAGAGGCCGAGCGACAAAGCCTGCGGCAGCCTCGTGGGAGGATGGAGGGAGAGGTGGTTTCGGAGCGCTGCGATAGGTAACGGGCAAAATTCGAGGGTCAAGAACGGTGGCAGATGATTGTGCAGTGGAGTTTGAGACGGCGGGGTTGGCTGCCAGTGGTGGTGAACACTGAGGGACGTGGATAGTTATCTCACTGCGACCACTCTCGCTCGTGGATTGACATTTAGACTTGCAGTAGGGCGGCGTTTGGCTTGGGCTAAACGAGGGTCGTCCGAGTGGAGGACGAGAAGAAGGATTTGACGGGCACTGAACGGGGTGGGCTACGCATGGCACGCTCGGACACTTGCAGGGGAAAGTGAGCAGCCGAAATTTCTCCCATCCCAGGCATGAGATCATTTGTACGCAGGAGAGGACGAACTCGACATCATGTGGTTGGGGAGGCTGAGCTGATGCAGGCTTATGATGTACATTTTGAGGTGATGGTGTGAAGCTTCTGCAGACTGCAGTTGGCGCCCACGTCCAGGGCAGCTGCAGTCGGTCTCGTCGGTGTTCTGGCCTGTTGGCCGACGCCTGGCGCAAGCGAGAGCGCGGGGCGACAGTCACAGAGTGGGATGATTCTGGGTACGGAGTAGTATTCAGTGGGCAGTCCAACATGGTAGTCGTGGGTTGAAGAATTTTTTTGTTCATCTAGAAAGGGATGTGCGACTGGAAATTACCCGAGACCGAACCAGCGCAAGTCTTCACCCGTTTACAAGGGTAAGTCCAGGGGCATTTCAGCTGTGATCATAGGCGCACCAGGCATGACACTTAGGTACCTAGCCATGAGTATGCTGCAAGCGTAGACACCGCCTGGAAACTACCCGGAACTGCGTTCACGAGATACGGACTGCTCGTGGTTATGCCGTCAGACAGCCACCTTTTACCAGTTCCATCCATCCAATAACACTTCCTCCTGCTTGCTCCTGACTTTTTGGTCCTGACGTCTCGGGTGTTTTAAGCCATGAGACAGTGAGACAGCATCTGTATGCTTATGATGCCCAAGCTCATTTGGTTACTTCACCCAGTTTGAGTATAGTATCCTCCAACTCCCGTCTATCAGGCTTGAGCAGGTGTCCTCCCTTCTGTGACTGCGCATCAGCTTAACCCGAAAAGGTCCGGGGTAAAGTCTACCTTTGGCCATCAAGCCATCATCATGTCTAAGCCCAAAGCCTTCCTCAAAAAGTCAAAATCAAAAAAGAATGCAGAGCAGGTAAGGCAGACCACTACCTCTCTGGAATAATACTAATGCTACTTCAGGCTCTAGAGACTGCGGATGATTTCCTGGCCGCTGGGGTCGATTTTGAAGAAGCAGCTGGCAAATGGAGAGCGGGAGACGCTGTCAAGTCGATGCGCTTCTTCTCCAAGGCTATCGATGTCTATGATCGAGGCTTGCAAAAATTCCCCAACAGTCTCGACCTTGCATACAACAAGTCAGTAGAAGCAGCCTCGCTGGCTTGCAGAGAGCCTGCCGGCAGTAAAGCTAATCCATTGTAGAGCCCGAGTGTTACTAGAAATTACAACTCACCCTATTCTAGTACAACAATTGCAGGCTCCTATCTTGGAGGTTCTACAGCAGGCTTTAGAGGCCCACCGATACGCACTGAGCCTCGATCAGGACAATGCTGATTCACTTTTCAACACTGCTCAAGTCTTGACCGCCATCGCCGAAGAATCAGCAAAGGATTCCAACCGTCCAGACCAGGAAGCCTTGCAGGCTCTCGAAGAGGCTCTCGAACTCCAAAATCGCTGCCTGGGTGTGCAGGAACTCAAACTGGAGGAGTCTAACCAACAGCAGAATGAAGCCGCCTCTCAAATGGCTTCGGAGGAGCCAACCCCAGTTGAATCCAAGGCTATGGACGAGGGCGCCGATGAGGGAGTGGTCACTCCGGCCAACAACGCCGCAGACCAATGGTTTTTAGCCGTGGAGCCAGTCACCAAAGAAACCCTCGTTGATACCATTCTCGCCGAGTTAGGTACCCTTACCACTCTTTGCAGCATTTTGGCATCTTCTACTACTTCGGCGCCCGCCAAGAGCCTTGCGTGGGTTGAGGAATTCTCATCAAGACTGCTCCAAACGAAGTTGCCAGTCCTTGTCCAGAACGCGGAGGCGGAGAGACTGCAGGAGGTTGCATTAGCCAAGGCCAATTTTCTATCAAGCCTGCTTGAAGCTGGTTACAGGACTGGGTCCATCGATGCAAGCACTTACAAACGAGAACGTGACGAGGCCTTCCGAAGCCCAGGCCTAGATTTGGAGCGAGATTTTGCTGCTCTGATGGCTAACGCAAACAGCCTCATCTCTTTCAATGCGGCTCTGGCCGACGACAACGCAGCAGACCCTTCGTCGCAAGCATCTCAAAGGTGGAATGCACTCTCTGCAGCCATCGCCAATATGACCGTTGCGTCCAAAATTTCTGGTCCGGTGCCTGAAGACATCGCAGAGACACACTTGATTCGAGGCAATTGCTCGCTACTGCAATATCAGTTGGGGCTTCCGCCATCAATGTACCAGCCAGCCACTAGCAACGCACCCCAACTTCTCAAAAATGCCGATACCTTCTACAGGAATGCCGGCAAATTGTACCAGGAGGAAGATATGAAGGCAATCTGTCAACTTCGAGCCTTTGTCTCACAAGCTTTGCTGAGCGGTAGTGACCTGATGTCGGCTCTAGCCTCCTCTAACGCTCAAACGAGTGAAGAGTGGCTGGAGAGTCAAATTCAAGATATGATCGATGAAGGACTAATAGCACCGTCGTCGTAGTCTGGATGAAAGAGGTCAGTCTGGTATCATTCACTGGAGACTCTGACCAGCCAGAAGGGTGATTCTGTAACGTAGCCGCCACCTCCTGAAGTGGTGCTAACATCACACGCCAACATTGCGGTAGCCAGGTACGTCCTTTACATGAAGTCGTTATGGATGTTGGCGGTTGTATCTGGAGGCCTTCCGACAGTCATATTGGCTCTTTCCCTTAGGCAGTACTCCAGAAGTATCGTGGAATGTCTGGGAGGGTGCCAGCGCCATTCCAGAATGTCCAAGTGACAGGCTGCCCTGCGACCAAAAGGAACCGGGTGCGGCAGAGACTTAGTGACGACTGTGAATTCGTTCTCTATCTGCCTCAAGAGAACAATGACAATACTCGATGAGCCGATGAGCCGCACCTCGTCACTCTGTCGACCATGGCGCAGACGCCGGTACGAATCAAGAAACCCCACAGTTCAGAGCGAAGAATTTCTTGTCACCGAGATGAGCTGGTCAAGGTACAGAAGCTGCACATCCAACACCGCTACAAGCAGTGTATCTCGCTCTGTGAACAACTTCAGAGACCCGAGGTAAGGCCCTCTCAACCCGCCTGACATTGCTTCGCTAACGCAGCCAAAAGATCCACGCTCTACACCAAGCTTTCCTCTGGTTCTATCATGCAGTCTCTTACGAGTCAATGGGCCTGATCTCACACGACTGTTCAGTCAAGAAGGTTCGCTTCCTAGAGTCGGCGCAGGAGAGCTTCAAATCAGCTTGTGGATGTCTACCATTACCCTATGTCTCTACCGAGCACGGCTACTACTGTCAGCCTGAAATATCTCCTCCATATGGCACGACCGATTCTTCTCCCATACCAAGCACGATAGAAAGCTTCTACGCGTCGTCGCCCACGCCGAAATCCGCGCCCACGAGCGTAGCGCAGTCCGACTCGGCACGCAGTTTCGCTTTCACCGTAACACCAATTCCGACATTCGGACCCAGTAGATCTTTTTCGGCAGCATCACAAGACGGTTCGAATGTGCCAGCAACAGATACAGGAGGAGAAGTGAAAGTCGAGGACGCAAATCAACATCCCACTGTGCCAGATAACCACCACTCTACACACAAGGACCGACTCAGCCAGAGCCTCAGCCGCACCCATACTCTGGCAAACGACCTCGTTCCGTCCCCCTTGTTCAGTCGAACACGCAAACATGCGCAAGTCACTCAGCCGGACGAGCCCACTGCTACCTGTACTCGGCCATTACCTCCACTTCCGTTCAACCACAAATCCGATTTTGAGATGCAAGGTTCTCGCGTCGTTCAAGTTCCCACCACCACGCGCATGCGTAAGACCGCAGTTCAAACTCTCATTGCCCAATACGAAGGGACTCTTCCTCTGTCTCTGCCACAGTCACCAGCACCTGCCGAGCCGTCGACACCATCACCATCACCAATGACAACACCACGCTTCAGAATGATCCGCGATGCTTTCAGCCCTGATCCTCACAACGACAGTCTAGAGGCCTACCTCTCCTCGGCGAGCTTGACCCGATACAACGCCGGCTTATCAGACTTTGCGAATCAATTGCGCAAGCATGTACGTTCCCTCGAGTTCGAGATCGACCGTGTGCAGAGTCTCCAAACAGAGCGCACAGCTGCGCGGGCGCTGTCCAAAAACAACCGGTACGCCAGTTTCTGGTCCTTCGAACACATACAGACAACACCGCTAAGAGGTAGGAGTCGAGCTCCTCGCTCCCCACCACGTCACGGCAGACTGAACAGCGGAGATAAGGAAAAGGAAGAGAAGCCGGACGACCCGGCTGTCGTGGCGAAGGCGGAGAGAGTCGAGAGATTGAGAAGAGCTGGGTGGAATGTGCGCAAAGACAAACACGGGTTCAAGGGTGTCGAGTGGTATGAGACTCTTGCAAGCCGCGCCGAGCGAGAATTAAGTGAGTATGAGACACTGAGAGGTTAAACAAGCGACATCATGGAACGCAAGGCCCCCAGAAATCAGGACCATCCGGGGAGACTACTCAGCAGTCGAGGAAGCGACTGATACGGTGCTGTACTCTTGCTGTGACAGGATCGCGTCGCCTGAACGAGATGGACTTCGCGTATCGGACAGACACTTGTACAAGCATGATCTTTTGGCTAATACTAGTATGCAAGGCTTGCTGTGAGGATGCTGGTTACAAACGAAGCTGGGTTAGGACGGTCCATGAGCTGGGTGCGTTGCGACCTTTTACTTAGCTTAGTGTGCAGATTTCTAGAGCGTGCAGTAAAGGCGCTGATGGATTCGATTGCAAATTCAACGAATTGGATCCATGGCAGACGAGAGGATGATCGAGCTTCCTGAACAAACTGCTGGTGGCATCGAATGCAATGTCGATTTCAATTCTGATGGCGCGAACTTTGGTTCACACAACTCAAATGGCTATTCTATTGCTCAGTGCTCAGCGTTCGCCTGTTCCTTTTGAGATTAAGCCCGACATCACTGAGATCGCAAAATCGAAGATGTCGTGATCCTGCTTGAGTGGGACCACTTTCACCCCGTCCAAAGGCATGTTGTATGGCTTTCTCGTGTGAGGGAGCCTGGATCAAATGTTTGGGTTCATTGTTGGATGGTTTGTGTTTGGGTTTATCGTTGGATGGTTTGTGTTTGGGTTTAACGTTGGATGGTTTGTGTTTGGGTTTATCGTTGGATGGTTTGTGTTTGCCGTTGCTTGCTAAGTCTCTTGGGCATGTGTGCTTGTATTGTGATTGCCTCTTCCAGTGCAATCTGCTCACCATGGATCTGTCCTGGCAAGGTGGCATCGGAGCCCCTGGATATCCATCCGGAGTTCTTTCACCTCATCTTTATGGTCTTTGTCGGGAAGCAATACCAGGCATCACCCGCATAGCAATGGTAACCCTTTACCGATCTGTCGACCAGCTCGGCTTCACCATCCACATCCACATCCATTCCGCGTATTGCCGACCTACTTGTCACTTCTAGCCTTCTGCAACCACATCCAGGCGTGCTTGCTGTTGTGACAAGGATAGCTACGCATCTATGCGGTACGCGGCGCCAGCCATGTCAATCCATGCGGCTGCCGACGGAGGCTTTGCTTTCACAACCTTGTCCCTTTGCGCTTGTATACGGGTGCAAAAGAAATGATTGCTGGCAGTGAATGCTGAGCAAGTTAGCAAACTATAAGAACCTCGTCTTCTGAGAGCATTTATACCTCTTCTCCTCTTCCTTACCCAAAAACAGATCAGACGACTTGTGCTCACAACAGTGCTTTACATACATTCCTTCAACAACAAATCAATCTCTTAGTATACAAAGGTATACATACAGCCCGTCCTCAAGTATCGCCGTCGATAGCAAGCAGTGCTTCCAGCTGATCACCACCTGTAAGTCGATCTCAAAGCATTGAGGCACTCAGGGTACCATGCTAACGGGAAGGGAGCATTGAGTGTCATTGCTTTCAAGACATCAACGACAGCATCATCATGGCCTCCTTCAAAGGATCCAACACTTTCACCATGGTCCTCTTCCTCATGAGCCTCTTCTCGTTGAGCTTAGCATCCGGTATGGCCCAGATCTATCAGGGCTGCGGATACGATGTCTGGTGTGCAGTCGTTCAAGGATACGGCCCAGGCTCCACAGTTCCTCAGAGCGAGCGTCCACCGCCCGACTGGATCAAACAGGTACAGGGCTCATTTCTCAAGGACCAATTCCCGTCTCACCCACAGGACATTGGTGTGGCTGTCATGTGTACTCGAAACAAAGATGCCAGCCCGATCTTGGTCACTCAAGTCGAATACACCTGGGAGCCAGAGAACGGAAAGACTTGGTTCGACGTGAGCAACGTCGCAGCAGATCCTTTCTTGGCGGACGGGTTCAGAATGGATGTGGATGATCCTGTCAAACCTCTGCTCAGCAGCTGCACAGGAGCGTACTGTGCGCCTGGCGATTCGAATTGCGCGGACGTATATATGAAGTCGAATGACGACTTCCAAGGGATGAGGACCTGTTCAGATTCTGTGACCATCACCTTGGTTCTGTGCTCTGGTTGAGTCACCAGGTTCGATCAGGATGACATCTGAAGAAGTAGCTTTGGGTACATTCTGGCTTGCTGGCGGTCTCACCTGTCGGTGTGAGGCATGTTGTGGGTATCTTTTCAATAGGGATTGTTCTTAAGACAACCCTGGGTTGAGCACAATTTGGAAACTGTATATTACTTCAAAGAGCATAGCTGCAAAGGCAAGCTATAGCTAACAAATGGAATTCATACATGCAATTTGAACAGTCCAGGATCGATCCTTCTGGGGCAATGCATTGATTGGCGCCGTTTGACATGAAAGTGACTTCCGTCATCAAGCCTGCAGTCTGGCCGCGAAGACTCACCGTGAATCTACCAGGGGCTTGAGAGGACACAGAGGGATGGGGTAGGTAGTTGACAGTGGCAGACGAGAGGATGGTGCAAGATGAAGAGTCATAGTGGCGATGGTGAGGCTATGTACGAGACGAAAGAGGAAAGTGGAAGATTGATTGAGGCTGCCAGAAGATGAGTCTTTCAATTCTGTAGCGCATGTCGTCATTGGCTGAGCGGAAGAGACTGCACGAATGGTTCTACTGTGGTACACGAGCAGTTATTTTTCTCCCAGCACACACACAGTACGTCTACACTTCACGATTCGACCTGTCGCCGACTTCAACTACTATAAAATCACCTGGAAGCTCTTCGTCTTCCATTCTCTCTATCCCAACTCCGGTATTCCCTCCAGACCAACTACATCCTTTACCCCTCTTTGCACACTCAAGTAGACAACTACTCTTCCTCTCCAAAGCCTCACGAAGTTTGCGGCAGAACTCTTTCGTTGTTTCAATCATGGCTGTGCGAGCACAGGTGAGATTCGAAACTCTCTCTCGATCACAAGTATCATGCGGCTGACCATCTCAGTTCGAAAACTCCAACGAAGTCGGTGTCTTCGCAAATCTCACCAACTCCTACTGCCTTGTCGCCATCGGCGCATCCGAGAACTTCTACTCCATCTTCGAATCCGAACTTGCAGACCTCATTCCTATCGCACACTGTACCATCGCAGGCACCCGTATCATCGGTCGCCTGACTTCGGGAAACAAGAATGGCTTGCTAGTCCCCACATCCACCACCGACCAAGAATTGCAACACCTGCGAAATACGATACCAGACTCTGTGAAGATCGAAAGAATCGAGGAGAGGTTATCGGCACTCGGCAATGTAATAGCCGCGAATGATCAGTGAGTTCCCTACCCATGATATTCTGGAGATACAAGAAAATTAACCAGGTTGCTGCAGCGTCGCTCTCGTCCACCCCGACATCGAACGGGAAACCGAAGAAATCATTGCAGATGTTCTAGGCGTCGAAGTTTTCAGACAAACGATTGCCGGAAACGTCTTGACAGGCTCCTATCTGTCTCTTTCAAATCAAGGCGGCATCGTCCACCCCAAGACAAGTATCCAAGATCAAGATGAGCTCAGTTCATTACTACAAGTTCCTCTTGTGGCAGGTAGTGTGAACCGAGGAAGTTCCGTCGTGGGCGCAGGTATGGTCGTGAATGACTGGCTGGCAGTCACAGGAATGGACACAACGGCAACAGAGCTGAGCGTTATTGAAAGTGTCTTCAGACTTGGCGAAGGTGGCCCTGGTGGACTGGACGCAAGAATGAATGCCAACAAGGAGAGCATCGTCGAGAGCTTCTACTGAGTCCTGGACTGGATTTCACCCGCGACTGCACGATACGAAGCCCATGGTCACACTCAAGTTCCAAGACGAGCGAAATTGAGCCGACTGCGCCACACCAGGAACACCCAGTCACTGGCAAAGTCGCAGTCGCAGCGCATCTTGACTTTCAACCTCAGTCTCGAGCCATATTCATCCTATTCCCTGGTTCATGGACTTCTCTGACACATTTCCACCACAGTCCTCAAGGGTTCCGGCCATTCGTGGGCCAGGCCATCAATTTCGCAACACCAAACAACCGAAAGAGTGGACTTCGGGGAATCATTCGCCCTACCATGGCCAAAGTTGTCACATTGGCGGAGGGTCATCTTTGGGACCCTTTGGCGTAACCATGTCAGAACTGCAAGAGTCTGCTGCACATCGGACTGGCCGAGTCTGGCAGGTGCAGCAATGGCTATGTCCATGATCAAGACCTTGGAGATTGAATGATAGCTAGCTCCACTGTTGCATTGGATGTGAGTATCACTCTGGCTCACCATACTTTCGTAGCCTTTCGAACCGAGCCTCTCAAGGCCACTCAAAATCCGAAGGGCCGTGAAGACTTCAAATATACTTGCTGCTCCAAGAAATGCTGCTTACTTCTCTTCTTCCTTGCCATCTCTGATGACCTAGTAGTTCGCAGTCCGAGACCTCGACACCCAATCCTCTCGGATCAGAATTACAGATATGCGGATGGTCGGCGCAAGTCTCCTCGAGTCCTGCGATCCCATTATTTCCCAAGCTACCTTAGCTTTGGTCAGGGCGTCGCAGCTTAATATACAATATTACATTGCTCTGCTGCCCAACTGCACCAAGCCGGAGCTCGCGCACTTTCTCCGTCCTATCCATAAGATATGCTAGCTAGCTAGGAACACATGCTTATGCCCCATGCCCCATGCCTAAAAAATCCCCAAGTCTTCGCTTCCGTATTGACGTAAAAAACGCCCGTTCTCGTTATGCCGCAATGAGTGCTCATGCCGGGAAGTCATCTCGCGGCCTTTCGGTTGTGTCTGTTGGTCTTATACAAAAAATCCAGTCCGTCGTCGCCCTCATCCGCAGAAGACGCATGTCACTGACCTTCAGCAGCACCACTTACATCACCTGGATGACTCCAAAGGCTGTTCGTCGACCATCGGGTTTTCCGGGCCATTCTTCATTACCACATCTCCTTCCCTGTCGCCATCGCCATCGACATCTTCAGCCTGCGCCTGTGCCAGGACATCCGCCATGCTCCTCCCCTTGAAATTCGTGTCGGCGTGAATATCGGTGTCCATTTCCATGTCCACGTCCCCTTCACCAGCACCTTCGCCCTCTTGCGGTGTGCTTGCCGGTGGAGTCTCGACAGGAGGCGCAGGCGGGGGAGGTGGCGGCGGTGGCGTGTCGACTTCAACCTTTGTCGAAGGCGAGTCCACGGACTCGGACTCATTCTCATCGCGTCCCTCATCCTCGACACGCTTGCGCTTCAGC
Source organism: Vermiconidia calcicola (assembly GCA_035928285.1). NCBI lineage: Eukaryota > Fungi > Ascomycota > Dothideomycetes > Mycosphaerellales > Extremaceae > Vermiconidia > Vermiconidia calcicola. The sequence goes on along the minus strand of JAXLQG010000002.1, from coordinate 426,291 downwards.
GTGCCATTGGCGGTTCGCTCGGACGGTGACTGAGCGTTGACCGTGGCTTCAACATTCTCATCCTCATCCTCGACGTCCGACATCTTCATGTCCTCGGGTGTTGCATCATCTGCGTCCGGCGACTCTGCTGGCGAAGGTGCTGCAGGTGTCTTCTTACCCTTGTCTCGTACGGCCTTTTCTGCTTCGTGCTTTTTGTGCTTTTGGTATGCCTTCTCAAAAAACTGTCTGCAGAACTCCTTCACCTTCTTCTGCTGCCGCTCGTCGATCTTGGTGGGATTCTTGACCCGTCCGGCCTTGTAATCAGAGGCAACCAGCTTCTTGGAGATCTCCTTGCCGAACCTCTTGAGGTCGTCCTTGGGGATCTTGTGCTTGTACTTGCTCATCGCATGTAAGATGTGAGGAAAGAGCTACGAAAGGTTAGCGTGACAAATACCCCATGAAGTGGTAGCAAACTTACTGTATTTTCGTACAACTTCTTCTGCTTCTCTTCGTCGTAGGACTTCCATCTCTCTTCCTTCTTGACCTTCGTGGGCTCCGGGGTATCAGGAGTACTAGTCTTTGTTTCTTTCTCTCGAGACGTGACAATGTTGTCAATGATGCTTTTGAGGACGTCTTGTTCGGAGGGCTGTTTCGCTGGTGGAGGAGGCTGGTCGGCAGGATGACTAGGTCTCGTCCAAGTCGTCTTACCACTGGCCGAATAGTAATACGTTCGGCCTTCGTTTTGAGCCGCAAACCAGCCCTTCGGTAGCGGAGGTGGTCCACGGTTGAAGGAGGGGCCGTGCCGTGGAAGAAAAGTTGCAGGTCTTTGCAAGGACCTGGGCCCGGATGGTGCTGAGAGGCTCGCAGGCCCCCGAGGAGGACTGTGTGAAGGTGATGGGGATTTTGACCGTTTCCGTTGTTGAGCCGATTCCCGTCTTTCGAACGGTGTCTCTTTCTTGACAGGAGTCGATGCTTCCTCTCGCTTCTTCCGCGGTATACGGTAAGCTAATTCAAGATTCGACCACGCATCAAGCAGCTCCGATGCTTGAGATGCTACTCTTTCATCAGTGTGCTCAGTGAAGGGTTGCATCGTTTTGTCGATTTTTGCGTCGACAATTTTGTTCCTGGTCAGTCGGGGTAGGTGGTCGAGGATGTCGAGAATCTGCAGGATTATGTTCTCATCATCCCTCCAAGCGGATAATTGTGAATTTAATATTTGGTAGCCGTGGAATCTGACGACTCTGTGCCATGCTTGATCATCTGTACAGCGCTGGATGCGCTGTAACAGCTTAACAGCAATCCACTTCTCCTTACACTGCATCAATGCGGCCATGACTTTCGTCACGCCATCAATGTCCAAAGACTTCGCCTCAAGGCCGTCAACGTATTCTTCGTCGTCTTCAGTCGTCTTCTTCTTGCGAGGACGTCTGGCCACCATGGTGTCCCATGTTTCGGCATCTTCAATACCAAGGGCCTCGATGACTGCGGTAGAAAGCTTGGTGGCTCTCTCGGTCTGCGTTTTGCCGCCGATGAAACCAGTGCAGTTTGATTCACCACAGTAGCAGGGTTGCGGGTTCGCTCCATACCGGTCGACATTATAATTGAAGACTAGTTCTTCACCAGCCTTGATGCTCCGCTCGGCAAAAATGCCCATGCGAAGTTTGTCGCCAACAACCCATTTGTCGACGTAACAATTCGGATTGCAGGAGTGGTTGCAAAAGCGACCAAGATTGCCCTTCTTTGTAGCGTCGATAAACTCGCCTCTACTCAGGGACATAAAGTAGAAATGTTTGATACCCTCGTTGTCATATTGCACCATTCGTTTCCGGAAGGTAGCTTCGGGAATCGTCTCGCCGATATATTCGAAGATGAAATCGTGTGGCCGCAGATCAACGTTCGTCCGCAGTCCATACCCTTTCTTGTCTGTCTGAACGACCGAGACACTTGCCCAGAGACGACGGAGGAATCGTTGATTCTGGCATGAGGTACCACAACTACAATCATTGGCACATTCCATCTTACATGCACGGTTGATGCAGTCGGAGTCCTCGCCGCACGCGTGATTTTGCTTGGTGGAGGGATCTATATTTTGGTCAGTCTGCTCCGTTTTCACTGCAAGTAGGCATGGCCGACTCACCCCATTCTTCCACGCAATCGCAGTCGAGAGCATGTTCGCTGAAGCCCAAATATTTATTCTGATAAGTGCAGGCATCGAGTACGGTGAACGTAGAGCTGGCTTCAGTCGTGGCGTCGGGAAGGTGAGTGAGGATAGGTGCGATACGAGGAGGAAGTTTAGACGCTGTTCGGGATGATCTGGCGGGCTTTGAGGGTTCCTTGGGTTCGGGCTTGACAGGCGAGGTGGAGGTTGAGTTGAGACCATTCGCATCCCTAGGCTCGTTCTTGGCATTCAAATCTGCGGCCGAAGGTCGTTTTGAGGAAGATGACGAGGTCGACGAAGAACGAGAGGACTTGATTTTTGTGGCTGGCATCGAAGGTGACTCAGAGCCGCTTGCTGCTTCTTCTTGCTTGATGGCGGCTACGCGGGCGTTGCTAGGCTCTTCAGGTATCTCATCGTCGACCGGCACTTCGCGTTTGACCTCGGGACCAAAGTCTTCATCTGCAGGCTCCAGCCTGGATGAATTTCTGCTTAGGCGACCCATTTTGACAATGACAGCGACCTAATGGAGGTCTTGATTGATGAGTTGTGCTTTATCGCTGGAGCGCGAGTGACGTGGGCAAAAATTTCACGGACCTCGCAACATCTGGGAGATACGAGGTAGGCCACCTTCGAGCTTCAACCCAACCAAAATTTTCTGTAGAAGGCCTGTAATTTGCCAATAAAATCCGTGCAGAGAGCCACGGCAGATATGGCGAGTGGTGTAAGTGCTAGAGATCGGAGCTGGATGAAACAGCAGGACAGGCCGATGATCTGGTTCCTCAGACAAACGAGGGGCACTTGACGTCCACCTTGCAGCGTACGGGTAGGCGTGAGTTTAAAGAGTGAATGATAGCAGATGCGTCTGCAATGGTATGGGCCAGTGTGCCGCTGCAGGTGCGATGAAGCAGGAGTGAAGGTTGATTATTCAAAATGGCAGCATGGGTTGTTGATGACTGCTTGCCTTCATTTTCCACCACGCGGGAGCCCAAGGATGCAGTATAGCTTTTATTCTTCCAGCATCGGTGACTCACGAACGGGCCAAAAGTGCCAGTGCCAGCGCAAAGATGACGAAGAGAAAGAGAGGAAATGACGGGGTTCTGGACTGTTTGTCTGAAGAGACAGATGGATAAAGCAAGAAGGAGGCGGTGGCCTCTCATCAACTTTGGAAAGCGAAGCGGGTAAGGCAGCAGATTTGCCAAGCCCTCAGATCCGAAGACTCTTTGACGAGCTCGTTTTTGCCCTTCACTCAGTGGCCTTCGCTTCCCTTTGTCAACCCAAAGCCCATCCACCATCCACCATCCACAATCCCCCCAGACCATCACCACCAAATACCAAACGCCGCTGCCGCCTGCAAAAGCACAGATACCGCCATGTCATTTGGATCAGGTCGCCACCCTTCGTCTTCATCATTATCCCACCATCGATCGCCCTTGCTCCATCTCCAAATTCCTCCCTTCAAAGAGACCTAATCAACTCTATAGTCCCACCTAATCCCTGTGCTCTATATTTCATGTTTTGCTCACCCCACCAGTACCAACAAACCATGTCAAGTACGCCTTTCTCCCGGTGGAATACAGAACTCTCTTTGTGCGCCACAGCAAGTCGCAAGAGCAATCGGCACAAGACTCGGCGACAACGCTTGGTCGATCTTCTGCGCAAAAGTGCTCGAATTTGCCAGGATTGTCGTCCCGGGCTTGCAAGACGAATACTCAAGTGGAATGCAAAGTCAGCTCTCTTCTTGATCGGTCCGGCTTCGACTTTTGTTCTTGACCATGCCCATGAGGCCGCGTATTGATGTTTTCGCTTGTCTTCCTGCATCTGCTGCCTTATCTCGCAATATTGAAGGTGACTGCTTAGGGGGCGACCAAGGACTGCTCGGACCCGACTGTTCTACATTTCCTCCAGATGCCGGAGGCGAGGAGGGCGTGGTCGGATTCGAGGATTCCTCCGGGTTCTCCTGCTTTCTCGCTTTTTCTGCTGCAATTAGTTCTCGTCGTTCCTGCTTCCTCCGCTCATATTCTTCCCGCGCAGCTTGTCGAAGCGCTCTACTGACTTCGGTGACGCGAGCCCTTCGAGTCGAGAATTGCGTATACTCTTTCAGCTGGTTCTTCGCTTCTTCTCCCATTGCCGCCCACTTGCCTGCTCGACCACTAATTGCCAACAACCTGGCGTCTACGCGGCGAGTCAAGAAGACGTGCGGTTCCTTGTTCTGTTCGTTAGCTTGAGCCATGATTCTCTCAATCTCGTCCCTGTAAGCTGTCTCGTAGATATCGACATCAGCTGCACCAGGGCTCTCACTGACAACGAGCATGTCGTCGTCATGTGGCATAAATGCCCCGTCGTCGTCGGCGTTTGAACTGACTCCGGAGAACGTGGAGGGTCCGATGTAAAGGTAAAGTTGATCCTCCAGAGGATCGTGTGCGTGCCCTCGCCGACCTACATCATCTGTTGTACTAGCTGGAGGTCTCAAAGAACGGAAAGGCGGCAATTTTGCCGGATCCAGACTCTCTATCTCTGCAGCTGTTGGATCCCTGGAAAGATCTTCTGTGTCTGTGCTGGCTTCCCGTGGCAAGGCTAATGGCATATTGACAACGCCTGATTTCTGCTTGTTCTTGGCTGTTATGGTCGTATCATCTATGCTTAGGGTAGGTACCGGACCCCGATTGTAGGTCTTCTCGCCTTGTTGCAAATCATCCCTTTCCGTAGAGTCCTTTGCAGTGACAGGCTCAGTCGCTTGTGCATTTGCTTCCTTCTTCATAGTCGCAGGAGGATACGAAAAATGTGCGTCACTCTGATCTCCAAGTATCGAAGTCATAGCGCCAGATTTGTTGCTTTCAAGCAGCGACTTGAATTTGTTAACCGCTTTCACCTACAGGAACAATCAATCGACATGGAAGGGAACAGTCGATGGAGATACTCACCACTGTCATGACATTTCTCATGTTGGTGGTAATTGCCGAATTCATTTCAGCTTCGGTGGGCGGGTCGACAAGATCAGAGGTATTTTCTTCCTCAGATAGCAATTTATCTGTGCCACGGCGGGTGACCCAGGGGTGATCCTAAAGCATGTGAGCCTTACATGGGCATATCAATGCACCCGTTGACTTACCCTCAGCTCGCTCATTTTGATCCGCTTTTGCGGATCCTTTTCCAATAATTTGGTCATCAAATCTCGAAAGTCCTCATCGTCGTCCGCTGGCAGTTCAGGATCTTCACCCTTGATAGCGTCGTAGAGCTCAAAAATGCCTGTCTTCTCGAATGGTATTCTCCCATACTTGAGACAGTACAGCGTTACCCCCATGGACCAGATATCAGCCGCTCGCCCGGACACATCCCCATGTCGGGCAACGCAGAGCTCGGGTGGTAAGAACGCTGGGCTTCCTGCCGACTTTGCAGTGAGCATCTCCGAATCCTTTGAGAACATTTCCGAGACTCCAAAGTCAACAACCTTGAGCACATCGTCCTCGGTGATCAAGCAGTTATCCGGCTTGATATCACGATGCACGACGCCTTGAGCATGCAGATACTCGATACCTAGAACGAGGTCTCGAAACCAATATCTGCAGACGTCCTCAGGATACGGGTCAGCTCTTTCGTCGAGTCCGACCTTCATCACGACTCCTTTCTTGCACATTTCCATAACCATGTATAGAGAGTCTTCTGTAGGGTCATCCAATACCTCAATCAGTGATACTAGGTTCGAGTGATTCAGCTTCTTCATGATAGCAATCTCTTCTTTGATCAGTTCAATGGCGTTCAACGGGGGTTTGCCGTCGTTGCCCAGGTTTCGGTGCATAGGAGAGTTGAAGCCATGTAGAGCACCGCGGCGTCTTTGGCTCAAGGGTTGGCGCAGGATATGTGATTGGGCACGCTTTCGTAGCCGCGCTTTGGAGAATTCCTTGACTGCCTAGGCTAGGTCAGTCGGTATTTAGAATGACCATATAAGGGCACTCACAAATTCTTTGCCATATTGATCGACTGCCAGATGCACGGCGCCGAATGATCCACGTCCAATCTCTTGTTTGATGGTGTATTGATTGATGCGATGCTCCGCAACCCCATCATCCTGACTGGTAATGTACTCTGATCGAGCATTGAGAGATTCCTACGCAGGCTAGGTTAACAGCTTCTCTGAATTTTCGGAGACGGATGTACCTTGACTTGCTTGGGCGCAGAGGGAGTCCGGCGGTGATGACGAAGCGGACTAGAGTACTCGGGCCTGGTTCTGCAGGGAGTCAGCTGAAGGATGATGGTTGTGTGTATCACTCTTACAGATGCTGTTTCGATGGCGGAGGAGTCTTCACGCTGGATGCAGGTTCGCTGTTGCCATCGAGGGGAATTGCATGTGATTCGGATTGGCGGGGCTGATCATGATCTCGAGTGGTGGGAAAGCGAGCAGCTTCCTCCGCCGACGTGGACGTAGGGGATGCGACGATATCCATGGGGCCGTCGACATTACAGTAGACCGGTGCCTTTCATCGAAGATTGTAGGGGCGAGCCTGTGGTCAAGGTGCGACATACCGAGCAATGGTGTACGTGAGGGCAGTCATCAGGATGGTGAGATAAAACGTCCGGCTGCACCTGCCACTCCTCGTCTGCCTCTCCAACGTTCCCCAAATCCTACAGAGTATTGATATCGTTGTTTAGCATTCAACCACAACGGTCCACGCAAACGCTGATGCTATTGAGAATATCTGTTGCTGCATTCACCATGCTTGACGTTTCCTGGTCAAATTGAATGTGAACAGGAATCACCCTTTTGGTGATCTAGCTGGGTTAGCCCACGATCAGTCACGATCAACTGCGCCACAATGGTCGTCTATTCATTCTACATCTTTGACCGCCATGGTAAGGCGCACCGAATTTACTGTTGATGTCTGCATGTACTGATTCCAGTATACAGCTGAATGCATCTACACAAGGCGCTGGTTACCTCCCCTGATGTCGTCTACCGGCAAGACATCGAGGCCGTCTTCCCAAGCCTATGTGAACGGCGGCGGGCAAGTGCGCTCTGGTTTGAGTGCAGAAGATGATGCTAAGCTCATTTTCGGCACTGTCTTCTCCCTGCGGAATATGGTGCGAAAGCTGGGAGGCGAAGATGACAGGTTGGGAACATACAACCCACGTTTCGGGACTCGACTGATATGAGAGCGCAGTTTCCTTTCCTACAGGACGTCGCAGTACAAGCTCCATTACTACGAAACGCCGACCAATACCAAATTTGTTATGCTCACAGACACAAAGTCTGGTTCGATGCGTATTGCCCTGCAGCAAATATATGTGAATTGTTACGTTGAATATGTGGTGAAGAATCCCTTGTCCCCAGTCGAGCACCCTGGAGGTATCGGCGTTGACAACGAACTGTTTGAAGCAAGTCTGGAACAATTTGTGGTACGTCAACATCATCGTCCATCTGTGTCCAGATGTCCCACTGACAAGGGATACAGGACCGCGTACTAAACGCAGCATGAGGGTTTCGACTTGAGCAGACAACCCATGCCGAGATGTCTCCGACGGACTAGATGTAATGGATATACATCGGACGTATACTTCGGCTCAAGGACCTTCCGTGTTTGGGGGTTTACGACACCTCTAATCCTTATGGCACACCACGGCAGCCATTTGCTCCGTCGTAATCGGGTTGACACGACAGGCTTTTGCCATAGGCATACCAGGTCCAGATGAAGGCACCACAATTATGCGTCACACCAATGTTTGCCAGTGGGGCGATCCTATACACATGGGACCCAGAAATTGGTCATGCTTTCAAGTCGCAGGCCTCATATACCGAGCAATTTGAGGTCGGCGTCACTGAGCTGATTTCCCAAAACAGGTCCTACTGTTGGAAAGTTTAACGGCCCCTGGTGGGTATTCAACGATGGCGGCTCCTGACGCTGTGGCACATCGATCTTTGCCGGGTGGTTGTTGACCTTCAAGGTATGAAAGCATGGGCGGCGGCAAGAAGTCAACGACCTTGTCGGGGTGATTGCAATTGTCGAGACAGTTAGTTGGTGAGCACCAATATGAAGACAGAAGTCTATATCTGTAACATGATTGGCAAGGTTTCCAAATCCTTGGTGTCGAGCTAAGGAGGCTCTACATCATGGCTTTAACGAATCATAAAATTCCGCAAAGACAATGCATCCAAAAATATAGAAATGATGACCAGTGAGGATGGGAGTTGAATGTACGCAACCAAGGCGTATTTCGTACGAGCTGATCGATGTCTTCTCCAAGGTTTCGCCCCAAGAGAAATGATCTTCAAGATCAGCTTGTACTTCGGATACCTTTAGGGCCAGAATGTCGCACTTTGCGCTATCCTTGCCTTCCACGTGCTTTGCCCTAGTTCTCCCTCTTCCTGGCAATGGAAGTATGGCAGATTTCATCGACTCCAAGCATCGATTATTTGTAAAAGGCGGCGGCTTGCGAAGATGAGGTAGACAGTTGATGTGCAGGATGTACGGCGACATGCAGCCCATTGACGGTATGCAAATCACAGAAACGGTTGAGACCTGTCTTGACTCGCATGAGTACTGCCGGACCATTACGAATTGGGCATGCATTGCATGGCCAATGACGAGTATATGTTCTGTTGAACACAGAAGTTGAATCTCATTATGCATAATCAGGGCGACACACAGGTGAAACCCTGCCAGTGGTAAGTGTGACTGTGTGGTTTGCTCTGTACTCCTTCGACTCCGATGTCTCGTTTTCTGGAATATGTTTGGCTTCGTTTAAGGCGACAGTGGACTGGGTGACTGGAGTGGACAAGGAAGACGTTGTTGGGGGCCACGACGCGATGGGCGGGTCAATCAGGATTTACCAGAGGCATGCAAGAACAGGCAGGCTGTACACAGTGTAGATACCTAACATTCACCGGTGAACAGCAGCCTGCTCCTGGCCTAGGTTGTGGCCGCATAAGTGGTTGACTGACACCTGGAATGACAGTACGGTGTGGGGGAATCGGATCGGGCCAGAAGCTGACTTGTCATGACAGAAGACAGGCAAGATCTGGCAACAACAGGGTATACTGTAGTAAGGCTTGAAGATGCCTCATCCATCATAGTGTTGATCTTGTACGTGGCAAGATGGCAGCTTGAAGATGTTGCTGTGTCTTGAAGCGAAAGAGACGATGAGAAATACAGCTCGATTCAGAGACACTCAGGACATATTCCTCAGTCCTGCCTTCTGGAAGCAGAGGAACATCTTGTCTGTCAGCTCGGCCGATCCCGGCTTGGCGACAGCAAAGGCGCACACCACGTGACACACAAACCGATGACACTGGCTCCTGCCCAGATGATTGTTGAATCATTCCAGCGAGAAGTGTACATAGTATCATTTACTCTCCTAGCTTCTCACTCACATACATTCAATGGTCCAATATGTCATCTCCCACTTCATCAACATTCAGCAACATCGAACTACCTTCGCAACACTGTCCCTCGGGCCTCGCCAACCCGGCAAGGGATCGCTTATCTCGTCCACTTTCAAGCGTGCCACGGCAGGAAAAGCCATGTCAGACAGAAGCCGACCTGGGCCTGGCGAGCTGGATCATGATGCAACCCACTCATGGCGTCTTCCTCCTGACTTCCAGGGCCCCTGGTACCTGGTGGAGACCCTTGTTAGCGCTCACAGGGTCCCTGGTGCTGGTCCTCCTGGGCCCCTCCATCATCCATTTACCCCTGTCGATTTCTCCCTGACACCTGAACGCGTTGGCGAGAGGTCGTATTCCCTATCCAATCCTACGCAATTCTTCACTTTCTCGTGTGCAATTTGCTCCTCGGCCTCATCCTGTATCGTTACTTCTCGCCCAGCCGTTGGTCAGCCTGGCATTTGGTCGTTTGCTGCAACACGTCGGCTGCTGAGGCATCGACTGAGCAATTCCAGATCTCTTCTTAATTGGCGAACACCATGGCCGAAGGATGGCGAGCGGGCAACGCATCGCGCCACTTATAATGATCTCGGCGATTTGAACCTTTCTGATTGCACCTTCTCGTCCTTTGTTTGCCTGATGCCTTTCTCGGCCTCAGTCTCTCAGCCCGGCCATTGAGTCGCATTGGCTCTGACCGGTACCAGTCTTACAAAGTGGGTGCAGCACTGCAGCGTGCCTGGCAGCCATTCTCCACCACGGCGAGTCGTATCGAATCCACTTTCACGACATGCTACTTCGAGGAAACCATCGTCTCCCCGTCGTACGGAGTACCTTCTTCACCACCCAAGATACGTTACTGCTAGACGAACGTTTCCCTCTCAGCTGCAGGTCCCGGACGTCCAGGAACCTGTACCACCCAGCCATTGAATGTCCACCAATTCCGATTTCCAGCAAGCCATCATCCTCCACCCCCGCCGAATCCTCGTTCTTGTCATAGTGAACATGGATGAGCCCTGATACATTTCCCTCTTCAAGAACCCAAAACTTTGCTCCTTCGCGTGTCTCGATTCTCTCTCGAGAATTCTCTGTCATCCCTCCTTGACAATACATTGTGCAAAGCGACCTGCCTTCATATTCGTCCCACCCACCCACCATTACAAGCACCTTTCCCACATCCACTCATTTCCACCGCCTTCATCCTCAGTCACGCGCCCGAGCTGGACGAATATCCTCTCAATACTCGCAAATCCGAACAGTTCGAGCCGCGGTCATGAGCACATAGTCTCATTTGTTCTGGCGCGGTGCCTACCACATACTACTTATGGCCACGTCCTCTGAACTCCGGGGCTTATGCTTTGCTCCCTTCTTCGCAGAGAGCGCCTTTCCAGACACAGGTGGCTGTAAGTATCCGCGCGTCCAGCATAACTACCCGGGAATAGTTACTGATCTTCTCAGTCATATCTGGGCGCTTTTGTATGCCCCTGACTGGCAATTACACGTGTTGCTTGCCCTGTCCGACTACCGACTGGACCTACCGTGATGGTACATCTTCATCTGAAGGAATTCATGGACATTTACTGAGCCTAGTGCAGGATTCGAAAACCGGACTGAGATTGCGAACTGGGTCAATGTGGCAGCATTCATCCTGTCGATATACCTGATGCTCTCGTTCATTGTACTCCCTGTCAAATTCACCCACAGGCATTATCTCAGTGTTTGTCTGGCGCTAGGTGTCATCTTCATTGAGGTTTGTGACGTCCGCTGACAGGTGTTGGAATCGGGTCCAGGACTGACAGTGCTTCCAGCTCGCTTTTATCGTGCCACTTGCCGGGAGACCTGAACAATGCTTCAACGAAATCACTCCCAACGACATGCGCAGCAGCGGAGTCTGCGCAATCAGTGGCGCCTTCTTGATGTTCGGTGGATGGGCTGTCATCGTCTGGGTTTTCTGTCGTGCACTCGCCCTCCATCTCCAAATTTGCTGGCAAGTGAGCCCTGGGGACAAATTCTTCTACGGGGCCTTGGCCTTTGGCTGGGTCATTCCGGCCATTGGCTTAGCACTCACTTTGAGCTTGACCGGAGTTTCTTTTCGCTTTGGGAATGTCTGTCATATCAACCACAAGGACGCGCTGCAGGACTTCTGGGGTCCGTTGTTGGCATTCGCTGCCCTCGCAATGGTGCTCCAGTTCATCACAATCGGCTACTGCATCCAGGTCTACGTGAGGAGTCTCCTCGATGACAAGACTTCGACCGAAACAAGCTCTCAAGCCCCAACTTACTCGGGCAGTGTGAGGACACTGTCGGCGAGGCAGGCCTTCCGCCGAGTCAAGCGTGTCATCGAGCTTCAATGGCGTGGTGCAAGTCTTGTTGTTGTTATGATTGCAGAGGTGGTGTTTTTCTCGGTGGTCTTCGTGTCGATGGACAACAGCAGTCAGGTCAACGAGGAGCTGATCCGCAAAGCCGGGCCTTGGATCGACTGTCTGGTCAAGACAAAAGGTGACAAGAACCGGTGCTTGCCGTTCGCGAAAGACTTAGTCAAGTCTGAGGGCGTGGTGATAGCCGTGCTCATCATTCTCGGGGTGAGTCTTCTGCCATGCTTATCTTAATCTTTGGCTTACCCTTATAACAGTTGAGCGGTTTTTGGTGCCTGATGTTCCTGGGCCGTTGGTCCATGATCCATGGCTGGGCAGAACTTTTCAGGACCAAATTCGGACGCAAGAAGAACGAATTCGTCTCGGCTGATGCCAGACATCTCTCGAACGACCCTCGTACGTACGAAATGCTAAGCGGAACAGGGGCTCAGCTTAACATCAGAACCCCAGATCGAGTCCTAAGCCCCAACCCTCGGGGAGCAATGTCTCCAGAACCAGATTTGAAGCAGGGCTATGTTGGCACCGCCCGTGCCTACGTCAATCCAGTCTCGAGTTATTCCTATCCGAGACCCCCAAGTCAACAGAGAGACTGGGATCCGAGATCGACCCACGCCAGCCCTGTTGTCGCTTACGACATGAAGAGCTATCCAGAGTGAATAACACTCTCAGCACCAACCGATGGTTCTTCACCATTCATGAATATATATCTCTCATCAGCGAGCAGCTGACAGCAAGGACGACAACCTTGCAACCCTAAAGAACGTCAAAACTCGTCGTCTGGGCCTCGGCACCTCAGACGTATACTACCTACTCAACACTAGCCCCTCAACAACCGCGATCTCGCCATGTCTGGATAATTCAAGAGATGTTTGTTTTATATCAAGCGGCATAGCAGGGTGCTGGAAAGGCCATTTTGCATTATTGTACAGCAGGGAACCTGCCGCAAGACTATCAGCTTTTCGGAAGCCCAGGAGGGCCCTTGATCCAGGATTATGCTTTCCTAGAAGATTTCAATACTACTGGAGTGTCGCTTCACAGCGGAAAGAAAGAAAAAGCGAGCATTTAGGGGGTTCAAACGGACTCTCCCTTTCGTGAGAAGCCTCCACTTGTGATTTATCAAACCATTTGTACAAAGAGATGAAGAAGAAGAAGAAGAAGAAGAAGAAGAAGAAGACAAGAAATAAAATGCCACATATGTAAGCAGAAGAAGCTCAACACAATTTCCTTTTATCGGGGAGCTGGCCAGCCTTCCAACATACGATGAGCAATACTAGTACTTATGATTCCAAAAGATGTTCGAGCCCATCGCTACTATACTAGTATTTTAATTTCTCAAGGATTCTTATTTGCCCCAGCAATCTTCGCCTGCATTGCTTTTTGCTGGGGGGCAGTCAATGCTAGTAAATAAGGTTAAGTACACAAGTAACCCTCTAGAAGTACATGAATTTTTTGGTGTCACGCTTCTTTCTTGCTTTGAGGACCAAGAACCAAAGAAGCTCCAGTGAAAAAGGGAGTTCCTTCGTGCTTCGCGCCCCCGCCCCCAATCCTTCCCATCATCACGAGGCCAGTCCAAAGAGGAGTGGCAGATCTGTATTCTGCAAGCGTGGGCCATTCAAGGACCCTTGAGACGAAGGTCGGTTTTAGTGACGGCGATCTCACACTGGCGAGCACCAGAATCCGCAACTCCTCCACACACGGAGATGGAAAGGGCGTGACATGTGCAGTAAATTCTCCCATCAGGTAGAGATTGCAATGACATGATGCTTCTTGGGTCTTTCCTCGTTCCCCCGTATGTTAAGTTGGTCCATCGAGGGGCGAGACAACCCACAGGATGGAATGAAGCCCCTACTTCATCTGGGAGCAACGGACTCTTCCTCGATCACCAAGCGCTGACATCAAAGCTCGCCTAAAAGGATGGTCAGTATAACGTTCGGTCCCAACAATGCTAAATCTTCTCTCGAACGTACCTCGTCAAAGTAAGTAGTGACAACGGTCCTATCAGCAAACTTCCTGCCCGCCAGAGCCTGCAGAGCCTTTTTCGCCGACTCCGAGTCTTCGTATTTGATGAAAATCTTGCCCACGCCAGCAGACTGTCTGCTGCCGCCTGAGGGACGTGGGATCTTCATGGCCACGATCTTGCCATACTTGGAGCATTCCTCCATGACATCTTCGCAGATTTCTATCACAAGGTTGTCAGCATCGACTCTGGTTGGCCCTAAAAGGGCAGAAGTGTGGCTGCGCCCCTTACCTTCATAATCGTCGTTGTCTATAAGTTCCTCGGCCGTCACCATGTTGAGAAGCTGAAGGACGCGGCCCTCCTCAAAGGCATCAGAAGTAGTGCCAGCGAACATGGACATGGCGTTGACGCCCATCTCCAGACCGGCGCCCTGGGTGAAGCCGATACTGGCTCGGGTGACTTTGATGGCGCTACCTGCCAAGTCCATGCCATTCAAGCCTTCAATGGCCACAGCAGTGACGGCGGGGTCGACGTATTCGCAGAATGCAATACCCTAGAAAGAAATCGGTCAGCTTCGTATTCACACACCTTCCGCACCATCTAAGACTCACCCTTGACTCTGGAGCATCAGCATCTCTGACCAGTACGAACGCTTTCAGCTCTCCAAATGCCTTTAGCAGTTCAAGAACCTGGTCGTCCGTCAGGAACGGCGGCAGGTTGGTGATAGACAACTTGTTGGCAGTGTCAGGCACTTCTGAGGATATCTCGCCCTCGGTATACGCATCCTCGTCCGCTGATGGCACGATATAGTCTTTCGGCCTCTTGATTTCCAGGCCTTTTGGTGTTCCGGTGCCATTGCCGTTCATCTCGGTGTGGTGTTCTTCCATGGTGATGCCGTCCATAGCCAGAGCCACCGTCGCATCTGAAGGCGATTTGAACTCTACCAGTGCGAAACTTCGATCTTCGGCAATGTTGGCTTGTATGCATGGGTCGCTGCCCTTGGTGACATTCAGGCCATTGAGCTGCAGATTGAAGAATTGTAGGAGGCTGTCTTCCGTGACAGACGCGGGCAGGTTGTGAACAAACAATCGCTTCGACTGACGTGCATTCAGCGGTTTCAATGCGGTGGTGGCTGCGGCGCTTGCTGGCTGGTTCATGAAAGCCTGCAGTCTGCTGGGATCCATCTGCTGCTGTCGAGGTGCGCCTGGTAGAGGGAACATTCCCGACATTTTGGCTTGTTCGGCCGTAACATTTTCATAGCCTGGAGGCTTGATGTCCCATTGTGTCATTCTCCTCTTGCGCTCTGTTACCGGAACGATTTCTGTCAGGTCTGGTGTCGGCTCTCGTTTCTTTGGAGGAGGGCTGTTGCCCTTCCGGCCTTGCGCTTGTGCAGCGAATTCATCGCGGTCTTCTCGACCACCGCCACCGCCACCGCCATCTCGATCCCGCCCGCCGCCACGTCCACCTCTTCTGTCATCAAAGAGGTCACGGTCTCTCCGTCGGTCGTCGTGGCGCCTCGGGCCCCTGTCTCTGTCCCATTCCCGATCATCACGTCTTGAACCACCATATCGATCTTCTCTCTCTCGGGCGCGGTAGTCTCGACTGGAGGAGTACGAGTTATCGTTTTCGCGTCGTGATGTCCGGTGGTGTGGGGATCGTGAACGTCTTCTGTCACCTCTATCTCGATTCCTGTCGCGGTCGCGATCTCTTCGGTCGTCTCGCTCGTACCTCGAACCCTGCAAGCTGTCAGTAGTCGCATTGGTTTTGTGGCTGGTAGTTTTGTATACATGGTGATCCCGCGAGCGTCCCGCATCTATTCCAGTCAGCGACGAAGTTGCATGAGTCAGGGTTTCTTTACCTCGCGAGGAGTAGTTGTCGCCGTTCATTGCGGAAACTCGGGCTGGAAATTTGGCAATTTGTTTCGCTGCACGGTAAAGAACAAGGATTGATGGCACGAGAAAGTAGAGTTTCAGACTCTGCCGCGTGAGGTGTCCTGGTCCAGTGCGGATTGGTTGTAGCAAAGATCTGAAAGTGCTTTCAACTACAGTAGTTACAGGACAAGACTCCAGTGCACCCAACACCAGCCATGGGAGGAGACCTTTCGAACTTTGGTTCTCCAGTCTCTTGGCGCGTTGTTCATCACGCTGCTTTAGTGGACTGGAATACGAAGTACACGAAGTATCACTGGAGCCTTCACTTGCCATCACGCTGTTTTAGCCGAGCGAAATGGCTTGTTCGGCAAAGTCCTTTATCTCCGTGGCCTGCCTCAAAAAGGTGTCGTGGCTGTTTCCACTCTCCATTCACTCCACATGCGACTTTTCGCGTGTATCGCCCGAAATGGCCTAGAGCCTGCATGTCAAGACCGGACTTCAATGCTGGAGTTGCCCTCTCGATCAGGTTGCGGCCACAATGTGACCGAAGTCACTGCATGCCAGCGCAGTCATGGAACTAAGTCCGGACATATCATGACGACCTGCATTCCTGTCACCGATGGGAGGTATAAAGAGGGCAGGTAGGTCCTGATAGAAGAAGCCTGAGAAGCCGTGACAGTTCTCAACCACCAGACAAAGAGCCAAGCAACTGAGTTGCAGGAAAAAAGAAAAGACAAAATGACATCTCGAGTCGTCGCTTTTGTGACTGGTTAGTGGATTTAAGTATGCTTGGATTGCCTCCTTCTCTAACGACCTCCCAGGCGGCAACGGCGGTATTGGGTACGAGGCAGTCAAGGCACTTCTGCAGTCCAGCAAGCCATACCACGTCTTGATGGGTAGCCGCTCTCTGGAGAAGGCCAAGTCTGCTATCGAAACCCTCAAGGAGGAATGCCCGGAGGCGAGCAACACTGTCGAAGCTGTGCAACTCGATCTTACCAGTGACCAATCGATCGAGAATGCCTTCAAGCAGGTGGAGACCAACCAAGGTCGTTTGGATGTCCTCATCAACAATGCAGGTATGTGTAGCTACTGCTGCCACTTTTTGTACTCCTCTCCAACTGATATATCCACAGGGGCGACCTTCGATTTGGAATTTCTCGCCGGCAAGATCTCACTTCGCGAGTGCTTCAGCAAGGCCTATGAGGTCAACGTTTCCGGCACCAACGTCATGACCTGGACATTCATGCCTCTCTTGCTCAAGTCGGCTGATCCTCGTCTGCTCTTTGTCACAGGGCTTTCAGGCATCACAAAAGCAGCCGAAGGTCCGTATTATCCTACTCCGCCTCAGCCAGCAGGCTGGCCCAAGAAGATAATGTTCGAGACGATCGGGTACCGCTGCAGCAAGTGTGCGCTGAACATGCTGATGGTGGATTGGAACCACAAGTTGAAAGCAGACGGGGTCAAAGTCTGGGCCATCGGACCTGGGATGCTGGCAACAAACCTTGGAGGTCTGGGTCCTGAGAAGGCGGCGGAGATGGGATGCGAACATCCAAGGGCTGGCGGAAACCTAATCAGAACCGTTGTCGAAGGGGAAAGAGATGCCGACGTCGGCAAGATCGTGACCCGTGGCGGCATCATGACATGGTAGAGAGATAGAGGAATTGAAACACGAAAGCGTGTGAACATGCTACCGTTGCACCTCGTCCAGAACTCGAATGAACTCATGGTAGAATTTGACCATCTCCAAGAGGCCTTTCACTGGCATTCTTTCGTCCACCGTATGCATGCGTGTTCCTCTTGGATCATCTTTTGCACGCCACGGGGACATGCGGTAGATATGTGGTGATAGATCCCAGTAATATCGAGTGTCCGTGTTTCCTGGGCGAGTCAGCTCATGCGCGGACTGACGTGACGGGCAGGGAAGAAGCTTACCGCTCAGCAATTCCGGAGCAACGACTACGTCCTCTCCGAAAACGCCTTTGATTGTACCGGCCAGCCACCTGAAGCTTGCATCGTCGACGTCAGATACGGGTGACGGGTCAAGCTCATAGGCGGCCGTGAGCGTAAGGTCACCGCAGTCGTTGTTGTTATCCGTCCGGGTCATGTCGTCTTTCCGATTTCGCTGTTTCACGCCGAATGCATCGAGGTTGAAATGCCACTTCTTGGCCCAAGGAGAGAGCAGTGCGACATATTGGTCTTTGACTACTTGAACCGAGTCGTGAATTGCGATCCGATGATTGACCAGTACTGTTGCATTCTCTGGCAGCGAATTTACTGATGAGACATTAGCCTGTCAAAGGTGATCACCACAAAATGCTCGGGAAGTGCTACACGAACAACAAGTATCATCAGGCTGGGGAGGGTAACAACATACTTTTGTCTCCACCTTGGATCACGTCGACTGCTATAGATGTTCTCACCATGGCACGGCGTTCGCGGTCGCTGTCCATATACTCGAGTAGCTTTTTGGATGATCTGGAGCCTGATATTGCGTCGCGCAGGTCTTCGGGCATGTCCTTGGATAGGAGAGCAGCCTGTCTGAGGTACGTCAATGTCGGATTTTGCCGGACGAGTTGAGATTTGAAAGGTTGATCCTCAATCAATCTGATGATTTGAGCCAAGAAGCCAACTATGGAAGGATTTAGAAGTCGAAAAAGTGTCACACAAGTCGGGGCTAGAACTTACTAGCAGTGTGATCCGGAGGTGTCGAAGAGTGGCCTCCAGGAACACCAATCTGGACCGTTACATCAACATAGCCCTTCTCAGCGGTTGCCGGAAGAGCAAAGTCGGTGCCGAAGCGATTTTCGATCCCAGCGATCCCTTCGTCAAACTATGACGCGTCAGTGTCCGCGAGCAAAACTAGCCAGTGGCATACAATCAACTCCACACCGTCTTTGCCGTACCTCTCCAGCAAGGTCTCTGCCAGGCAACGAGCACCATAGCTTCGATCAGCTCCCCCTTCCTCGTCGAAGCCGACCGCAAGAATCACGGTTCGAAGTGGGTTGAAGTCGCAAGAAAGGAGACAATCAATAGCAGTGAGCATCGCAATAAGGTTGGACTTGTCGTCCTCCGACCCTCGTCCCCAGATGAATTCCCCATCGTAGTGGCCCGAAAAGGGAGGGTAAGACCATTCGGCGGTAGTCGAGATGCCAGCGGGAACAACCTGGGATTGTCACTGGGGAGGCCCAATGGTATGTCTTGCGTACTCACATCAGAGTGGCCCATGAAGAGCAGCGGCTTTAAACCTTCCATGGAGCCGTGCCAGGTATATAGCATTGCATGTGTACTAACGGTTTCCACTGTGAGAGTTTCATATCTGGGGCAAAGGTCAGAGCAGACGAGCTCGCAGAATGGAGAAAATCGCATACACTTGAGGGAATGTCTTCTTGAGATAATCCGAGAATTTGAAGAACACTTCCCACCGAGGGTCTATTCCCACAGATCCCATGCTATCGTAAGTTATGGTCGGTATCTGGACCGCTTCGGACAGTCGACGGGCGACAGAATCCTGAAAGTCTTTCGATTCAAACAATGTCGTGACATTCTTTTGTGTGATATCTTGCCGCGTACGAGGGTACATGGGCGGAACCTGCAAGAGGCGCCGATTCATGACCATATTGGCGGATTGTGACAATAATTCTACAAGTAAGTATGTGGAAATACACAAGTGGTGAGTTACGTCTATGATATCGAGCTTCCTGGAAGGTGGGGTATCGGATCCTTCTCAAGCTCGGTGTGCGGGAGAGACAACACGCGATGTGGTGGACAGAGACCGGGACGGCACTTCAGTCTCGTTTTTAGGAATTTGTGGATGAGCGCGTGGTCAGTTCCTCGAAGGATTCGTCGCTGGCCCGCGTGCAACATCGCTCGGGTTGTCGGTTTGAAAGTTGGTGAACTTTGGCTGCGGGTCTTCGCAACGTCAAGTAAGTGGAGAAAGGCATACGTCTTCGCAACGTGCCGCTCGCTCGTAGACCATGTAGCGTCGGTTGAAGTATCAGCCTTCTATGTGTAACCTCACATGGGGATGTTGTTTGTGTGTGTCCTATTGTGCAGTCTCGGTAGGATCCCTGATGGAGCAAGTGGCAAGATAGTGGCAGACTTCCGTGGGGACCTGGCGAGGAGCTCTTCACGGCTGATTCTCTCCCGAATACCTTGTTCAGGTCTAGCCTGCCCGCCGTCCATGGCAGCCATTGGCTGTATCGACCTTCGACTTGACTAGACACATAATCTTGGTGGAGGACCATGGAGGACCTAAATGCTCCCTGTGCATTAAGCACTGTGACTGTACATATAAGCAACTGCGGCCGCTCAACTCATAGACCTCGGAATGCTGCCTATACTCAGTCCTATTTGTTCTTGTGTGATGAAGGCAAACCTGATCGAAGTGTAAAACTAAGACTTCAGCAAAGGCTCCCGTTGCCTCGGCGAACGGTGGCTTGCAGAAGTAGTTCGGTGCATCGATTGTCAATCCCGATATTGTCGAGAAATAACCGCCATCACCGCCGACTGCTTAGCAACGCGAGATCGCGGTCCTTAGAAGGCCTGCTTCAATCTGGCGGTGCAGGATGGTTCCGAGGTCCTGCTACGGGAATATCTTGCTTCAACCTGCACTGATCTGCAACGATGCCAGCCATCATAAGGCCCGGAGGCTCCGCCGGCAGGTGATAGAGCCATTGGCTGAATCGGCGAGACCTGGACTGCATAATCAGCGTGGAGAATGAGGCCACCGGTACCACGCCACTTCCAAGATCGACGTTCGGGCACTTCAAACAGCCACGATTTGCTTTCCGTTGGCACTGTAGTGACGTGACAATTGAAGCCAGTCACTATGGTCACTCGACCAAAGATCTTTCAAGAAATGAAGCACTTCGAGATAGTGCTTGAAGCCCATATCTCTAGCAGTTTCTTCGTACAAGCTTGCTATAAATGCCTGTCTCTCTGGGTTGCCGCAGCATTCAGTTCCGGCAATCAGCATCGGCCACGGTAGATTCTGCATGCAGGAAGGGCGATCCTCGAGCTGGCTCAATCGCTCAAACAAAGTGGTGGCCGAAGCAGAAATATCGAAAGGTTCAACTTTTCCCTGAAAGATACACCTGTAAGTATAGAGCAAAGCCGAGTGATGATATATATCCACAATGCGGATGAAGTCACGCCTCCTCTCATCCCACGTCAATTCCAGGAGCCCGGCAGCCATAAGGGTAGAGCCACGCGCTAAGTCGAACCTGGCGCGAACCTCGACAGGCGTTCTAGGAAGCTCACTGAAGCTCGGTGCCCCAGATGGAACTGAGTTGAAAGAGATATTGCGGGAGGTAATTGTTACCTGATGCAGAAGACCCAGGTATTCTGAGAAGATAAGGTTTGCGTCGTTCGGTGCAGGTAGAATCACTTCTCTGGTGCTCATGAATGACGTGGTGCAGGCTAGGATGTCGTAAATGGAGAGCTGATTACGGAGAAAATTGAACAAGTCATTGTTCTCTCGATTGGTAGTGGCAA
Organism: Vermiconidia calcicola; assembly: GCA_035928285.1. NCBI lineage: Eukaryota > Fungi > Ascomycota > Dothideomycetes > Mycosphaerellales > Extremaceae > Vermiconidia > Vermiconidia calcicola. The sequence goes on along the minus strand of JAXLQG010000002.1, from coordinate 405,089 downwards.
GCGCGTTCACCAACGTACGAGCGGCTTGCCTATGCGAGTCAGCGGCCGTGGCTCCCAGCTCCGATTCTGCCATCTCATATGAAGCTAGCGTGAGCATTGTGGCGAGCATCCACACCGCGGTGTCCGTATCGATCTCGTTGTCCAAGTCATAACCAGCAGCCAACCTGCCTGTGACCTGTCGAATCTGGGATGAGATCATGGACACAGCTGCATCTCGTGCACGGCCTGAGAAGCTGGATTCCACTTTGCTAGTCACCGCGAGATGTTGCGCTGAAATGGCGAGGATCGCCAAGAGGAGTCCGGGCTGGCGCTCAGCGAGAGGAAGAACAAGACGTCGGTACTCGTTGCGGTCAGAGTCAATCCACACCATTAAACCTGCAATGTTCCTGTCATAATGGTCCAAAAGTCGAGCCCTGGTAGCAGGGTCAGGGAAGTCTGGGAACATCTTCTCCAGAGGATCTATCACTGATGATACTCTGGCAACTTTGTCGCCCTTGGAAGACCTGGTGGATTTGGGAGAGACTGAGGCCCGAGGAGAGGTGCTGGCCTTCGCTGGCTTTTCGACATTGGGTGTTGTACGCCCCTTCAGATGACCGCGCACTGCGATACCATTGGCCCACCTCCAACGAGGCCCATAACCTGGACAGGTTAGACCTTTCTTAGAGCATTTGACGCATGTAGGGAGAGATCGGTCGCATCGGATCCTCCGTCGAACACATGTAGGACAATCTTGATGAAGGATTAGCCCCTGGTTACAAGCGTTGCTTTGGCTCTAGAATGCTACCTTGTGACCCAGTGGCTTGGCCCCCCTCGGTCGCAGATGCTGCAGCCTCTCCCATGGAATGGTCAATGGTGGAAGCCATGATGCAAACCGGCCTTCATACTCGACTTGGTTCGCACCTTAAACCTCAAGTGCCACCAGCCGGCGGCGGTAAGTATGTTGGGAAAGTGTTTTCATCTCCAGTGAGGTTTCGTGAGATAGAAGAGCTTATCGTCACCATAGTCGACATGTTGTCTCCGAGGCTGAGGTGAAGCGCTCTGGACCACGACCCGAGAACTGTCAGACAGCACATCTTCCGGATTTATGATAATCCGAGCGGATAGCTGACTAACATACCGCTAAGCTTGAGTTGGATTAGTGCGGCCTTGTAACGCAAGTCCTCCTCTCGACATGGCGAGGATGGGATCTCATCATTTGTGGTCTACGATAATCCGTCCTATGGTGGTTGATTAACCATCCTACTGGAACTCTGATGACGCCAACGGACCCGCGACTACTGGTACGAGCATCGTGACAATCTAAATGCAGTTGTGAACCACGACAAGGTATACGTACCATAGCCTGAGCAGCACTAACACCAAAGCAGATGTCGGGGAGAGAAGCGGCTGCTTCCGTGGCACGAAAGGGACGTGCCCAACCAATGTACCAGGCGGGACCTTCTCCGCTTCCTTCTTCCACTTACCACCTGCTTGTCCTTGCGCGGAGGCTGTCGCCTGTGAATAGCTGTTCATGGTCGCTCAGGACCTGCATGTCGCGCCGATAAGGGCAAGCGACTAAGCTCATAAGGGCAATAAGATTGAGACGACAACTCCATCGCCATTTCTTTCTTAGCACAGCGGCTTCAGATGTTGTTGAGGTTCTGTACTTGATTGAGCTTCTTGTTTTCTTTTCCGTTGCGAGAGCGATCTATTCTCACTGTGATGACTCCGCGTACGAGAGTCTTTCACTACTGCCGACGTACCTGTGCGCTTCTCCTCTGAAGTCAGCATCCTCCAGCTCGGCAGCCTCGGCATAAAGCGACTCGAAATGGAGACCCCGAAGAATCAAACGCTGAGCCATGGCAGCGACGAGGACACACTCATCAGCCTCGGTCACAAGCCTGAGCTCAAACGGACATATAACTTTTGGAGCTGTAGGACCCCGGACGCTTTTGAACGGCCTCGACCGGACTAACCAGCGTCCATAGTAATGGCATACCAGACCACGATTTTGTGCTCCTGGTCTTGCAATATTGTCATGTTCTACTATATATTTACCCTGGGTGGCCCTGTCTGTCTCGTTTGGGGAACGTGAGTCCGGCACATCTTCACAGTGAAAAGCTAAAGCTAACCATGCCCGACCTACAGAGTCGTGGTGACCGTTGGGCAAATCTTTGTCATGGCGTCTCTGGCGGAATACACTTCGATCTGGCCGACAGCCGGTGGTCAGCAGTTCTATACCCAAGTACGATTTTATCGATTCATCTCATATCAGTTGGCTTACTGAAAGCCAGGTCGTTGCGCCGGAAAAGTTTCGACGGTTCTTATCCTATGTCGTTGGCTGGTGTGTCTTGGTGGGCGAGATCTCGACAAGCAGCAGTTGTGCCCTTAACAGTGCAGAGATCGTTACTGCGCTGGTCGAGATCATGCACCCAGATGTCGATTGGAAGGTAACGAACTTCTCATGGACCTGCCATGGACCTATCATTGACGGTTCCAGCCTTACATGACCTGGTTGATTTACACCGGCTTCCTTGTGGCACCCGCCGTTTCCAACCTCATGCCGAGGTACTTGCCAGCCTTGCAGATTTTTGGCGCATTCTTCAACATCAGTAATGGGCTTATCTGGGCCATTGTTTTCCTGGTCATGGCCGACAAGAACAGTGCAACATTCGTCTTCACAGATTTCCTCAATGCCTCTGGGTGGTCGTCCAGGGGCTGGGTATTCATCCTTTCAATGTACGTTCCTATTTACGGGCTCTACGGAACGGATGGCGTGATGCATTGTAAGGCCTTCCTTTCCTGCAAAACTTCACAAAGCGGCCGCAGCTAATGAGCCCCAGTGGTCGAAGAGATGAAGAACGCTTCTCGCGACGCCCCGGTAAGGTGCCGTCGAATCAGAGACTTGCTCCTACTGACTTAGCACAGCGTGTCATGGTGTGGTCCATGGTGTGGGCTGGAGTCACAGCCTGGCTATCGGCCATTGTTATGTGCTTTACGGTAGGACCTAATTGGGAGACCTACCTTGAGGCCACCTCATCATACGTCGTACGTTCTGGCACAATTAATAGCGGCCTGGAAGCGCTGACAGCATTCTAGGCCTGGTTCATGGATGTCTTGGATTCGACATATGGTGGCGGGATATGGTGTGCTGTCATGATGATGGGTTTGAACGTGAGTGACCCTCCAGCACCTCCATGGCCGGGCTGATTAGAATGGAAGTATCTCATCATCGTCAACATGAACACGGCTGGCTCGCGGCTCGCCTGGTCCATGGCCCGAGATCGAGCATTCCCTTTCTCCGACTACTTCGCACAAGTCAATAAGCGATTTACCATGCCGCTGCGGGCTATGGTCGGCGTCCTTGTGCTCAACCTCCTTGTCGGCTTGCTCGCTCTTGGGAGTGACCTGGCATTCTACGCAATTATCTCGGGCGGTGGCGTTGCCTTGCAAGTGTCGTACTGCGTGCCGATACTATGCGTGGTACTGAGAGGGCGGCAGCATCTTCCTCCACGACCTTACTTTGACCTTGGTCGATGGGGCTATACGGTCAATATCATCTCTCTGCTCTGGAGCATCATCGTGGTATTGTTCTATATCTTCCCACAGTACGTGCCAGTGGTCGGAGAGATTGCAAACATGAACTGGGCAATTGCTATCCTTGCAGGAGTCGTGCTCCTGTGCGGAGTTTACTGGGTCTGGAAGGGTCGTCACGAGTATCTCGTCTTCAGTAACTCTATCCTCGACGATAATGTCGTTATTCATGGGCATGCAGTCGCGACTGGCAAAAGTACGGCGACAACATATGGACAGCCTGAGGAAACGACAAAGAATCTATGACCTTGACCTTGACCGAAGTCGGCATTTGAGGGTTTGATCTGCTGCAGCCATTGCAAGCCAAAAGACCGTGTGGCTCGTGTGGGATGATCACGAATGTACTGTGTATGCTAGATAGACTCGGTGCGACATGGCTTACCAGTATCAGGAATATGATTGGTTTCATTCCGCTTAGTCTTCGACGCAGAGGTTGAAATCTCCCTTGGAGGACCACGGAGGACTGAGGAAACGGCGGATGTGGTGGACAGAATGGACTCGATGTGTAGCCCAGGGCGGAGCATAACGCCGCATTTACGTTCAAGAGGTGAAAGCCAAGTTTTGGCGCGTACTTCACGCGGCCTCGGCGGCAGACGCGTGCGGAGCATTAAGTTGGGGAAAATTAATGGGCACATCATGGCGCAAGGGGCTGGACGGGACCATCATGTTACTCGATCCTGGGCATTAACTGTGTATGCACTCGGTACGGAGTAACAGGAGCATTCCCTTTCAAACTACCTGCCAATTCGTCGTCTGTGTTCAACCAACTTGACTCTGCTTTTCAAGACTCATGATGTCAAGAATAACGGAGTGGCGCAAGTTGCCAGTATCTCTGAATGAATTGTGTCTTGCAACAACTCTTCGCTGTGGCCAGTCGTTTCGATGGCGCCAATGCGAGGACCAGACATGGGCATGTACGCTGCGAGGTCGCATTGTACAACTGTCGCAAGATACAACATCCCATATCCAATACCGATCCATATGGCCTGCCGCCGTCGAAGCTCCTCCAACACCACCCTCCTCAATTCCGCCCACTGTCACGGAAGACGTCGAGACAGACGACACGAGTGCCCTCCTTCGACACTACCTGAACCTTGAACCTAATCTTGAATCCCTGTATGCCCAATGGTCGGCCGCGGATGCCAATTTCAACAAGAAAGCGCCAAAGTTCACTGGGGTCCGAATATTACGGCAAGATGCATGGGAAGCGCTGGTGGGGTTCATTTGCAGCAGTAACAACAACATCATTCGCATATCTCAGATGGTGGACAAATTGTGCACTCATTATGGGCCATACATTGGGACACTGGACGGTCGCCCGTACCACGACTTTCCACAGCCATCCTCTTTGACGGGGAAGGATGTCGAGGCGCATCTGAGAGACCTGGGTTTTGGCTACCGGGCAAAATACATCTATCAAACAGCAAGGACGATAGTTGAGGATCGCGAACAAGGCTGGTTGGACGGCCTGCGCAACCGTGAAAGCCCGGCCTATGGACAAAAAGCGTGGCCCGCCGGTGAAATGAAGCCCGAAGGACGAGATGGGTACCGAGAAGCGCACGAAAAGCTCCTCGCTTTAAAGGGTGTTGGACCGAAAGTGGCAGACTGTGTGTGCTTGATGGGCTTGGGCTGGGGAGAGGCTGTTCCAGTAGATACACATGTCTGGCAGATTGCGCAGCGCGACTACAAATTCGGGAAAGGGAAGCACAGCAGCCTCACGAAAGCCACTTATGATGCGGTAGCCAATCATTTCCGCAAGCTCTGGGGCAAGGAGGCTGGATGGGCGCACAGTGTGCTCTTCACAGCTGATTTGAGGACATTTGCCGAAAGATTGACCACAAAGGTCGAAACAAGCATAAAAGAAGATTCGCCAACCGGGATCGAGGCTCAAATCGACCGGAAAAAGACTGTGCAACGCGTCACGATCAAGCGCGAGCTCGATCTGGACGAGGCGAAGTCGACGGTCAAGGTGGAGGAAATGGTGACGAACAGCAGCGAGAGGGTCAAACGTAGGAGACGGAGGTGAAACGATCTGTCCGGGATCCAGGATTTGAATATACAAAACTGCCAATTCTCGGACAAGATTGACCATGGATTTGACCCTGATAAAGAAGTATCCAAGCACTCCGAGGCTTGCGTCACCGCGTTTCAGATATCACGTGTATGTCAAAAGTGAGTAATCCAAGGTGGATGCGACATCTGTCAGTGTTGAGAGAGGACATCTTTCATATCGGATGAAGCGGTTCCCCTGAGCAGTGGCGGCGCGATCACTGTCAAGTTTGAGCATGATTGACGAGGAGAGTACGAAGTAAAGGAGGAGGATGAAGTTGCTGCAGAATAGAAGCTGGAGCTGTTCACGAGGTACGAGGCATGATCGAGAGATGAAAACGACCAGGGTCCCTAGGTGCGCATGATGTCAACCAGCAAGCATTGGGTCTTGCTTGAGACGGCTCGACGGGATTTTCTCCAAGACAGAAACAGATTTGCTCATAAAGAAAGCCGTCTTTTGACTCGACATGTTTGAAGTCGCTTATGCACTTTCCCGCCCGGGCAGATGCGATACTTTTTGGGTACGAGTATAGCTCGTAGAGAGGTCGGCCGCAAGCCCAGCCACGGCCTGACGGCAGATCCAGTAGTGGACTCCTAACGGGAGATTGCACATCATCCTCGAAGTTTAGTTGGCAGTCCCTTTTGCTGTACGGAGATGGAGACCCAGATCTTTTGTAGAGTTGTATGTGCTCTGGTAGACAGAATAACGATGGAATCTCGAAGGATTTGTGGCGAGCGGCGTAGAATATTCTGTGGCCGGTCGTTGTCCAGTTGATGATGGAATTGATGGAACGTTCGATTGAGCAATGTTATGGAAAGGTGTGATTTGATGGGTTGATTGGTGGGTGATGGTGGTACGGCAAATGGCTAGAGTGAGTGGAGGAATGTGAGATTGCATTGACTGCCGTGATGCTGCGACGTGACTGGGTGTCATGCAGCCGGCACCCTGGCTCCCTGGCTGGGCTTGCTGGGGGGCAACCATCACCGAATGCCAGAAGCTCCCTGGACCGCCTGGTAGGTGCAGGCCTGGTACACCCACTGGTGGCCGTGGTAATTGTTCCTTGTACCTGTCAGGCTGCTGGCACGCTGGTAAAGAAAGTGGCTTGCATCAAGTGGAGAGCCAGCCAGTCGTTTGTTTTCTCCCATCTCGCCAGCAACTCGCCAGCAAGTTGCAACTCACTCGTAGCTCGTACTCACCACTCACTGGCTCTTCCACCTGCGCAAGAGTCCTTTCCAAGCATCTTCCCTGGCGAGCCTGGCTCTCCACGCTACGGACAATCTTCTTCGTCACTCACTTGCCAGCTCCGATCTACACCTTCGTTAACCTCGTTCAGTTCACGACTGTCGCTCTTTCCTGTCCCGTCGTCCATAACCTTACCATTACCTCACTCACACTTCCCTCTTCGACATCTCCGGAAGCTGTTGTTGAAGCACACCCGTCTCGCTCTCCCGCTACGAATATTGTTTCAACGAATCCCTGCTCCTCGAGACCCTAACTACGCGTAGCCCGTCATCCTCCCAGAATCCACCGCGACCGCCCGACCTCCGATTCCAGTTTTAGAACCAGATCCAGAAAAAGAGTCTGACTTTTCACATACAGACACACACATGTCTCTACCAAGGTCAAGGCAATAACAGACATCCTCCGTCCGTCGCTGCGGCGCAGACGTATCCGGAAGATGCATCTGTTGTCGCGGTTCGGCCCATCGGCGACGACCGCTCTGTTATTGCTTGCAACGCAAGGAGTGTGCCAGTCGATACCTTCGCCGAATCTTGACTTGGGATCTCTCGGTCAGGTCACGCTGGCCGGCAACTTTGACGCCATCCAGGTTTTTTCGGGACAACAACGAAGTCAGAACAACGGGTCACAATCAATATTATCGCAACTGTCGAACGGAGCATTCGACATTCTAGCCTCTACAGACGCCAGCATTGAAGCTCTTTGCCCGCTCGTGCTGCAGGATGGCTCGTTATCAGGTGTGGTTGTTGGAGGAAACTTCACGAGTATTGGTGGTGTCGCAGCAAGATCAGCCGCACTTTTAAACACATCTACCCTGATGGTGGAACCTCTTGCTGGGATACAAGGCACCGTGTCGGCGCTTTACTGTGATCAAGACAATGGGATGGTGTATTTGGGAGGCGCTTTTGAGGCTGGCAACTCAAGCAATGCGGTCGCATGGCAAAACGGAGGTTGGTCAAACTTGCCCTTTGCCGGCTTCGATGCCCCAGTAAACGCGATCACAAAAGCTCCCAATGGGCACATTGTCTTTGGAGGCTCCTTTACGGGCTTGGGCAATATGTCGACCACCACTTCTCTGAACAATCAGCAGACTCAGGTTATCAATCTGGGTACTGCCAACATTACAGCGCAAGGAAGTTCAACACAAGCGGGTGTGAGCGACCCGAAAAATGTTGTCTGTCCATCAAACAGCTCAACTACCAACACGACTTTTCTTTTGGCCGACAACACGCCGGGTTCCTGGCGCGCGGATCTCGGTTTTGGCTTTCAACCTACCAAATTGCGATTATGGAACGTAAATCAGGATGGACGAGGCACCAAGACCTGGCGTTTCACCGCTCATCCCATCGACGGAATCATGAATTTCACCTACATCGACCCCGAGACGGGCACACGCGCACATTGCGATGCAACATGTCCACTGGCGCTGAATGCGTCAGAGCCATTCCAAGATTTTGAATTCGTCAACTTGGTGGGAATGAACAGCTTCACCATCGATATCTCGGATTGGTATGGAGATGGTGGGGGCCTGGCCGGCATCGAGATTTTCCAGGGCGACATCTTCTCCTATGCCATCGAAGCTTTTAATGAGCCTCAATGCCTGACTGACGGCTTCCGCTCACAGGCAACGGCGACAGGCCCATGGTACACAACTCCTTCAGGACAAAGTGTTGCTGACTACATGACTGTCGTCGTTGGTCCCACCACAGTCAACAGCACCTCAATTGTCTTTGAACCTGACGTACAAAAGAGTGGGAACTATTCGGTCATCGTCTACACTCCTGGTTGTCTTCAGGATAGCTCTTGTTCAGCACGTGCGATTGTTAACATCTCTGGCACACTGACAAGTGATGGAGGTCAAGCGTTCAGCAGCCTGATTTACCAGACCAACAACTTCGACAAATACGACCAGGTATATCAAGGACATATTGATGCCACCACCTCGAGTTTTCGACCCTCGATCACAATCACGCCATCTGGACTTCAAAATGATCAACTCATCGTGGCATCTCGTGTCAAGTTCGGATTTATCTCGACCACTGGAGGTTTGAATGGCTTGTTTGACTACAACCCGGACAGCGATTTTGTCAACACGGACTTCTCACAATCTGCTATCAACAATGCCGGAACAATACTGAATCCTAATGCCCACATGTCGGCCTTGACGACTCGAGACGATACTATTTACATTGGTGGCCGATTCTCTGATGACACATTTGAAAACATCATGGCTTTCCACGACAATAATGCAACGTCTTTGCCTGGCGGGGGCCTGAATGCTGCTGTTTCAACTTTGTACAGTCTGGGCGACTTTTTGTATGTGGGAGGAAATTTTACGAACACCCATCTAGGCGGAGCGGATGGCCTGAACAATGTTGCGGCATATCAATATTCGAAAAATGCGTGGGTTTCGCTTTCTGCCGGCCTGAACGGCCCAGTCGAAGCGGCTGTTCCTATGACACTCAACATATCTGGATCGAGCCCGGAAACAGTGATCGCATTCAGTGGCACATTCGATCAGATCCAGGGATCTGGCTCAGCATCCTCAGCCCGTGCAAATGGCTTGGCTATCTGGGTGCCATCACAAAAAGCATGGCTCGCGAATCTTGACATCCAAAAGCAAGCTCTGCAAGGTCGACTTTATGCCGCAACTTTCCTACCAAATAATACATGGCTCGGAGCTGGTACGATCAATTCACTAGGACTAGCCATTAGTGGGGCTGCTGGGATGAGGTCGCAATCCGGTCAGGTGGCTCTTCAGCAACTGCCCATTGATATCAGCTCAAGCAGTTCTCAGTCAAATTCCAGGAAACGAGCTATAACTCAGGCGCAGAACGTGAGTGGCGTCACCAGTGTCGCATACTACGACCAGAACGGACAGAACGTGACCATTTTCGGTGGTCAATTCAGCGCAACAGCAACAAATGGATCGACAATTCAAAATCTCATGTTTCTGAACAGTTCCGACAATAGTGTTGTCACTGGCGCTCCTGCAGGTCTCGATTCTAATTCCACAATAGCTACGTTGGCGATAGTGGACAACCTTCTCTTCGCTGGTGGCAGGATTTCCGGTCAATTTGACGATACCAATGTCCAAGGTCTGGTCTTGTTCGATATGAGCACTGCCGGGTATCGCACTGTTCAACCTGCATCTCTTCAAGGCACAAATGTCCTGGTCAATGCTGTTGTCCCGCAATCTGGTTCATCAGCTGTTTACGTTGGTGGAGCTTTCGACCAGACCTCCCAGGGACTGTCTTGTCCTTCCGTCTGTATGTATGACACTGCTACGAGCCGGTGGAATACTGTTGGAACTGAATTGGACGGCACGGTCATGTCTCTCTTTTGGACATCTAGCTCGACCCTCCTCGCGATCGGCAACCTCACAGTGGCAGGCAATCAAACTTCGCTGGCTGAGTACAACACCAAGAAACAGACATGGACAACCACTGGTCCCAGTGTGCCTGGTGCTGTGACAGCCTTCTGCCCTGCTACCGACAATGCCGATCATTTGTGGATAGCAGGTACAGCGAACAACGGCTCGACATTTTTGATCGAAATCGATGGAGACAACACACGACCAGTTCCCGATCCATTCAGTAGCGGCACTACCATCCAAGGCTTGCAAATCATGTCTTTGTCGAAAAGACATGGCTCGACACAATATCTCGATAATGACCGAGCTCTTTTGGTCACTGGCCAATTGAACATCCCCAACTTTGGCAATGCAGCAGCAGCACTCTTCAACGGCACGACCATGGAGCCCCTGATTCTCGCCACAACATCAAATGGAGATCCTGGAAGTATCAGTCAAGTATTCACATCCAAGACCAACAATCTCAAATCAAGTAGTAAGTTGCTATTTCGTGGCATGCTTACAATTGCTAACCTGTGCTAGATAAATTTGGGCACTCTAAAGGCATTGCCGTCCTCGTTGCTCTATGTGCAGCACTGGGGACAATTTTCCTCATAATACTAATCGGCCTCATTCTCAATCGCATCCAACGTCGCCGAGCGGGTTACAAGACCGTACCGAGTGTTCCGTATGCGGACAAGAATTCGAACATACAACGCGTACCTCCGGAAGCTCTGTTCGGCAATATGGGATCGAACCCTGGTGTGCCGAGAGTGTGATGGAACCAACGAGAATTCAGCGAAGAATTGTGCTTGGGAAAAACACACTACCGAGGAAATGAAATGATGCCATGATACCCATGATGTTTTATGACTTGCAAGGAATTGGCAAAAAAGGCGGACAAAAGGGCCGAGCCACGATTTTTCTTCACGGGTCTTGTATTCAGCGCCAGGTGCAGGAATTACATGGACCGATATCGAGCTGGACATGGAAACTCGTCTACTAATATGTGGGCGGGATATGTCGCTTGTGACTGGGATTATTGCGTGGCGCTATTGGTGGTGATGTTGATTATTCTTGTCGAAATTTTCGGTCGGCTCTCGAAATGCGTGGTGATGCAAAATGAGAAGGAGGTTTGATTGCAAAGGGCGTATGTGATCAACGATTGACGACTGACTGCGTGGCTTCAAGGACTGAGATGGGGCACAACACGAGCGCTGATGGGACCCAGAGCAGAGCAAGGAGAGAAGCACTGCTGTCACTGCACTGCAGTCGGTCTACGCATTTGAAGTGGACCCAACCGGCTATTGTGCCTGGGCGAGCGACTGGAGATGTTGAATTGCGATAGTGGGAGACAAAGACGGAGACAGAGACAGAAGAACGTCACTCTTGAGCTTTAGACTCGGGTGTATGCTGTAATGTAATTGATTGATCAAACAAGTTGCACGTTTACCTAAAAGTACCTTAGAGTTAGGCGACTCTATGCCGTATGCATTGTTCTACTTGTAGGGAGTTGTCTCACACCAGGAGCCGCGCTTCTATTTTTCTCTCTTCTCTGCTCTTCTTTTCTTTTCTTGATTCTGATCTTGACATTCGTTTTCGTTTTTCGTCTGCGTCTCCGTCTTTTTGATGGGGTTGAATCTAGCCTGAACCCCTTTAGTGCTGTTTGCCCTTTTGCCTGCGTCGACGGGGGTGTATAGTACTTGACGTGATACTCTGGTACTAAGTGAATAGGTCGATCGTGCCGCTGAGTACGAGTAGCAATTTCTGCCCCATTGCCATTGCCCTTCCTTCGGTCGATTCATGCCCGGAGAATTTCAAGAATCAAGTATCAATGCCTGCTGCCCCATAGACGCCTCTCGTCGTATCGTATCGTCGTGCGTCGTCGCCTGTGCCTGTGCCTGTGTGCTGTGTTTCCGTAGCCAAACTAACTTCCTTTCCATTCTGTTAACATGCCATGGCCAGGTCATGCCTCGAGTCGACTCGGTTCGGTCAGGCCGAGACTTTCTCTCAGCTCCTTCCCCTTGTGCATTCGAGGTGGGTGAGTTTTAGCCTGTCTAATGGCGGTCGAGTGCAGCCAGACCTTACTGTGTGGTGCATGTACACAACCAGCCAGCCAGCCAGCCAGCCAGATGGAATAGCAGCAGTCCAGGTCCAGGTCCTGGTCCATGTTCACGTTTTCTCTGATAGTTTCTCAAATCGAAATCCAGACTTCCTTTCTCATCCGTACCCATTCATCCTCAACCGCTCTTCCTCCTGCTTGGTCGGCCGTCTCCCATAGACGACATAATAGCGCTGATAAGCATGGACATGCTTGTCTTTCGCGGCCTTACGCACATCCGCCAGCATGACCTCGATCTCCTCCCTCGTCCACTGCAACCCGTCGCCGCCGAACAATTTGTACGTGAAGCCCGGCAGACCCGTCATCAAATTACTCATCCACCACCCACCGATGTCCTTGAGCCTTTTGTCCCTGGGCCAGGGCCCCAGCGGGATTTTGCTGACATGCTCATGGATGTCGACGAAGCCGGCCCGTTCCATCCACGGTTTCAGGTCTGCCGCGACACGGACGGGCCTCGGCGGGTCAAGTGCCTTGGTGGACGCGTACTGGAGATTGTCGTCCCAGACTCTCAGCGGCCAGGTCTCGGGCATGGTGTTGTCGTCGGACACGGGGGTCGGGAGGAGTTCTTGGATCTCCATCCATCCACTGCCCGGGGTGATGTATTTGCGCGCCGTACGGATCATGGCCTCGTAATCGACGAGGCTGCCGGCCAGGAAGCGCACGTGGCAGTAGTCGACGTTCCCGAAGGGACGGAGCCAGTCGTCTTCGCTGCAGTCTTGGATCTCAAAGCATACGTTGCTGGGGACATCGATGGGCTGGACGGCCGAGAGGTCGATGCCTGTAATGGTGGCGTGCGGAAGGGCGTTTGAGTCGGCGAGTTCAATGGGCCATTGACCTGTGCCGGTGCCTAGGTCGAGAACGGTGCGAGTGGTGTCCGGGTCGAGGGGTGCAAAGTAGAGACGGCCATTGTGCAGGCGGTGGAGAATCTGGTGTTGGTTGTCCAGGCGGGTGGTTTCGTGTTCGTCGTTGGGAAATAGATAGCTCCCTTCTTTGTAGCGGTGGTAACGTCGGCCCCAGTACATGGGGTAGTCGAGCACGCTGGCGTGGAGGGAGCGAGTGTCGAAACTGTCTAGGTCGGAGGAGTGGCTGGAATTGGAATCGGGCTCCATGGGCGAGTCGAGGGTTTCGGAGGCGACGACGGTCGGTATGCGTGCGGTTGTGTCTGTCCCAGTGCGTGTGCGTGTGCCAGTACCTGTGCCAGACTCGGGCCTGCTATAGTGGTGATGAGTAGAAACAAGGCTCGCAAGGTGACGTGGTGATGGAGGTGGAGTAGATGGTTAGATGGTCCAAGCGGTGAGGAGAATCGGTTTAACTATTGATATTGACAGCCATCCGCAAAGTCCTTTGATGGTTGGTGGTCAGTGCGAATTTTGACTACCCTAATTAAAGAGTTGGTGGTGGGTTGAAAGACTTTTCTGAACGACCCGAGGGAAGGGAACGAAGATGGAGACGACGGCCGGCACAAAAAGGCGACTACCGAGTGTCCCGGGTGACATTCGATGGGGTTTCCTGGGCCGAATCGAATGGTTGACGGGCTCTCAACTGGGGCGGGAAGCACATGCAGGACCTCTATCCTTTACTCGGTACACGGCAGAGGTGGCGACAGAAGACAGGGACAGGTACGAGGTTAGTAGAGGAGTAGTAGTCAGCATGCAACACCAAAATGAGGCGCAACAAGATACCTAGGTAGTCTCGAGAGTACCACAGTGTGGCCAACATTGCAATAGTACGAGACAAGTTACGAGTAAGATACTTATATGACTGGTGGAATCGGCACAGGATCCGAGATAGAGTAGTTACTCCGTGCAGTAGATTTGCCAGTACTAAGTATCGAAGCGAGGACGACACCATCACATCTATCAGTTAGACTGTGATGGACAAGATACTGGGAGGCTTGTTCTTCTCCTTCTCCTTCTACCACGACAGTTCTTACAGGTAACTAATTCATCAAGTCAACAAGTCAACAAGTCAACTCGTCTTCTGACCCGAATATCTGGTTCCGACACCACAACTGGGCCACACTGCATATCGACTGCATATGAACTGCATATAAACTGCATATGAACCCATGTCACCCTCCAATCCAAGAGCCATAAAGATTTCACCATCGCCCTTCAAGGACAAGCCGGCTTCCTCACCTTTGGTCTTCAAACTCCACCACTCTCACCGCTCTACTCTCGCCATACCACATCTCCCCTCATTGTGACTCTGCTTGTGAGTGCTTGTGTCGTAATGGTTTGGCAATTCAGCAATTCTACAATTCTGCCCATGGTTCGCCCAATCAATCCCTTTCCCTAGGTGTCTAGGTATTGCCCAGTCCCAGACATCGCTGCCCGATTTTCCTCAACCCATCCCCATCCCCATCCCATCCCACTCCCCAGAATTTTGAACTCCGGCAAATGCCGCTGTAGCCTGTAGCCCTAGTCATGCATGATCGCCTTGCCTTGCCTCGCCTCACCCAGTCGGTGCCTCGCCCAGAGAAGAGAGAATCGCAGGTCTCAAAACCACACCATCTCGATCCTTGCCCTTGCGTGCTTGCTTGCCTCACTTACACCGCTTCTCAACAATACTCGGCCCATGCTCCTCGTACTCCTTTTTCGAAATCCACATCTGGTGAAACGTCCCCAGACTCGCCACGATACTACCACCAATCCAGCTGCCAAACTTCCTCTCCACCGCCATCCCCGACGCCTGGATCCTGACCCGAGCGCTTGGATACATCTTGCCGAGCTCCTGCTGTATCCGGTCCGGCAGTCCACGAATCAGCGACCCGGCCCCTGTGATAACCACATTCGCCAGCAAGAACGGCCGCACATCGACATCCACCTGGCCGAGCGACGCCTTGACCAAGCCCGGAATCGTCTGCTTCTCATCCGGTGCAGGGTACTCTTGTCCAATTGACGGATCGCCGCCTGCCGCAGAAGGGGGATAGTAACACTGTCCATCGAACAGCGACTCCACCACCCTGAACCGTTCACTCGAGAATGTCTGATTGTACCCGTCGGGAAACTCAAACGGCTGCGCAAACTGCGTATCCCGCGCCAGCGCTTCTCCTTGTCCTCTGAACGTCACATTGGCATTCGTCCACGCCTGCAGTGCAATCTCCTTGAACTCCAGCACCACCTTCTCCTCCTGGTACCGTCGAAAGCTCGCGTCTGGCTGCTGGAATCCCGTCGGGAACGTCTTGAGAACTGCATTCGCCGCTTGGCCCGCATCGACCGGCTGCTTCGACTGCACCAGATAATGCGGCGTGATTGTGATACTGCCCCCAGCCTCGTTGGCGGCCAACATATTCCGCACCTGCTGACCGAGATAGTTTCCGCCAATGTTCGCGCGCGTGACGCCTTTCTTGAGGATCATCCCGTCATGCACCGGCGTCACAGACACCTGCGTTGCGCCGAAGTCCAGCACGAGCGCCGTCGGCCGACCCGCTGCAAACGCGCCCATAACGCCCGTCTTGCCCAGGTAGAACGCCGGCGCCCCCCACGACTCGATCGCCATCTCGACACACTTCTCCCGTGCCTTTTGCGTGTTCCACGACGGCTCCGTCATGAACAATGGGTGATCTTCCAAACACCGTTCCGTGTCCACCGCGTCGGCCATGGATTTCTGTAGGTCCGGCACGGATTTCGGGTCGTTCAACCACTCTTGAAGAGCACGGTTCGGGCGCACCCCCGTGAGTTTGTGTGCAAATGTGTATTTCCACAGCGCTTCGGCTGCATCCCAGTCTTCCACGATGCCATCTTTATTCATGGGATTCTTGATCTCGACCCCTTCGCGCGGTAGATCGATGACATGATCGCCGAAGAGTCGACCGGATCCGGTTGATGCGTAGTACGTAGGAACAATCGATTTCGGAGTGTCTTCTCCTGCGAAACCGGCGCGCACTGTAGAGAAGCCCGGGTCGAGGACAAGCGCGGAAACCTCATCTGCAAGAAGAGTCAGTACAAAGGCGCTCGAAAGGCTGCCATAATGAAAAGATATTTCTGGCGCAGACATGGACGCGGCATACCTCCAGCATATTCGGCCGCCTTGGGTTCGTCGCGAGACGTCAGCGTGTTCGCCATGGCGCCCAAGATCTTCCCCTCTTAGAATGTGACACCTCAACGGATTCTCAGCGTATTGTCAGTGTCATGTCGCAGTCATAAATCAAGTTGGGTGTGGCTCAAGTTCAGAACGATCTCGTAGAGTGGAAAGTCTTTGGAAACGCGACAAAAGCGCCAAGCCTGCCCTCCGCTGCGCTGCCCCGTCATTCACAGTGAAGTCCTATCCCGAACTCTTCTCTACCCATGCCTACTTCACTTCCACTTCCACGTACCAATATGTTCAAAGATTCACGGCAACTAATGTCTCGCGAACAACCGGCACAATAACTAGAAATTCGACCTTGAACGTAGAATCATTGATGATTCTACTTAGTCTATGACATTGGATGCGTACAATACCAAGGTCACCCTCACCCTGGCCAAAGAGGGTCCATATTCTTGTGGCCTCTACCCATGTCTGTTCATATCATCTGGCCTCTTACTTCCCACTGTCCTGATACAGGCCACTGCTTCCTGCCAAACAGCCAATTGAACTTTCTGTTCGTCCGCTAACTGAACGCCGGCCTACCATGCCACTCCAAAAATCCCACCGACCCGAAACAATATCACTCCTTCTGTCGATGAAATATCAACTCGTCGTTGTCCGGGTTAGCTCGCAGCTCCATCACAGGAGGATCATCGTCCCCCTCGTCCATCAGTCCCGGGGGTGGTGCACTCTCCCTCATTTGGCGGCTCGCAAACTCATCTCCCGTAATGCCCTCGCTGTAGATCGGTGTTTCATCCAATTCCAACAGACTGTGCACAGGGCTTCCCGCATCGCCCTCGACTCGAGTACTGTCATTGGAGCTGCCCTTCTCTCCGAACATGCCATCTTCGGAAGGTGCTGGTGCTTGTGTTTGACCGAGGCGATCGAAGCTCCAACTTTGATAATCCATAGAGACCCCTTCATCTTCATGATACCCGGGTGTTTCATCCCCCAACATTACTTGACCCATCGATTTCGGTTGACTTCCGTTGACGGCTAGTAGATCTTGATCCTGACGGTCCTCTTCCATTGCCGAGCCACCCACTCCCACGCGGTGAACTTGACCTACTGCGAAAGCGCTCGACAACCCAGAGTGGGAGGAGTCGCCGAGACGCCGACCTTCCCCCGTCACAGGCGAAGAGTCCCGTGAGTTCTCGGGCATATCAGAGTCGGCTTCTGCATCGTTGCTCGCGTCCAATATCTCCTCCAGTTGCGGCCCGCCTAAAGGGCGTTCTGACCGTCGGCGATAAAATAGGAGGTACGCTGCGCTGGTAACAACTGCTCGAGGATCCGTCTTGGACGACACATGCGAATCTGAGGGAGATCAGCCAAGCTCACTTTGTTAGACTGTGATACTTACCATTGTACTCATACCAACCGTTGTTGAAGAAGTTCTTGGCATATGCCGTGTAATGACCCCCGCCGAGCCCGCCGTAGTGGTTGTCGACCGCGATCAGATCGTACATCAAGCTCTTGCCATCTTGCTGATCTCTGACCATGCCCGAGAGGTCAAGGCCTTCCGTTGGGTATTCAACCTTGACATCGAGCTTGTCTCGGAAGTTTCTGTTCGAACTAAATCGCTTCAGGTGCATGACAAGAATATCAGGAGCTTTCCATAGCTCGAACATCTTTTCAGCTCGTCGGTGCTCCTTACATCGAGGACAGTACCATGCATTTTGCTCCGACAATGTCTCGGACTTGCCATACTCGTGCAAGCAGTCTTCCAAGGTAATGCCATTCTTCTTGCGGCTTGATCGTTGTGCACGTTTGGCCAAGATTTCTTCGTCATGGAATAGTTCGACGCTCTTCCACGTGCCTGCTCCACGCAGCTCGGCTTCGTCCTCTTCGGTACCACCGAACAGTGCATCATGCGCTTCTTGAGTCCAGTCCAATACAATCGCCTCGCCCGGTCGAATCAAACCGCGACCTGCAGATTTAGGTAACGGTTGTGGCGGTGGTGGCGGTGTCCGACGAGGAGCCCGCTTTCCTAATGCTTTGTTTCTCTTTTGCTGTCTCTGGAATTTCTTCGACTTGGGGTTCCTTGACTTCGCAAACTCACGCGGAGAAGGCAGATCGGGATCTGAATCTGCACCTGATTGCAATAAGTTGCCGCGATTCGATTCCGAGCCTGACTCGTTGCTATCATTGGTAGTATCCTCATGCTCAATATCGCCGAGCTCATCATCGCTGGAGATGGAGCCGCTGTCACCATTGATTAAACCTGAGGATGTGCTCGGTTCGGCACTACGAGAGGTGGCTTTGGGAATGCGCGTATTGATCAGATCATAGTCTTGCGACTCAGAGATCTGGTTCCAGCCTGTAGGTATACCCTCTCCCGTAGAAGCAACATGGATAGAGAACAGCTGCCGAAGCCCTCCAGGGATAGATGACTTGCTATGCAGGCTCTGAGTGCTGTCGCTACCCGGTGATTCGGAATTCGCTTCGGGAGCTTGGCTGGCATCCCGCATTGAAACGTCGACTAGACCGTCCTCGCCTTGCACAGAGCTAGATGTCGGGAGATTTGACCCAGAGCTTGACATGTCGTCACCCATCATTACGGTGTCAGAGCCTTCAGGGGTGGCTGCGTCTTCTTCTGAATCATCTTGGCCTTCTTCAAACAGGTTCCGGGTAGTCATTCCCGAGATGTTGCCTAGGATCTTCTTCAATATACCATCATACGTTGCCCGATCCTCGCGGGTCAGCACCAGATAAGTTGGCTGGCCGAAGAATGGTTTCGAGCCTACTCTCGACGATGGGTTCCTTACCAATCGATTGTACATTGGCACGAGCAGGCGGTCTGCCTCTTGACTGATGTCGTCCACCAGCTCGTCTTCTGAATCGCGGTTGAGAGTGTAGAGCGAGAACTTCTTGGGCTTGTTCGGGTTGTAGTTCGTCGGAATGCATTCCAATTCATAGCAACAAATGATGTCTCCACTTTGGATATTCGCTTCCGATATGATGGTATTGTTATCGAAGATCTTGTAGATCTTGTTCTTGTATGACTCAGCGACCACCATTCGGTCGACATCGGCCTTCGTCCGTGAAGCAACAAATTCTTTAAGACCCTTGATGCTAGAATGCTTGTCGATATCCACATCAATCCGGTACGGACGTTTGCCAAATGGGAAGTACAAGATCTCCTTCTGCCAATTGTTCTCAATCGGTAGCTGCAGGGTGAGGTTGTTGAAAGGATCGAAGATGATGCTGACTTTCTGGCATGCCGGACAAGTTAATGTAGACTTGTACATTCCAGCAAAGAGATCCGTGATGACGGAGTCGTTTCTTGCTTTATATATGTCCCAATTCTTGTCGGCAAACTCTTTGAGGGCGGCGCTATCCTCCACCATGTCATCTGTGGAGTCGGGTTTCTCGATGTAAGGCTTCTTATGGATCCGGTTTAGATCCTCTTGCAAGCCGTCGAGAAGAAAAAGTAGAAACTCTTGCGAATCCTGCTGCTGATATCCCGAGAAACTCGAGCCATACTTTCCGATAACCGATTTGAATCTGCTAGGATTGGTCGAACTCGCATTTTCGTCGTAGATCTGATGCAGTAGATTGGCGTATGCTTTTGCGACCTCGCCGTGATGGCCCAGAGGATTGTCCACATTCAGGTCCTTCTTCCACTGATCATGCAAGAAATACTGTGACAGTTCCTCAACGCTGCGAATGCATTGCAAGGCAGAATTCATGTAGCAGGTGTTGCCCAAGTTGCTCAAACCTGTAATGCCACGTGGTCTACCATCTCTCTTCTGTCGTCCCCTAGTCATCATTCCAGGCGCTGGACTGGATCTTCCACTTGGAGTAAGACTGTTTGCGGTCTTCTTGAGTCCTCTACTCAAACTCAATTTGCTGCTCTCGCTCGGCCATTCCTCTTTGCCAGGTTTCTGTTCTTCCAAAACGATCACGTCGTCTCTTCCGAGTCCGACAAGGGCCAGAGTAGATGACCCGGTATATTTGGGATCCGCAGTCAAATCCTGATTCGGAAGGAGTTCGCGTTGTTCGCCAACGGTAAGAGCAGCGAAGGTATGCACATCTAGTAGCATTCGGTCGCCCGCACTTGCAACAATCTCTGCTCCAGGGGCAGGCGAGGCACTCCTGGAAGCGGCCGGAGTGAGAATGCCAGAACCCGAAGAACTCTTGAGACCACCAAGAATTCTCCATACTCTTACTTTGGAGTTCATATTGATGTGAAGCAACTCCTTCCCTGCCTTTAGCCATTGCATCACTGGCTTCTTCTTGGACGCAAGCATTCGTTGAGGTGGCAGGTCCTTCTCACGCTGAGTTTGAGTGGTATGCTCGGCTGGCACTTTGAGGAATGAGAAGATTGGGGGGCTCAATTCCCAGACGATATGGGGAGGGGCTCCTGGTAGACTTTCATCTATGGCGTATCTGGTGATGACTGGTGAGTCTTTTGCAAGGCCGTACCAAGAAACAACAAGATCCCAAGCTTCTTGTGGAAGGATCACATAGTCGTCGGTAATAGCGAGTCCGGGTCGGAGTGGGACGTAGGGTTCTCCTGCTTGATCTACCAATCGACTCGATTCTTCAATGATCATGGCCAGGTCAGAATTGTCCACCGGCCCAATGTCGCCCTCGGTAGCAGACTTGTCTATCTTTCCAGCCTCGCCAGCGCGAGAACCACGGGCTTGCACCCTCTGGTACCATTTTCTGGACAACAAGTAACCTTTCTGACCATCATGCGGCTCGCCTTCAATCAATTGGGTGACTTTGGCAATCTGTTCATCGATAGAGGGAATCGAGGCAGCGGAAGGAGGGACATCGGTGTTTAGGGAAGTGCCAGCGGTGGACTGGTTCGAAGGACTTGGGACAAGGGAGTCGGAGGTTGAACTGGCACTGTTGTCGGATGCAGCGGACTGCCGAACAGCTCTGGGATCACTGGTATGTATGAGGCTGCTGGTTGAAGGCTTGTCGCGGTGTCTCTGCCCCAGATCTTGCTGCTTCGCCTTTGTGTCTAAATTTGGTGCTGCCGCGTCTGGATTGACCGGTGTGAAAGTCGACTGACTGTCTTCCATCTCTACGTCGCTAGGGTAAGTTTCTCGGTCTTGAGCCCCCATGTCAGACGCCCGTCTCTTAACAGCTGGTGATGCAGATCGCAGGTGCGTGCCTAAATCATCCTTGGATTGTGAGGATTGTTGCTTTTGGGAAGCGGGCATGTCCCGGGAGGGATTGCTCGGAGGGCTGGGTAAGGATGCGGCCTGGTGATGAGTACGCCAGGACCGTGTACTGTAAATGCCGTGACAGAAAGTTGAAAGAGAGAATTGAGGTGATGAGGGTCTGAATTTGCGAAATGCAAGGCGGTGGGCCTGCGCAGACACTGGCAGTGGTAATCGCAGTCCGGCCCCAGGCCAACCCAGTCTAGATGAGTGCACGATCTAGACAGACAAAATGAAAGACAAGTCAGAACCGTCTGAAAGAGATCAAGACCTGTTTGATTCTGATACAGTGTGGTCCAGACATTTGTCGTTGCTTGAGGTCTTGTCTTCCACTTGAAAATCTGTTTGAAGCCTTTCGTCACTCAGCCGAGAGCCGCAGTCTGTAGCCGCCATCGCCGCCTTCCTGCGTCACACCGAATTTGAACGTTGAACGTCGCGTCGAAGGCAGGAGAGCCTTACATAGTAGTCAACTCTGCAAAAAGGACGTCGATTCTATCAAGAGGCTACGATAGCCAGTTGCACATCAAACAGGGTATTCATCACAATCATTGTGTACTCATTCATTATGCCCTTTAGACCCGACACCCAAAGCTGACTTTGGAGCCTCACAGCGAGGGCAGTATCGTGGTATTTCCACTTCGTCTTCGGCCCTGGAGAGACTGACTACACAAACGTCTGCTGGCAAATGAAGAGCTCCTCGCATAGAGCATGAGCAGAGTCCCCGTGTTTGACTGATCTGGACGGATGGGCTCTCCAGCCTATCTCGAAACAATCTTATCCACTTCGTCCCTGGCCTCTGACCACGAATCCAAATTTTTGCGAGCCCATTCGATGTGACATCTCGCATATGAAATCTGTAAACCGTTCATCAGTTTCGGTGGTAGTGCTATGAGCGGAGAACTTACCATGTATCTTTGAAGATCGTCCTCCTTCTCCCTCTGAAACCTCTTCAGGTCTCGCATGACACCTTGAGTCGCATCTTTGACATCTTTCTCCGACACCTCTAGAGCTTGCTCTAGATGCGTCATGCTTTCGCGCGTCTTCCCTATTTGATCTCGTCTCGTCCTCTCCGGGTCAACGTCGACAAAGCCATTGACAGCATGTCTGAAACTGCCGAATATCTTGTTCGTCACGAAGTTCCCACTAGGAGACTTCCTATGCGACGTGGGAGAAGTAGGTCCAGAAGCATTCGGCTGACCTTGTGTAGCAGAAGGTGGCGACGATGAGGCAGGGTCACCATATGTTGGTGGAAAATCAGAGTCAACCGACTCTGTCTCCTCATGGCCTTCCCTTCCTGGTGCTGCGTGCCGTTCGGGCGGACTGCGTGCTGAAGCGTTGGATGTTGATCGGCTGGGCGGGCTCGCCAACGTGGTGCTTTGTGACAGGTATGTGTCAATTCTCTTTGCTTCAGCTTCGCTGCGCTCCAAAGCATCGAGCAGACTCCGCTTCTTTTCAAGCTCATCTCTAGTCATATCTTGCTGCACTCGTTTGAGGACCCGGTACCTTAGAACATTGCGCACTACCCCAGCAAACTGTGCGCTCTCGCGCATAGGTTCGGCAAAAGTGGCCCCCAAACCTAGAGCAAGCTCTTCTGTCGAGATATATGTGCCATCCACAGCCTGGCCTATTCTTTCGATGGCTGCTGCTACTGTTGGTGATTGTTCAGAAAGTGAAAAGCCATTGTACCGAGCCCCCAGTTCGGCCAGATCTGAAGAAAGCTTGGTCAGGTGCTCAAGTGTTCGGCGATTCACCTTCTCTATGCTGCCTTGCAGCAGGAGCTCCAGTTCGCGGGTTGAGGCTTCAAAGTTGATAAAGTAAGGATCCAGATCTGTCTCGCTCAGCTTGTCTGACGCAATTGGGAAGCGGCCAAAGACCTGCGGGCCGGGTGTTGTATGAGCCGCGGATGATGCATACGTCTGATCTGGAGGAGATATTGGAGTGCCGCTGCTTGATGTCGGGCCCGAAGTTTTTAATTTGGCGGATGAAGAAGGAACAGGGAGCCAGTGATGTGCCTGAGTAGGGTTGGCTGGATCCAACGGAGGAGCTTTCAAGTTGTTCTTGGGTACTGATGCCACAGGATGTGCATGCAAGACTTCGTTCTGTAGGATGTTAGATGGCCAAAGCCTCCTGTCATGAAGGGCAGCTAACGTACCCAGCTAGAATTAGGGTCAAGGAACCGCCACCATACGCCGTCCTCTACGACCTCTTTCATCCTCCGACACCGGTTCAGAAAGACTGCTAGCATTCGTTTCCGCTGGTCGATTATACCAACATCTTCCTTTGCCTTGGTCGGTTTTGCAGCGTAGTCTGCCATTGTATGCTTCTCCGGAATGGGAGGGATGACGAGCGTAGGATGTAGATTTACCAGAGCATTCCGCAAAGAACTGAATTCTGAGTATCTCCGGGCGACTTCAATGTCCTGAATGAGTTAGCGGCGACTATCCCGATGGTGGGATGATGTCGTACCCCGGTTCTGATCTTGTATACGATATAGCCTCCATCTGAGCTCTTGCCTGCTTCAGTGATGACGATGTCCAGTTCTGGAGTCTCGTATAGAATCTGCTGGACCCTGCTGTCATAGCCACCTTTGGGCGGAGTATGTTCTGCCTCGGGATGTGCATTGTAATCTTCCTCGTCGTCGCTGAGATGGTCGGGTTGGGCGAAGTACTGCTGTTGGCTAGGAGAGGTCTCTGAGGTGTCGGGCGTGGAGTCTTGGTTGGAATCTAGCAAGCCGTGTCAGCGATCATGAAGAGTCTGCTTCCTCTTCGCGCGCGTACAAGAAGTGCTCAAAGCTGGGTTTATTGGCTCGCCGGTGGAGTCCTGGTTGGTGTATGACCCGTATGGGTTGTTGTCTTCGTCGTCCTGCCACATGATGGCGTGCGCAGAGACAGGCAAGGGTCTGAGGAAAGACAAAAGCCGGCCAGTTTGAGTACTAAAGAATTAAGGACGTCGTGAATACCAGTCAAGTAGTAACAACTGAGGATTGCTTCATGTGCATACATTACATTGCAAGGCATCTCCAAATGGCCGCACCCATGATACCGCCACGTCATTGGTCGATCCGCCTCTACGCTCGGACCACCTTCTACAACGACAGCGATAGCGTCGGTCGTTGACTATCCTCCCACAACTTCACATATGTCAAGGCAAGTAAGGAGGTTCTCGTTCTGAAATTCTGTAGCATTTGCTGCAGTGCTTGCGCTCTGGCAGTTGAGCTTTGCGTACCGCCAACCTGGTTGCGCTCTACGAGCAAAGCAACAGCTCGACGCTCTTGCTTTGTGACAGAAGCGGTTCAAAAATCGTGAACAGATACCTGTCACCTCTGTGCTGTGGGATTCTCCTGTATCCATCCGGCTTCCTCGATGCTCAGTGCCATGACTAGCAGTGATAACCTCCTGCGACTCTGCCTTACGAAATCAGTCTTCGACAAATTCTCAGTCGACCTCAGAAAGATCCATCTCACAACATCTCAAGC
This sequence comes from Vermiconidia calcicola, assembly GCA_035928285.1. Lineage (NCBI taxonomy): Eukaryota > Fungi > Ascomycota > Dothideomycetes > Mycosphaerellales > Extremaceae > Vermiconidia > Vermiconidia calcicola. The sequence continues at coordinate 380,033 of JAXLQG010000002.1, read as the reverse complement.
CCTTCAATCCGCTCTCGCTGACCTCCCTTCTCTCCTACTCTCTGCCTTGTGTCTTTTCAATGCTGCATTGCGCTTCCCTAGCCTTTTCGGCGCCTCAGACGTATCCGAAGACGTAGCCTTGCCTCCCCTGCCCTCCAGGTCCGTACGGTACAACCGGCCCATTCACCATCGTCGGCTGCACGATTGACATGCCCGGGCCCATACCCATGTGCGGATCAACAGGCCTGCTCCACGGCCACCCATGCACAAACCACAGGTTTGCTCTCCTGCAACAACACCAGAGCAATAGTCCCAACAATACCAACCCCGCGACCACCATACCGACAATCAATCCGGCCTTAGCCCCCGTCGACCAAGTATCCCACCCACCGTGATCCTGTGGATTGACGACATACACAAGCGGGGCTCCATTCATGGCAGTAGCAGCAGAGCTTGAGTTCGGTGTCAAAGGTACCATCCACGTCGAGTAGACGCCACCCTGGGCATTTTGTAGGAAAATATCGATCTCGGTTACGGTGATGACTGAAGTTACTGTTGCTACTGTTGTCAGTGATGGTGTGTATTTGGTTGTCGAGATGGCTGAGGGTGTAATTGGAGGTGGACTGATGGTGACTGTTTGACCAAATGATGCGGGGAGTGTGGTGGATAGATACGCTGTGACGGTCTGCGTGAGCACGTCCTGTGAGAAGACTGCGGTGGTGACCGCGGTCACTGTTTGGGTAATTAGGGACATACTTCCGTCTTCGAGTAATTGAGTTCTTGGTCGGTTAGGAGGATTGGGAATGAGACGTCTGAACGATTTTGAGTGAATCCAAGTGAAGGCGCGTCAGAACGGGTGGGTGGTGAGAAAAATGATGACGGGAAAAGAACAAGATGGTAGACTCGGATAGACGAGGGTGAGAAATGAGACTCAATGTCTTTTGCTTTCCTGCCTTGTTGTGGAACAGTCAGAAGACGGCCAGCAGGAGAGCAAGACGAAGTGCACCCGCCAAATCAACATGGCTTCCCATCATCGAACTGATTTTATCAAGCAGCACTCAGATTCACCCATTCACAGGATGAATACTCTAATGAACAGCTCCAGAAGATTCGCAATCTAGCAGGTCATCAACATCAACCACAACGCATATTTTCAGCATCGTCCTCTTGCCCGCTCGAGGGTTTCTTTGTTATCCTCCGTTCACAGCCGGCGGGCGGCCCTCAGCAGCACGCCGTTCTCCTGCTTCCACCATTGCCATCTGGTCTTGTATCATTGGCATGAAGAATCGCCACGCTACCCAGGCGCAGAAGGGAGTAATGAGGAGGAAACAAAGCAGGATAGCTAAGCCAGGTTCCATCGCGGTTGTCGAGAAGTGGCAGTGGCTTGTTGCTGAGGTGCCGTGAGCCCGTGATTATCCTCTCAAAAGGGATTCGACTTACTGCGTGTCTTTGGGGAATCTTTTGGGTCGGAAACGGTGCATGCGTTGCAGATGTCGAGTAATATCATTCGGACAGGAGATTGAGATTGCGCGTTGTGATGTCTAGAAAGGTGCGCATGCGAAGGTGATATTTCAGGCCAGTTCCTACTGTTCTCGCGGGCACCCTTCACTTCACTTTCACCTTTCCCAGCGCACTATTGACTGCCCCAACAAGCACCTCATTACACTGTGTCTGCATACACAAGAGGTGAAGTTGCTCCAGTCTTCCATGCACCTGAGCCTTCAAATCTGCTGTTGCTTCCCAATTCAAGAGCACACCCGCAAGGCTGATGACTTGTAGAAAAACCACCAGCAATTCGTGATCGTAGGTAACACCAAGGGGATGCACAAATGTCGAGATGCTAAAAGAGGCTCCCCTGTCGATTCTTTTCTGCTCGACTTGCAACATGGCCAAAACTTGGTCTAGCCCTCCTGAGATCCACACGAACATAGGTTGAAGCTGCTCTTGTGGGAGTTGTCGGTACGCTGACTGATCCAGAACCTTTGTCCAACCCTCAATCTCACGAATGTCGTCGATGTAGAGATTTTGTCTCTCCTCGGCGAAAAGATCAGTCTTTGATTTGATAATACCAGCAAGCCTTGACGATACTGAAGCCTCGAAGAGTTGCACGACTTCCCTTTCGAAGAAGCTACTCTCACTGTCCCACCCGACTCGCATCACCTTGGCCAGTGCAGCCTCAGTCAACAATCTTTCCTGTCCGTACTGCTCGCCCAGCTCCTCAATGAGAGCCTCTCGTGCAGCAAGAGCACATAGGCCGAGACCACCAATGTTAGACACGTGTTGCAGATCCAGCTTACCAGCAGCTGCAACAGCCTCAGCGCGGACCTCTTCATCGTCGTCGTTCAACAAATCGTATACAACGAGCAGCAGACGGAGCCTGATATCGCGTCTATCATGGTCCAAATTGGCAGGAAGTAGGTGTCCAAGAAGAGTCGATATGGCAGCTGCGGCGCTCAATCTCGTAGGAAAATCCAGGTAGTCCATCGAGGCATATTCAATAGCATCAAGCCACGAATTGGTGCGCAGCCTAGCGGCGGTGCCTCCATTTCCTGGAAGCACCACGAGGCCCAGTATATGCGCCTCAAGTCTTAGGGTTGCGTTCCACAAGTCTCTGGTGCTTGCTAGCTGTCTGAAATCGATTTTTTCACTCACCAGTCGTAGTGATTCAAGGTCAGGCCTGATGCTAGATGCAAAGAACAATTCCAAAAAGTAGAAGGCTTTCGCAAGTACGTCTGGCCTGCGTAGAATAGTATCGTAACTCTCATTGACCACGTACGCAAATAAATCGAATAGTGAGAGTCTTGGTCGGCTGGTCAGCTTCTCATTAATGGTGTCCAAGACGAAACACATTGCCTCAGGATCGTCCGCCAGCTCCGTACCGAGAGATTGCACGGTCTGGCCGTGAGATGGCATATCTTCGTCCCTGAGCATATGAAGAAATACTTTATGCAAAAGCAGTCGCTGCGTTAGAAAAGGGCTGTGGGCAGAGTTGAGCGTTTGGAGAGACCTCAAATAATCCTGTGAACAGCTCGTACTGAGCATCTGTTGGCGCCATCCATTATTCGCGATGAGCACAGCAGCATCATTCAAGATGTCCAACCATGCCGCATTGACATAAGGCGAGCGGGAGTTTATTGTGCCGGCCGTTGTGGCGAGGCCATCTCCCAGTAGTGGTAAGATCCTCTCAAGCTCAGATTCAGTGAGAGTCTCGATACCCACTTTCATGATGTATTGGAGACAGAGCATGATTCCATGGGTTCTGTTCCCGCATTCTGCCGGGCCTGCTACTTCAAGTAGTCTCTGCACCGCCAGTATAGGACCCAGGTTCGACAAACAGTGGGCCAGCTGAAATGCTGCATGGTCTCTTACGGCCCAGGTTGGGTTTGACAGCTCTCGAGCAATGACGATTCCCATTTCTGTAGTCTCGCTATCCTTGCTTCGAGTATGCCCAAGGAGGTCGAGGCCTGCAAACACGAGTTCGGTGGCATTCATCGCATTGTCGGGGCCGTCATCAGAGACTCGGTGTGCTGATTCAAGCAAATGAATTGCTACAAGTGACGGACTGTCGTCATCAGGTGCCTGCTTCGAGTCTTGTGAGGCAATGTTCTCGTTCTTGTGTGATGAATCAAGGCGGTTTATGCAGGCTCTCAGCAGCATCAGCCCGCAGTTCCTGATGCCCCAGATTTTGGACGAGAGGCAGGCAGCAGCTAGACGCACGATCGGCGACAGAAACCGAATGACAATAACCGAAAATCTAGAAGCGGTCATGATATCTTTTAAGCAATTGAGAGCATGCACCTGCGGCAACCTCAGTCCTTCTCCAGAAAGAGTAGTGTTCTGGGGACTCTGCCCAGCAATGTCCATAAGGTCAGATATGGCACCTGAAAAGAACTCTGTATCAGCAGGGCTGAGCAGAGCCGTCATCATGGCAGGCAGTCCTGCAGAGCGTCGTGTCAGACGGTCCGCTTGTTCGTCGATCTGGCTCAGAGCAACCTATTGTGGTCAATTCCGAACAACATTTAGCATACTTTTGGTAGACTCACTTTGTACCATTTGTGGAGAAGTTCTCTGATACCCGGATCGACCGCGTTACGAACTGTCTCGCAGCAGAGTAAGAAGGTATTTGCGACGGTTGAGAAGGCACCCCGATGCCGTAAGGACATCAACTCGTCCATACAAAGATTCCCAATCAAAGAAAACAGCTCCTTACTCGGCCTAGTCGCCATGACCAACGCTTGCACAACAAGGCTGCTCAGGTCAGAAACCTCCGGTACACGGGGCAGGGAGACTTACCTTGAGTCGCGAAGTGCCCTCCAGGAATAAGCGAGCAAGTCCTTCGGACCTTCTGTCCCGTCATCGTCGGCAAGGTCTGAAGTCCTTTCTGGGGAGTCAACGCACAACTGAAGCCTGACTTCGTTCCAGATCCGATGACATAGATCCAAAATCCGGGCCGCATCGGATGTCGCGTCTAGCTTTGGGCCTTTCAGGTTCCGAAGCTGATAGTTGAGTGCCAGCAAAGATCCATGCAACGGGAAGTCCGATCCGGGCTGTAGACTTCCCACTCTCGACAACATATTCTCCAGTCTCGAAATGTGCATCATCAGTGCTCTGTCAGCAGCAGCTGGCGCCGACTCGACCGCACCGATAGAGCGAAACCGCACCGTCCACAGCCTCCCCATACCATCAGCATGATCACCCCTCCCAGTGTGCAGGGCTAGCATTTCGACGTCGTGCAAGAAAATAGGATTAACCGTGAGAGATACCAATTCTGGTGTCTCTGAGGCTATGAACTCAAGAAGACTTGCCGACAAGTCTCTGACATCCTCAAAGGGATCTAGGCTGAGATTGCACAGAGACCTCGTAAGCTCGTGGTCACTCAGGAACATGTCGGGCTTCATTGATAAACTGAAGAAATATTGAAGGGACTGTAGCGCGAGTATATGACGCGGGTAAGACACTCCAGTCCCCAGCTCTGAGCGTAGAAAGTTGTAGTATTGGGCTGTGAAGGATTGGTATGAAGCTAGAGTTGCCTCATTCCCAGAGTCGTTTGCGTTCTGCTGCGACCTCTTGCAAAGTGCCGAGCAGCCAATTTGGACTCTCTTCAGCAGCCTCTTGGTTATGCTAAGGATTTCACCTCTATCGTGAGCGTCTGCGTTGTTGTGGAGGTATTTCAAACTCGAAGCAATACAATCCAGCCCGTCAGTATGGATAATGGCATGTGCAGCACGGGATGCCGCCAGAAGTCCATAAATCATGATTTGGATTTCCGAGCTTGCGAGCTTGAAGATATATTTGATCCAATGATAATGATCTTGCTGGGGAGGCTGGGCTGATGTCTGCGAGAGGAACACAGTATTTAAGACTGCAACGGCTTCTGTTACATGATATTTTATTAGCTGACGATGTGCAGACTGTGATCTCGAGCTGAGTGATACCTACCAGTCTCAGATAGAATATTATTGGAAGCACCGACTCGCAGAGTGGAGAGAAAAAGCGCCAATTCTGCCTCGCCGTCGCAACAAGAACTTGCTTTCGACTTCACGAAGGCCATGAATCTCGTCTTGTCGCTCAGAACGACAGGAAGAACATTCTGGGCGAATTCTCCGCGCGCTTCATGATTCCGCTTCAAGTATAGCAGCACGACTCTTTCGGCAAGAGTCTGCAGGTCGGCGCCATTCGAGGGTCCAGAGCCTCGAGAGCACAGAGTCGAAAGGGTCTTGGTGGCAGTGCTTCTTACGTCGATGTCAACGCTTGCAAAGGTCAAAGCTAAGAAGAGAGATGGCATACCACCGTTCCCGATCTCTGACACATCCGTGGTCGTGATACTGTGACGCATTAGACGTTGTTCCCAGGGCAATGAATCTTTTGCAGTAATTTCTCCGATGAGACGCTCGAGGTGGTCAATGATCGGTGTCTTTCGACAGAAGCAGGTCAGCATGAGGCAAGCTTTCTTGAGGTCAGACCGAGGAGAGCACAGAAGGATGATTCTGATCAACGGCAGTGTAGCAGTTGTTAAGATGTCGGCAATACTGTCTTGACCAGACATCTTCTGAAGCAAATCACATAGTGTTTCCAGTACTTGAAAAGCCGGCTTCGTCCTGCCGTCGTCGAAAGCTTTCTCCGCACATTGGAAAGCATCGAACCACACCTGCTTAGAAGTAACAAAGCGGTAGATCTCGGAATTACGGCTTGCAGCTGCGCCATTGAGAAATACACACAAGGCGTTCGAGGCAGAAGTGAGATGCTTGTCGACGACTTGGGAATCTTTGGCGGTGAGCACCAGTCTGGGCCAAACACTCAAGATCGGGTGTACGTCGTCATCTTCGGAGGCATCGAGTAGTGCTTTGCGTAAAGCACCCTTGCCTAGATCTGAAAGAACGGAAATTGAAATGGGTATCGGGCTCTCAAGAGCCTTGGAAAGGACATCCATCGTGGCTCAAAGTATGCTACCGTTCACAGAAGGACTTCCAGGCCATCACTGCTATCCACCAGCTGCACTGACAGCCAGAAGCGACCCGATTATGTCCTGTTGTCGAGCCTGATGAGTGAGGGACCTTTGGAATATTGGGGGAAAATCTCCCGAGTCGTAGAATTGAATACATCACAGTAAGTGCCAATCACGTGGCAATCGAGCACCGCCGATTTTGATCCGGAATTCTTTGGAAAGTTTTCTCCCCGGCTTCATCTTGCATCTTTCATTGCGGATACATCTACGCCTGCCACTGCGCGCTCTAATCGATCTCTTTACCTCTTATCTACCAATCCTCCATATCTCGATCACACAATGTCGGTCTGGGATGCCTTCAGCGGTAGAAGGAAACAGCAGTCGGAGCCGCATGGAAACGATTCCTTGCCTGCGCCTTCAGCCGGCGGCTTCGCACCCTCGCCTTTCGATCCCTCTATTGCGACAACAGATGTATCGTCGCTTCTAGGAGCGGCATCTCTTCCCGATGCCTCGCAATTACATCCCCTTGCTGGCTTGAATCAACAGACACTCGACTACCTCTCCCTCGATGAATCAGCGTTATCAGATCTCCCCGGTTCGCGGTCGGTATTGCCCTCTCGCGGATGGTCGGACGACCTATGTTATGGAACAGGAACCGTATATCTCACAGCCTTGACTACTGGCGGCACCTGGGGATTAATAGAAGGCTTGAATCGCACACCGGCATCGGCACCTCCGAAATTACGGTTAAACAGTGTCCTGAACAGCATCACCAGAAGAGGACCATTTCTTGGTAACTCTGCTGGTGTGGTTGCGATGGTTTACAACGGCGTTAACTCCACGATCGGCTACTATCGGGGGAAGCATGACGCGGCAAACAGCATAGTGGCCGGCGCTTTGAGCGGAGCCATCTTTAAGAGCACACGAGGCGTGAAGCCAATGTTGATTTCGAGTGGAATTGTCGCCTCAATTGCAGGTGCATGGGCAGTAAGTGGACCTCCGAACTCCCAGACGATGAACTTCATTGACAGCTTTCTAGTTGACCCGTAAAGTCCTGTTCGAGCCTCCCGAAGAAACCCAACACGCCAACCTGTAATTCCGCGAACATTATAAATGAAGCCGGAGAACAAGCGCACGACACGCATTCGTCAGTGTTGTATCACTCATCCTCATGCTCACCCAATGTTTTGTACAAAATTTTCGATGTCTTTTCAAAGGCCCCATGGTCTTATGAGGCGCCTTTTCACCCAACTGCGCACTTTACCTTCGGATCTTCACTCAGGATGTGATTAGCATAGCGGGTTTGGACTAAGTCGACGGCGTCCGGCGAGGGTGTATATGATAGAACTCGACACAGAGGAGGTCAAAAATGCGACACTATGATCTTGGCCATCGGAGCCAGGAGGCCAAAGGAGCACGCGGCCGGCCAGCAGGCAGAGGTCCCACTGGAGGGTTTTGCGAGCCTCTTACGGCAACGCCAAATAATGCAAGATCAAGAGGTTTGGCTGCAGTTCACTGTGCCAACACGATGTTTAGGGGATGATGGATGAGTTAGACAATCATTTCATTCCACGAACCCTCACATTCAACGCCTTTTTCCCCCAGGCAGTAGAGACAGACTCAATTACATATACAGATTGAGTTGAGGACCATTCGGGATCACAGCATAGTCCGACGCCATGCCTTTGCAGCCAGCGCCTCGATTAACTGAGTGTCTACCACTCCCTTCGTCGAGTCGTCCGCAATAGCTTCGACCACAGCATCGGCCACCAAATCTGCCTTCAGCGGCTTTTCCACAGCCGCACCAAATATCCGAGTCAGATTGCCTCCAACCAAACTGTTCACGGTGCTTCCTACCATCCCAGACGCCGCTATAGGCAGCGTGAACTTTCTGCTGCTGTCGTATAGGAACCCTGGCCTAACAAAAACGTTCCGCAGCTTGATCATATTACTCGCTATCGTGCTCTCGGCTTCGCGTTTCGTCGTGATGTACCTTGAAGGTAGTATGGGGGCGCCTGCAGCAGCGGAGATGTAAATGAATGTATTCGCACCTTCTCTTTGAGCCTGTTGTGCCAAAGCGATGGCGGAGTCTCTGTTCATGAGCTCGTATGTGATCTGACCATCTTTTTCTCCTTTCCCAAGTTCCTCTCCTGGCTGCCGATCGAGAGGGTTGTTTGAGCTACCCGCTTTTGAGGAACTGAACGCCCTGGACAAGCCGGAGAAGACGCTCTCTTTGCCGGATAGGACGCCCTTGTAGTCTGCTTCGAGCAGGATGCCCATGGTGTGTACAACGGCGTCAGCACCCTTGAGATGTGTAGTGTAAGTCGTAGGCTTCAGAATGTCACCTTTGGCCCAATTGACAGACTTCGACCATGAAGGAGGAGTCGACTCTGAGGTGATAGATGACCATGTTGGCTCTCCAGAGCGGCTGAGTGAAGGTCAGCATTGGGGAGGGAAGGGGGCGAACCGAACGTACCTTATGGAGGTCACGTCCCAGCCCCGAGCGACTGCGGACTTGCATATGCGGGAACCCAGAAATCCATTGCCGCCCGCAACTATAATCTTCTTCTTCGCTGCTTGAGTCATTCTTGAATTCCCCTCACCTCTCTTGCAGGTTAAAGAGGCTGTCGTCGAGCTTACAGCTAAGTATCGGGACAGCCGGCTTCGCAGCGCGATTGTTCTATGAGTCGTGGATTGATCGCCAGGAACTTTTTGGCTCAAACACTGACGTATTCGATGCGAAATCTATAAAGGGAAACTGTGGCGAGAGCTACCTCGTTTTATCGATCTTTCGATGTTGCACACTTCACCAGTGACAAGACTCCATATATCAACATCAGGGATGCTTGTAGACATTGATCGCCTAGTTAGCCTTCGAGTTGCACATTTCGCATTCTCTCCGACTTGATCACCACCTGTTCTACAGCAACAACCTATTTCAGACGACAAAATGCCTCCTGCTAAGCGACGCAAACTCAGCCCAAGCCCGGAAGAGGCAGCCACCACAGATGGTGCTGCTGAGCAGTCGACGCAACACAAACAATCCCGAAAGACCTCTGACGACGGCAGGCCTGAGAGAGAGGACTCCGCCCAGCCCGCTTCCACCGAAGCGCCAGAAGGCACAACTGAGACAACAGCTGGCACTTCTTCAACCAACACCTCCTCCACAGCCGCCGCAGACAGACTCGCTCGCTTCGCCGCCCTAAGATCGCGCGCCTCTGCATCCGCGAAATCGAATCTAGCCGAAGCCAAAGCCGAAGCCAACCGCTCCGCCATAGACCCAAGCGTACTCGCCAGTCTGTCGCGCAAATCAGCCATCGCATCACACAACCTTCTCAAAGCCGACACGGAAGAGGATGAAGGCAAGGGCGCCTTTGAACGCAAGCGGGCGTGGGATTACACCATCGAAGAGTCCGAGCGCTGGGACGAGCGGATGGATCGCAAAAATTCTGCGCGCTCGAACAACGCTTTCAGTGACTACTCGGCCGAAGCGGCGAAGATGTACGATCGGCAGATGCGCGACCTCGAGAAATCCGCTCTGAAAGACGGTGGGAAGAACCGAGAAGAGTACGAGCGTCAGAAAGCCGAGATCATGGAGAACGCAGCCCGCACGGGCGGATTGGAGATCGTCGAGATGGACAACGGAGAGCTTGTCGCGATCGATAAGGACGGACGGTTCTACGCGGATCACGATTCTACGGGCTTCATCGAGCAGAAGCCCAAGAGGGAAAATGTGGATCGGTTAGTTGCGGACCTGAAAAAGGCGGAAGAGGCGCGGTTCAAGGCACGGCGGGCACGAGGACGTGAGGACGAAGGCGGAGATGTCACGTACATCAATGAGAAGAACAAGCAGTTCAATATGAAGTTGGCCAGGTTCTATGATCGGTATACGGTGGACATCAGGGAGAGCTTCGAGAGGGGCACGGCTATATGAGGAAGCCACCCACTCTAGCAGGTGCTGTACAACGCTCTTGTCGTGCAGTGTTTCGACAGCGAGAAGTTGCATGGGTTCAGTGAACTTGCGCGTGTAAGATTGGGTTCCAGAGCCGTTATGCGGCATTGCTGGATATTGAGCATGGCAGACTCGGCGCAAATACTAAAGTATAACAAGAGCCTTACAATACCTCCCGGCCCATAAGCATTTATCTGTACGTATTTTGATCTGGAGAATCCCACACGAGCATCTTCTCTATCAGAAATTAAGGACTGGATCATGTTAGAGAATATCGTGTTACATACCCAACCTAAGATATTCCGCCCTATTCTGGGATATACTATAGCATACTGCGTAATCAAAACTCTTCTGGATATCGGGGTTGAGCCGCAACAGTATTTAGGCGAAAGCCCCCACAGCCTCGCTTTCATCAACGAAAGTTCAATGTGGCAGAAGAATCGCCATCATTCGACCCCATAATCTCTCTAACCACACTATTTGTTCCACACAACTCCTGACAATACTCATAGAGAGACAGTACATGTGGTGCGCGGCCGGAGTGTCTTCGCAATATCACTTCAGATTGACTGGTGTGGACTATCTTGCGCTAGAAACTTTGTACGCCCTTCGCAACGAAAACTAAATTTATCGATTTCAAAGTCGCAAGCCGATAGGGCCCTTGTGAGGCTGACAAGCGCATCTACATTCTGGGACTATTTTGGAAGCCGTACTGAAGCACTCCTTTGACGGTGCACGCCACCTTGGTTTCATTTTCTGCCCAAGCCGCGGAGCAAGAAAACAGGCATTGGCTCGTCACGCATCACAGTGAAGTGTGGTCATCCAACACCTATCTACACTTCTCCAGGCTATCCCCAAACAAACGTCGCTCGATACTCCCATGGAGCGCATTATCATCATCGGTTCTGGCGTTACCGGCCTTACAGTTGCCAACCTCATGCGGACCGAGCTCCCTTTTGCAAACATCACCATCATAGCAGCCGAAACACCAACAACACCATGCCCGTCCGCAGATTATGCCTCAATGTGGGCAGGCGCGCATTACCGGCCGATTCCACGCTCATCGCGCCAGCTTGAGCAAGAATTTGACATGGCCCTGCGCACTGCAAAGTTCATGAAAGGGATTGCAAAAGAAGCGCCCGAAGCCGGCGTCAAACTCACGCCAGGCGTCGAATATCTGGAGGATCCACCCAAGGCAATCCTGTCCCTGAAGACGGGTGACATGTATGCTGGGCCGGACGATGAGTTCCGCGTTCTGGAGCAGGCAGAACTACCCCTTGGAGTCAAATGGGGCTGCGAGTATCAAAGTTATTGCATCAATGTTCCGGTGTACAGTAAGTGGCTGCTCGATCGCTTCCTGACAAGTGGCGGGCGAGTCGTCAAGCATTGCTTATCAAGTGCGGCTGAAGCGTTCGAGTTCGCCGAGAAGAACGGTCTGGGAAAGGTCTCCATGATCGTTAACTGCTCCGGTCGAAATTTCGATCAAGATCCCAAAGTGAAAAGCATCCGCGGTCAAACTGTGCTGGTAAAACAGGAATATGACAGGACGGTGACGAGGCAAAATCGTGATGGTACTTGGTCTTTCCTGATTCCGCGGCCGCTCCATGGAGGCACCATCATCGGCGGGACAAAAGAGATTGGTGACATGGAAGAGCGACCTAGACCACAAACCAGAGAGCAGCTCCTTCGGCAGTCTGTAAAAAGCTTCCCTGATTTCGTCGAATCGGTGCAGAAGTTTGAGGTTGTCAAAGACAATGTCGGCAGGAGACCATGGCGTGAAGGCGGTTATCGGATCGAGATCGAGTCCATCACCAGGGACAAGAAGATCGTGCACGGGTATGGTGCCGGTGGCCGAGGATATGAGCTGAGCTGGGGTGCTGCTGAGAAGATAGTTGCACTCGTCAAGCAGGCCACCACTATCGCGCCCAAGTTATAGAAGACATGGTCCGGCAGTGCTTGAGGCCTTTCCGAGTCCAATCAAGGAGTATACGCCCTTGCGGGCAGTCCAACGCCGTGGCTGGCAACTCACTTCTTCTTGATAGGCTTTCCCTCCGTCTTTTCCAGTTCTTGTAGCCTTGCTTCCTCCTTGATCAGTTTGGACTTCTCTTCCGCAATCAGCTGCTGCACTTGCTTCACCGCCTCACCCAGTCTGTCGAGCTCTTTACTCTCTTCCTCTTTGCTGAACTTGTTTACTCCGCTGCTTCGCATAGGTATCTCGGCTGTTGGTGGGCTTTTGATCTGTCCTTTGCCGCCTTTTCCAGCTTTCGACTTGACGATCTGAGCACTTCCAGTCAACTGTTCGTAGAATGCTTCGACCGGCTCGTTGAAGAGAACTTCTTCATAACAAACACTGCTGATCATGGTTCTATCCCTCTTTTGCTGCTCAACGTCTCCATAATAGGGATGTAATTTAAGTCCATGCCAGATCTGCTGTGGTTTTTCCGTGCTCTCTGGTACGAAATAGAACTTGATTGCGATCTCGAATTCACCCCATCCTGTCTCTTCCACTTCAAACGGTGGGCTCTCGATCATTCGCACGCTGTTGGCGTAAGTGTCGTGCAACTTGAACTGGACCTTCTTCAGCCAATATGAGATATCTTCGTTGTTTACTCCTCGGACAAAAACTCTCCACCTATGCGTGTGATCGGGTGGCGCATCTTTGGGCCTGTTCTCAGGATCGAAGGGAATGGCTTCACTGCCATAAGTAAAGGGACGGTAGATCTGAACCCCGCGAACGCGCTTGGTTCCGCCCGGAGCAGGCATTTCGCCTCTGATGGGTAATCTGATCTAGTTTGGTGGTTGGTGAGGGAAGTCGTCAGGCTTTGGTGAGGAACATCTGCACTGATTTTGCATGAAAGGAAGTCGCAGTTGGGGTTTTAGGAGGTTGACTCATTCCTTGAGAACGAGAATCCGAAGATGCGCAACAGCCTGAGTCTGGAGAAAGTCCTTTAAGATGGAGGTTCAGGAAGAAAGAACATTCGGAACGCATTCACGTTCTCCGCAGCCTTGGCGCGTCCGCGTGCCTGCGTTCTCCGCAATGGGATGAATCGAAATGTGACTTTCATGATTTCCACGACCTTGACCTACTAACCTGAGTCAATATATCTAGGTGAGTCCCGACAATGCTATGGCACCGGGACGTCGACCCTTAGCACGACATGCAATCTTCTCTCCCACTCTGTCTCCGAGCCTACTTCGGCACTGTTAGCAAGTCCCGATCTCCGGCAGTCTCATATATCTACCATGGTCCCAGGCCATGGTCCTCGTCCACTGCTTGCAGGGCAAAGCGTCCGGCGAACTACAGGGTAGCGAGACGGAAATACGATCTTTTACGTCAGCTGAATGAGAAGTCAGGCCTTGAAGACTACTACATACCAGCCAGCCTTGCCAAAAAGCTGCGAGAGTTCGGGTTTCGGTCTATTCCAATGGTGGTGAAGCTGTTCAATCACCACCGAGACGAGCTAGAGCGCTCAAAGGCCGCGGCAGATAGAGCTATAAAGCTGTCAACAACAAATCAACGTACGAGGTGCATTCCCAACCACTTGAACAAGAAACATGGCTGACCGGCAATCTCTTCAGAATGGATCCGTACATACGAAGAAGCTCTCAGTTACGACGAGATCGCATTATTGACGGACCCGAAGATACTGCCTCGGATCTTCGAAGCATTTGGTGAAGCAGATTTTCATAGACAAAACCGGCATAGGTGGTCAGCATTGGGACATTATACACTTTGCGCAGCTTTCGAGGCAGGCGACGTCGAGGCCGCCTTGAAGGTGGCGTTTCTCGAATACGGGATGCATGGCAAGGTGCAACGCCGTATAACTGAATTCATCAAACAGGATGCGATGAAGATGACTGACTGGCGCACCATGACTGTCTGGCTCTTCCTCACGACGAAAGAGTCCCATTCGAAAGCGGTCGCAAGAGACAACTATATTATGGCGAAGAAGCTCGATTTCATGCTCGAACCCAGCAATCGGACCGTGAAAAGGACCGAGACGTTCCAGCAATACCAGGGCTCATGGTACCTGGTATTCTCAGCGGCGAATCATTATTTGTCGCATTTCGACAAGCACGATCCAGAAGGGGACCCAGTACAAGAAGACCTGGAAAGGGCTGTCCGTGAGGGGGTTGAAAAATGGAAAGATCCCGAAGCTGCTCATGAACTACTCCTCTTACCGAACGAAGTCAAGAAATTCTCGGACCGCTGGGTGTCTCTCATGACCGAGTCTGCAGTGGACGGCAGTGGCGAGCATTGTGTCAGGCTTGCACTATTTCACCTTGCCAGGGACGGTTGGCTCTCTCACCATCTGGACGAGAACGACGAATGGGTCACTGTCGATCGCAAAGAGAAGCCGAAGAGCTGGGTTGGGATTGAATGGCTGGGGCTTAGCGCAGCGTTGGAGAATGGAAATGCTAGTATCAAGACGAAGCGGTATCTAAGATTGGCCCTTTTGCTGCGGGAGCATGGCCTGGCCAAGGAGGCGCTTCCATGGTTTTCCGCTGCCAAGTCAGACCTCCAGGACCAATGCATAGACCCGGATGAAAAATGGGTTGATTACATTGACGGATTTGAGAAACACTGGTTCAACGACGAGTTTGTTACAAGAAGCTCCGAGGACGATTGGTTTCTTGAACCATCTGAAGACAAGGCCAAGAATGCGTCAGCACGACCGAAGAAGGTCAAAAGACTTGTCTGAAAAGAAGTCCAGTACAGGAGAAACAAACTTTGGCACTTCGAAAGGAGCCGAGCCGTGATGATTCCAATCCATCAGACAATAATGAGGACGGACACGTCCTGCAACATCGACGAATTCACTGGAGTCTCTTGAGCAGCATTAACGCCAGTCACGACGTATATAATAGGCAAGCTGTGGCATCAGACTCCTTACAGCGGCGTCAGGGGAATGAAATCCTCGACGTCCCCGTCCAGCGTCCAGCGGTGAACTACCACCAAAGGGATGAGTTGCAAGGCTCGGACCTGCCTCTGAACTCTGGAAAAGGCACGAGAACTACTACAGCGTGAGAGCCACTCTGTCCGAAAAAGATATGTCGCACTAAAAATGGTGCCCCGAATGTTCAGCCACTTCGATCGCTCGCCTGGACACGTCTGGGATTAGCCAGCATTGGGGGCGTGGCACTGGAGCTTCTGATATGACTCAAAAAAAGGGTCTCAATCCCGACTACTTCGAGACAGGAGATACTTATGAAACCATGACGGTCACCTGTACAGCAAGGTACTTCGTATATGTATACACTGCAGTGGGATATAGCTAGCTAGCTGTCGGAATAAGGAGGCAAAGACATTTCATCCACTCAACACTGGTGCCACAGTTGTACTTGTGCTGTATGTCGAAGAGACCCTTTGCTTTCTTGAAGAGAATGTAAACCCACCACGACCCTTGCATATGATTCCTCCGATATTTGGTGGTTTCCCATAAGGACGACGTTCCGCACTAATTATTTCTCTCCTTGCCATCCCTCCTGCGGTGTTCATTGTTCTCATGACTTTTGGTTCACAGCCCCTACCTTGCCCGGGCCGTGCTTTGGGCTGGAATACACTCTTGCTGGATCATCCATCCCGGGTCACCTGTGAGATTGGAGGATTAAGAGGTCATGAGAGTACTGTGTACAAGTATGTCTTTCTACGCGCGAATATTACCCTCCAGTACGGGAGTATGCCGAGTATTCTACAGTAGGTCAGAGCTGGATCATGCCTCTAGTCTTTAACTCGAAGGACCGAAGGAGAGACTGTCTTTCCATAACCTGCCAATGTTCCGGTGGTCCCTGAGTCTTGAGCCGCATCACACCACCACCACCACCACCAAGACGTTAACGTCCTCGGGGCGCCCGCCTTCACTCTTGTCAAAAGTGGTGCATTGTTAAGTAGTAGGATCTGCAGTCGCGGCATCTCCCCTGCCTCTGCCACTCTAGGTGTCTGCTATGTAGCGATAATGACTGCACCAATTGAAACGCATGTTCGCCGTCGGGCTCACTCCGTAGTGACATCTTGAGTGGTACACTACTACTGTGTGTCGTTGAGCAATCTCTCCCTCGTGCTTCGATCCCAGATCCAGCTCGCGGAATTTGTCCAGCGGATTTGGCCGGGCTGTGGAGTCTGGACGGGTACCCCGAAGAGGACCACATCGTTCATCTCGATCACAGCTTCTGTTGTTCCGTTTGTATCCGGTACCTACAGTATGCATGGCAAGGTATACCTACTTCTGTCAAACCTGTCGAGGCAGTACCCATCTTTGTTCAGCGAATTGTCCCGTTGGTACTCCACGTGGTATTCGTACTTGTAGATATAAGGCTTGAAACGGATTCTCCTCTTCCTGTATTCTTGGCGTGTCGTTCCAGGGAAACACCCTTGGATCAGTCGCCATCAGGGTATGGTTGAACTGGTCAGTTGTCAACGCTGAACTTCTCTGGAAGAAAACTACCATTATCACCGCAAAGAGCTGGAAAGCTCGTGCCGTCTCTGCCACGGTCAGCACCAGACAAAGAGTGTTTCGAGTCGGGAAAGGGCCATTCAGCGAGCTTCTGCCTCTGCTTCTGCCACTGCCACCTGACGTCTTCGTGGAATTCGCCTGAAGAGATTCTAGCGATGCTCGATCGTAGCTCCAACCAACTCTTTTCTTCTCGCTTCAGGGAGATCAGAGATGCAGAAGCGATCCAAGACGTGCAAGTAAGTCAAATGAGGATACGCTGTACATAAGGGTTTCTTGGACCGGCCACGAAAATGCTCCATGCGGTGTCGATTTGCTGCGTTTCAAATGCAGATGTTGAGCAATGGGAAAAGAGAGGTCAGAATTTCCATCACGAAGAATGTCCAAAAAGAAAAGAAGAAACCCCTCGAGAGCGTTTGTTCTTGCATCTTCTAGGAGCAATACTAACGTCCACAGCACTAGAAGGGTACGATGGTGTCTGGCACCTTACCTTAGGTATCCTGTGCCGCAAACATCAATTGATCTTCATCATGCAGATTTTTGTTTCTGAACGATGACGCGGCTGTGGTATATGCATGTCCTGGGGTCGTGTGAAAGATGAGTGGAATGTTGGGTGATCTCTTACTGAAGAAAACCCTCGCTCTAGGATTGACACCCGCCGTCAATCAATTTAACCTCTTACTGTACCTCTTGTAGACTAAACGTAGGGGGACATGTTGAGATAGATACCTACCGTCTGCCCTCTCTTGTTCAGTAGTTGAACAGGCAGGCCAGGCCAGGCTTGCGATTAGCTGAGAAGCGCGTGGACTGGGGAAATGCTCTCTCAAGCTTTTTTGGACGCACCTTTTCCCATACGTTACTGTAAACATCCACCCCGGGTTTCTCTTTTCATCATTATTCTTGTAGGAATAATAATCTCGCTTGGTTGTTGCTCCCGAGTCTCGGCTGTCCGGCATGGTCTAGTCGTGTCTAGTGAGCCTCGAGCCTCGCTTGCGATAGAAGTGGCACGTAGTGGATACTTGTACATTGGACACCCCGACGATCCGGTCTAGACTGGCCCGTCGACCCAGTTGAGCCCCACTATCTCTCCGCCTATTGGATGGCACCCCATGGGTCTGGAACATCTGGAACGATCTTAGCCGAACAAAAGAACCACCCAGCTGGACCTCACACCACCATGCACCACTCCTGTTCTTATGTACCAACTACTCTCACACCGAATACCTGGTCGTGCTATGGACTGTGCACGAGGCTGACATATGCAGCACCTCCAAAGGGGGCATTCAGCTTTGTGTTTCAGCGATATGCGTTCCACAAAAGTTTCATCATCTCCTCCCTTGCATTCTTTGAGTCGAGAAGTTTCGGGGCACGTTTTTATCCACACTGCTCTGGAATCGACCTAACCTGCTGACTCTCGGATATTGGGAGTGGAACCGGTTTAGTGAGTCCAGTGCTGTGGAGAGTGATATGCTACGAGTAAGTTACGGAGAATAATACACTCTAGTCTCGTGTAGTACGTCTCCGCTTTCAGACAGCCTCGCTTATGCTGGAGTGTTGATGCAATCTACTCCCTTCCAAGACCAGTCATCTTGCTTCTCGGCCGGGCGAGAAAACGGGGAAAAGCATACTGTACCCATATAAGTTTTGACTTTCACGCCGTCGCCGCTCAGAACTCGCAGTCCTTCGCATTTCTCTCGGTTCGACAAAAACGTCGCCAACGGTTCGCTATTTTCGGATTCTGGGCCATGATCCGGCCCACATCCGGGACACATGCCACGTGGTGTTCGAACTTTGCTGCAGGTTGGATCTCGTGCCACAGGGAGGATCCCCTTGAACGACAGGGGCCAATCTCGGCCTGGTCCTTGTATTCCTCTCGTAAGCTCTTGACGACCTGCTCATTTCAACTGGTGATTAGAACGACCTGTGAGCTACTAGGTCTGCGCATCTGCGACGAAGAAATGGCCGTGCTGACATTGGAGTCTGTCCTTGGATATCAAGGAGCTGTTCAAAGTCCTCCTCTGACATCTCTTTTCTATGTCATGTGCTTCCCATCTCTTCGTATCCGTCTTCGTCCGAAAAAACATGTCATTACTCCTCATGTCTCATGGTATTCTTGTCATCGGCAAAGCACCACAACCGAAGACTTTTGGTCAAAGCGCCGGCAGTAGATTCAATCATAGTTTTCGTCGTAGTAGGAGTCTTCGTCTGATCCATCTCCAGATTGATGCCTTCTGCGCTTGTTTCCCTCCCGATTGCCCTTTTTCAGCTTGAGAGGAAAACCTGCACCACGTGCTAAAAGCCCTTTCACCAAGTCGGTGCTGGGTTGAACTTGATCGAAGTCTTTCGCATTGACCACCCGAAAAGGCAGGCTGACGGTGGTCTCAACGCATGGCACAGTCGAGCCCTGGTGTAAATATGCCGGGTCCATTTTCATCAGTGTAAACTGAAGCCGGTAATCCCCTGCTCTCCTGACGGATATATCGGCAAATATGAAGAAACAACCTGGAACTTTGTAAGGGTCCCTCTGCTGTTTGACTGGCCGGTCCGAAGGCGGTCGGATGAACCTATCAATGGTCGGACTCGGAGGCGGAGGCGGCGTTGTTGGATGGTAAGGCATTGTTGGCGGATCAGGGTCATCCAAGGTGATTGTCGGGTTGGCCACGGCAGTTCCCAGAAGTAGTCGTTGCACTTCGCTGCGGCCATCATCCCGAATATAATGCACTGTGCTTACGTCTTGACTTGGATTCTCTGCTGCCACCAATCTGCAGTACACAACCCACCACTGGGTTTTGATCTCTGCCACATCGTCTGCATTGTCGGGGTCGAAATCGCGCATCAACAATTGAAGAATTGGAGGCGGATCAATGGGCCTTAGCAATTGATCAGATATTTAACCCCGAGACTCAGCTAAAGTGACTGTACCTTCTATCTTTCCCATCGGGTCCCGCCCGAGCCGCTCTAGGCTGCTGTCTGATATGCAGCGAGTACCGGCTGGAATTTGGTCGACTGATACCTGGTAATTCGGTCTGGATCGGTGCTCGGAATGAAGGTTCTGTACGATGATCGTGTTGACTCGGTCCGTCGATCTTCGGGTGTTCACGATTCGGTGCTGTGAACGATAATCGATGCTGAGACGTGCTGGTTGGAAATGTAGAAGTTGGTGCTCTGTATGGAGGCCTACATAGCTTTAGCTGTCAAGCTCGAAATCAAGAGCGGCCTTCCCATTACCTCGTTATAGGCTCCAAAGAGGCAGGTATGGGAAGAGAGGAGATCTGGGGAGCGAGAGGCAGAAAGGGCCGTGACGGTGGTTGCTGTGTTGCGCATGGATACGCGGAAAGTGTTTGAGGCGCTATGGGCGTCCTAGGGGTGGACGACGATGGACTCGAGAATGGTACATATGGTTGCTGAGGAGCTCGACCATGCAATGTCGATGTAACGGTTGAAGTAGGACGAGTATCGTCGCTGACCGTTCTCGTCGGAGCACGGTAACCGTAGTGATGGGGATCCATCACCGGCAGTTGCGACTCATACGGCGTAGACGAGCAATGAGAAGGGCGGAAATGACCGAAAGCTGGAAGAGCAGAATCCGACCGGTGCAACACAGCAGTCATGATATCTGGGAGTATTGATTTCAGTACAATAGTAACAATGACTGCCTACACGAATATTCGAAGGACTCGTGTTCTGTCAATAGACTTCCAGCATTGGATATGTATAGCTGGGCGCCTTATGCGTACAGAGTGAACGTCAAAACCTGGGATAGCAAGACGGGCGCCACACATATGGCAACCGAGCATTGACAAGCTGAATCGAAGATTTGGTGGCGTGAAGAAGCGACAGGCGGGGACAGGCGGGACTGGTAGAGGCAAGTTGAAGAGCTGGGGGTGCGGCAGGAGGGATAGCAGATGGTGTCCCCGAACGAGGCGACAGCAGATCACCGAAATTCGGTGCCGCGAGGTCGTCCGATGGGATTCCAGGACTTCGGTTGATGCCAATCTCTGTTGGGAACGGGGTACGAGATGCACTATGTGTCCCTGCTTGTGGCCCGCTCAGGCTGAAAGGCCAGGATGGTTGGCCAGTCGTAGAATTCGAATGCCGAATCTAGGACGAGTTGGCTTTTCACCACCTCCAACCACACCGGGTCTGAGGTCGATCTGGACCTCAGTATGTCAATCGGTCGACATCAAGCGCTCTGGGAGAGTCCTAAGATGCAATGGCCAGTAGCAGTGCAGGACTCCATTCACCGCAACTAGAGCTGGTAAAAGATCCGGTCTAAGGCTTGATTTTAGTCAAGCACGGTCAAGGCATACACATGCTCTAGGACACGGCGAGGGCCATTTTGGAGCAGTGATCGCAGGTTAATGCATCCAAGGGCATGGGTGGGTACAGGAATTGGCGCGCCGTGGCGGAGAGAGAAGATCGTCCCGGTGTCCATCAACTTGGGAGACGTGCACGACGGGGCACAAAAATTCTGTTCGACCGTGTTCCCCAGGGGCGCATGGACAAGGACAAGGACAAGGGACGAGCAAGCCGTCAAACCAAGGATTGTCACGCCATGGGTAGTTTTCGGCAAGGCGCATGGTGCTTTTGAGAGTTTGGGTGGGTAGCACGACCTGTTTAGCGAAGATCCAGAAGGTCTCTGGTAAGTCGAGACGAGAAGCCGAAGTCGAGTGGGAACATGGCCAAATGGATCCATTATTGAGCTAAGTTGATACAAGGACACTGGTACGTGACTGGCAAGGTACCTGTGCGTGTTGAGATCGATGCTCATCGATGCCAGTGATGCTCAAGTTGTTGGTGTCAATCATTTCGAAGATGACCGATGTAAGACGGCCGAGAAGTTGGCCACCAGATACTCGTAACAATATGATGGTATTCGTACAGGTCCATGGACAGGAAAGAGTAAAGATTGGCAGGATGCTCATGGGATGTGCATGGATGATCGTGATCTGCTCGTGGCTGTGGTACGGAGTAACTTACCGTGAAGTGGGTGAGTACTTAGCACAAGCGACAGCGGTATGTAGAGTGGTGGTGGTGGTGGTGATAAGCCCACTCTTGACTCTCCACCACCTTTCGACTAGTATATGCAGCATCTCCGTACCAAGAAGCAAGATCATCTTTTGACGAGCGCATGGCGGCAATTGATCGACTGCACATCGATCCATTGTTTCGGACTCCGTTCTTGGAGCTTTGCGCAAAGAGTACTCTGCGCCGAGTATGGCTCCATCATCTAACTACGAGGTACGAGTAATGATTGAGGATCGGATCGTCCTTCGTCCTCCCTGCCACACAGCAGCTGCCCAACGTCTGACGTCTGACGAACTCGCGAGGCACAGAATTGTGATTGATCCCACGTCAAAGCAACACGGTTAGGTGGGAAAGATCCAGGACATCCAGTCACCTACCAGTAGGAACTGTCGAATTGCCCTTGTATGCCCTTGACGGCTTCTGTGGCTCAACTCCTCCCTCGCTGGTGAAGCCATGTCGAGCATGCATGATACCACACTAGTGCACATCTGTATCACGGCACAGCTTCCATTGCGTAGACCTCACGGCTCTACCAACGACAGGCTCCGGACGACGTCGAACTGAAATGGCAATATCTCATGCTTGAAGACAAGTCCCCTGCCCAGATCTCTCAGCCCGGCAAAAGCTACCGTCTCGCTCATGGGGATCGTGGCCAAAGGCCTAGACAGCAAATCCAGGCACCACTAATCCAAGTTTCCATTTAATTAGGCGAGGCCCCTGACTGTTCTGTCAAGCCACCGGACACCTTTTCATACGTAGGTGCTGGACCCCGGTCAGAGGCTTCATTTCATCTCATCAAGGTTCATCAGTGTCACAACACCCCGAACCCGTTGATTGCTGGCCCGAATCTTTCATGGACAACCCTTATGTGCTCTGTCTTCCCTTGTCAATGTTTTATTGATGGGCTAGGCTCGTCGGTCTGCCACTCGACGATATCGTTCTTGCACTGGAGTACGAAAGATCTCCTGGGACTGCGACAAGTGGCTGAGTCCTACTTCTGCTCTCTTCGCATTGAGTGTGCTTCAGCCTGTGACTAGTTACCGCCTGTCATCCAACAACTCAAATCTACCAAGGTCAACTCCTCCCCACTGCTTTGCATATCTCTTATTGATTCCCAGAGCTTTAATTATACTTCAGCACTGCTCTGCATGATCTGACCGCAGTATTTCGGGGGCTAATCGATCCGTAGCCCTCTCAAACTCCGCGCGTTTCGTTTACGATGGCCAGCTTAATGCTGCTGGTTGCTGCATCTCCAGACTTTCGAAGTGCAGGACATCTGGGACAGCTGACAACTCAAGCCTGGACCCTTCCACAGTCTTTCCGGTAGCGAGAATTATGAAGTATCCATCCTCGAAGCTTTGGACTCTGTTGAGAGACTTTTTTTCCATCGTATTCGTCTATGATCGAATACGGCGCATACCAATTGTGACTGACTGGGAGTTCACAATGGTCACTGTGTCCTGGGACTTCACCGAGAGCTGGGGCGACGATATGCGCCCTCCTGCTCTAGCCTGGAGACACTCCATCGTATTACTCTGGCATTTACTACGTCCGGGACCATGGCTCTTTTCGTCACAGCCCCGTGGTATTTGCTCAATGCCCTCGATAGAGAGCTGTATCTGCCTGAGGCAATACTATCCTTACGGTTGTCTGTTAAACATTCCAGCTTGTCGAACTTGGGTCTGCTGCATTTCTCTTCCTCCGGGACTACCCAAGACATCGGGCACATCATTAACCTTTCATGTCGTCGCTCGCTTATCTCTGACAATCTTTTCTGAGCTCGCAATTACTGGACCAGATTTGACAACCTATGGCCAGACAGGAGTCATTATCAGCTCAGCTATCCATTCTAGGTGACTCAAATCAAAGCAAATGAAACATGTTTTGGGCTTACTTACTCAATCAAGTTCCCGTCCGGATCACGAACATAGACGCTTCGCAATTTCCCTTGAGCACCCGTTCGCTGAACCACTTGGCCGCCTTCTAACACGTCCACACCTTTCTCCTGTAGTCGCCCAAGGACGTCGTCCACGTTGTCTTCCACGAGAAAGCACAAGTCACCGCTGCCCGGCTGCACGTTCTGGGCTTTGGGTTCAAACTCTTTCCCGCTGATATGGAGATTGATCTTCTGCCTCCCGAAGTTCAGGGCGTGTCGTTGAATACTAGGGTCATTGGCTGCCCCAAATGAAGTATGCTGCATGCCTAGAACCTGCTCGTAAAACTTTACCGAGGCATCAAGATCTTTAACCGTCAACACGAGATGGTCAAGCGACTTGGCTCTTGCCACAGTGCTCATTTCTGCCTTGTAGTCTCTGAATGTTGCAGGAAGTGGTCTAGATAGTTCTGAATGGAAATTGAAGCGGATTGTTGCAAGAGTAGAGGGTCGTATTTGCCGAAACATCCGTGGCTTGCCAGGTCTTTGGAAAGTGCCCGTCGAAAGCTCTCTTCAAGACCTACTACGGTTGGAACGGATGAGGAGTTCCTCGTACGTTATAGGCACCAGATCTCGCTGTCCGCTTACTCTCCGCGCCGATATTGCGTTGCGATTCTGAAGGCCGTGTGTGTGTGCTCGCACTGGGTGTTCAACCGGTAAGCCAGCAGAAGGAACACGTGTGTGTATCACAGAGGATCGATGATGCCTGATATGAACTCTCGATATGAGTGTGAGGTAGCAACAAGATCTTGGTCGACTGTCCACATGTAGATGTCACTGAAACTAGGGACTTACGGGGTGAAGTCAGATTAGATAAGATCGCTCCAACGTCATAAAATCTTCGCGATTTTTTTCCTGGCCACAACACATACAAATATACGAGGCACGCTTCGGGACCGTCAGCGAACAGAGGGCTAGTCAGATACCTCAGAGCCCTTGCGTGCGTTCCCAAAAGCGTCGGTGCACCTGGTTAGAGTCACAATTCGTCGAGATGGTGACTACAAGACTTCAAGAAAAGCTGGGCCAGGAGACGCCCAACTCATCCGGAACTGAGAACATATCCAGCGCGAAAGGGTCTCCGTCAGTATCTAGAGCTTCAAGAGGGCGCGGCACTCCGACGAAAACAGAACCCAAGAACGCGACGGCTTCCAAATCTTCCAGCAAAATATCCATAGAAATCGGGCCATCGCCCCTATCCCAGCAGCACGCGACGCCGGGCGCTGATGACAGGAAAGAACTACCCGAGCGCTTAAAGTCGCCCTCAACATTCTACACGCCCGGCAAGACTCCAACAGCGAACAAGAGAAAGCGCTTTGCCAGTGACGAGCCGGAGGAGGACTCGATACTCGACACGTTCAAGACGCCGGCGGAGTATCCTCGAACTCACAACGAAATCCCCAGTACCGAAGACGAAGATGATGATGACGATGATGCTCCGGAGGTTCTCAGCAGCAAAACGACTCCTCTAAAGGCTCGGGGAGCACCGACAACTCGTTCTGGCCGCGGCAGCGGTCGCAAACGGAGAAAGGCAGCCACAGACGTCGCCGACGACTCGAGCACTATCGACGTGGCGAGAACACAACCGACACCGGATGAAGCACTGGCAGAGGCCGAAGCGGAAGCCAACGGGGGAGTGTCGTCGGACGCCACTGCCGTTGGCGACCAGGTCGATGCTACCCGTATACCTAGTAACACCACCACTACCAACCAGCCCATGGAAGAGACCAATGCCGCTATATCCCATGAAGAACCCTTGGCAATTGCAGACCCCTCCGCCGCCGTGGACTCTGTAGACGACCCTCAGAGCGCAAGTCTGGAAGATCTTCCCGACAGTCTAGAGGATACCATCACCATCATGTCTGTACCTGAAGCGACGGATATGGATAGCCAGCGCAAAACCGCCGCAGCAGCAGCAGATGCCGACAAGCTTGAAAGTATGGAAACACCAGTCGAGCATATGTCCAGCGCGCTAGATAGTGCTATCATACCTGGATCTGCACCTAATGCTGATGCTGATGCTGGACCCGAAGTTGAAACCGAAGGCAAAGTCTCAGCTCCTTCATCAACCCGCTTGCCTCCATCGCAAGAGTTACCCAGCGACTCAGCACCAGCATCCCTGCCGGAACCATCAGCGACGAACCTAAACACCACATCCCACTCATCCTCAGAACACATCCCAGCCTCAGCGATCAGAACCACCGCCATCACCGCCACACCACAATCCAATTCCCATTCCCACTCGAACCTGAACCTCAACAAAGCCAAGTCCGTAAAGAAGATTTCGTCAACCTCGACCCGCCAGCGACCCGCCTCGGCGCTACTCCGCGAGCATCTTCCAAAACCGAAGCCAACCCCATTGCAGGACTTCCGAACCCGTCTTCTCAACCGACATCCTCGCACCACAAATTTTGGACCACCGGACCATAAGAGAGTCAAGTTCGTCGGCGCCTGATACCAAGACACATCATCATCGTCGTCAATCAGCTGGACCGGCAATCCTGCTATAGGTATGATTCTTCGTCACGGAAAGGCGATGCGCCATTTCTGTCTTACGGGAGCGTTCTTTCTTCCTTTGGGAAGCTTTCTGCGAAGATGACGGTTTTCGTCATTGCATTGCACTGTATTGAGCCATCTAAAACGCGCCGAAGTCGAAGTTAGCCAACTGCATGGGCGGTATATCACTCTGGACATTGGTCGCTGGTATCACAGTATATTCATCATTCCTCCACGATATCTTGCCTTATGTTGCTGGATGCTTTGCTTGAAAGGGAAACTTCCATTTCACTTCACTTACCGCCCGTCCAGTGACTTTTATACCGCCACCTTAAGTGGCACACCTACTACCTTACCATATATATCCAAGTCGCCCAATTTCTGTTCGAATCGGAACCGAAAACATAGATGTTCAACTGCGCATTCACCATACTCGCTCAGACCTACATCAGTAGTCTAGCGGTATGTGCGTGGGACTCCCCATCGAACGTAGGTCCGGCTTGGGCATTTGGCGGGGGTGGGGTTTCTATGAATCTAGGATACGTTGACAAGGGGAGTTCCACCTAGGTTCGAGGCGCGATCAGATCCGGTCAGATGCTTTTTTTGGTCCTCCACATGGGAACTGGTACCAGATGAGAGAGACCCTAGACATTTGTACTTGGGCAGTGACTCCAGAGCCTGGTGTTTTCCACAGTGGTGTTCCGCCCGCGTTTACAACTTGACTCAGAATTACCAACACTATTAAACTCAGGGTATCAAGATATTTCATAACAGTCATTCCATGCATGTGCTTGCTTCTCCTTATCAGAACCGTCTCTTTCTCTCAGCAAAGGCCCGTCTTGCCCGTAACGGCCCTCACAGCCAACGTCTCAATCCTCCTGGCATACAAATCCATCGCATGCATCAGTGGATCCCCAAACACGACCTGCCGTAGCTGCTCGTCGCGAACGATGCACGCCGTGACATCACTCTCTGTCCCACCGTCCGGCACCCTCAGCACGACCAGACGCCCAGCATTCGAGAACGTCGCAGGCGGAACTTCCCACCACATCTTCCTCGTCGGCACTAGCTGCTTTTTTGGTTTCGCAGGCTGATGATTATTATTCTTCTTCTTGTTCGGATTCGAGTTCAACGACAGATCGAGCCGTGACATACTTGCGCCCAACATGTTCAGTGGTGACGCCGTGGTCTTGGCCGGCTCCTGCTGCTGCAGTTGTGGTACAGGCCGTGAGAGAAGATCGACTAGGCTCTTTATATACGTTCTCTCGGCCCGCGCGACAGGGTCGCCCTCGTTGATGAACGAATGGAAAAGACATTTCTTCAGTCGACCATCGGCAGTGTCGGGCTTTTGTAGAGGTAGGAGACTGATCGGCGGCGCACCGAACGTGATACAGTGCACCCTCTTGAAGCAGCCTGTCAGCATGTTCAGGTCGGATTGCACAGTCGTCGCGAGCATGTGGGCATACAGCAAGCTTGCCACGGCTCCGCCGGCGCTGTGCCCGGTGATAAGTAGTGAGCAGCTCGTTCGACTGGGGTTTTCTTCCAGTAGTTGCCTCAGTCTCGTAGCGATGGGTCGAGCCATGGCTTTTGCGACCTTCAGGAATCCAGAGTGACATAGATTGCCTTGATCGTCGAGAAAGCCTGCTGGCGAGACGGGATCGGTGCTGAGATTGATGCCCCAGTCGCGCATGCTGAGCATGCTTGTCCCTCGGATGGCGAAGACAACGGTGTTTTTGTCGTCGCATGGAATGCTTTTGATCACCATGGTCTTTGTGCCGAGGCGATTGTCTGCGGAGACAAAGTCCTTTCGTTCAGAGGGGGACTGAGGCGAATGGTATGCGCTGGCTGAATACTGTGCTGCGAGACACAGAAGCGGGTAGGTGGGTATGTATACTCGGAGAGGTGGTAAGGAAGCTGGCAGTCGAGAGTTGAGGTAGAGGTCGAGCTTGGAGAAGACGTTGACCTGCTTGGACTGGCATTGCCTCTTTGGGCGTACATGGCTTTTTTCCTGCCTTCTGATATCTCGTTCAGAGAAGGAGTATGGCTCGTTGTACTCTGGTACAGGAGAGTCAGGTATAGATATAGCTAGCTCTTGGACAGAGCCTGTAAAGGCTTCTTCATCGATCAGGGATATAACATCACCCAATTTGTCATCGATCTTTCTGTGCAATTCGTTGCCTGCAGGATTCGTGGAGGGAGCTGAATATGGAGGCTCGGGGTGAGACCAGGTGTTATGAGGTTGTAAGGGTCGGTATATATTGTCTGTCATGCCCTGTTGGGGTGATAAATCCACCGTCGAGGCCATGTGACAGCCAAGTCCGCCATAAGAACCAGGCTGCGCTGCCCTTTGAGGTTGCTGGCTGAAGATATTGGATGTGTTCAATGCGTACGGGGGAGGTGGGGGGTTCGCGGCATAGACAGGAGCAGAAGCAGTAGCAGCCGTAGCATTGGCACTCTTTCTGCGCTTTCGCGCTCCATTGAAGAGGAAAGGCATTGTGAGGTTGCTTGCGCCGCGGATGGAAGGTCAACGGTGGTATCGACGAAGCAGGCGTTGCTGCACTTCAGCTCATCAGTCCATCACGTTTGAAGAGGCTTACATGATGAAGCACAAACAGGAAGTCAACTTCTACAACTCCTCATGAAGAAGTCTTGCTCCGCATCTTCTGCCTCGTCGCCTGGCAGTTGTGCCTGGTGTCCAGTCGTCGTTACTCACACAATTCGGCAGACGCGGGTGTGGTCGTCTGCGCCACGTTCAGAAGCCAATCATGACGCAAAGCAGGTCGAAGGAAATATGATTGACCACGGAAGTCTGACGAACCGACTTGACATATCACGACATGTATGGGTCGCTCATGGGTCCTAGGTAGGTATGTCCGGGGCCCTTCTGCCCAGGATCACACTGCGATGGAAATGTCAACCTTACGATGGCTTTGAACCATGAGCAGTGGATGGTTGGTGAGTTATCGATAGGCGGCGTGGAACCGCCAGCCTTGCCAAAGCCGGTATTTTTAGCACCAGAACTTTAGGTAGGCAAAGATTCGGGTCGAAAACTACCTATGGTCAACCCAAGGCATTTTTTGAAAGGTCGAGGGCGCCAGGGAGCATTGCAGGTTAAGAAGCTAGCAAACAGAAGGCGTAGGAGGCCAAAGAAGAAGGTCAGAGTAGTGACACCATTCGAATGAGAGACCTAGCGCTTTGAATGGTCCACGGTTGCTTCTTCTACTTCATGCACTAGTATCTCTTCCCAATTCAAAATACTTTCTGCCATTGCCGCACTCGGTTCCCGTATGCCTTGCATAGCATTCGAAGTAATGCTTGTCCTCACCTCGCACCCCGAGTCTGTCCAGGAGCCTCGTTCTGGCATTAGCTCTTGGGGCCGAACCGAACCGTCCATGCAGACTGCATCTTCTGACAACAAGGCTGTCAACACCGCCCCCTCCGTCTTTACCTGGAGTTCGCCAGTCTCTGGACATGGTGAGGATCTCTACTCCCTAGCCATGCTTGAAGACCGTCTGCCAGTGCCTGTTATGCGAAGTTGGATAGCCAAGCAGTAAGAGTCGAATCCAGATGAAAGACGTAGCCCGGGAACGAGGTGTCGAAACTGGTACTGCCTACTGACTGACCAGGCCTGAGGACGTCCCATTCCGCTGACGGATCCGGTCGCACATTCGGCGTAGTGACCTGCTTGTCTCGTCTGCAACGGGGCCAAATGAAGTGGTCAGCTAAAATTTGACGCATCGAAATATGAGCGTCCGGCAACTTCTTGCCGCCTAGGCGAAGTATCTTCCCGCGATTGTCGTCTGCCGACAAGCATTTTCGTCTGGGGTCGTTGAACCACTCGAGAACCACTCAAGTCGTGAACAAACTGTCCTCTTCTCTTAGATACTCTCCGACATCGCCCTGTCGAAAAGCCACGACCGTTGTAGGTTCCAGCTTCCTCGCTTCTGCCGTCGACCTGGCCGTCACGCCGAAACCCAAAGGTGTATCATCCATGGCGAGAATGACAACGCCCGAATGCTCGGGGCAATCTTCACTCCATCTGCCCACATGGGCCTTGACAACGTTGCCGCCATACAAGAACGGCATCTCTCCATTCGGCTTGATCCACAACTTATACCGTGCATGCGGCGCAATGACATCCAGGGCTGTTATGTGCAGTCTGAACTTGCCCGTCTTGGTGAATTTGCCGACGCAGGTACCCAGTGAAAGCAGATTGTCTCGAGCGACGGCCGTAGCTAGATTCGCAAGGGATAGGCGGACATAGTAGACTCGGGACTCGTGTAGGCGGAAGACATGGCGGTCGTTATCGTCGTCAGAAGAGTCGGACGGTGCAATCAATTGTGTGAGCGAGCGGCCCGTGTAGTTGGCCAGCTTCGTGAATAGCGTCTGCGTCTCGACGTCGGTGAGGGCCCTCATCTTGACTTCCTACCCAGCAATTCTCTTCTTCAAGTATCTGAACAGCTTTCCTACACTCTTCTGAACAATATGCCGTGAGAAGTAATTGTAAACCCAGGCATAATGGCATCTGCGGAGAAAAAATATAGAGCCGGCTATTCTTCGGCGTGATTTTCTCTGCCGTCAGGAAATCTTCAAGAAATTTTGTCCGAGTATCAAGGGCCGACAAATCTAGAAATACCCGGATCTCTCAGTCTCTTCTGACCAGCTGAACGACACGGGAGAATTAAACCATGCCTCATGGTCGTCCAGCAAAGCGCAGGCGCATAACTCCTCCCCTCGACGACGACATCCCTTCCAAAACCATCAAATCCTCCGACCTCTTCGCCAGCGCAGCCGACTGGGATCTCGAGCAAGCCTACGCACAAAAGAACCGGTCCAAGAAGACCAAAGAGTCTACCAGACTCCCTATCAAGACCGCCGAAGGTGCCCTCCAACAAGCCAAAGAAGACGCCGAAGACGACGCAGCATCAGACAGCTTCCTTGGCTCAGGCTCAGATAACGAAGGCGACGACGACGACGAACATGCATCAGACACACCTCCCACCGATCTTGAACCCGCGGCGCCGGTGGTTCCTTTGAAGCAGCAAATCCTTGCCGCGAAGGAAGAAATTGCCCGTCTGGCGGGCTTGCTAAACGAAGACCCCGAAGAACACGCAGGCTCGTTCAAAAAGCTCGCACAGATCGCCGGTCCGAATTCGCCTGTTCCCGTACAGAAGCTCGTCCTCGCCGCACTAGCGGCTGTGTACAAGGACGTGATCCCAGGCTACCGGATACGCTTGTATCAAGATGAAGATCTAGGCAACAAGGTGTCCAAAGACGTTCGGAGCTCGAGGCATTACGAGCAGGCTCTTGTTACCGGATTTCAGGCGTACGTCAAGCATCTGGCCAGTCTGGCGAAAGGAGGACGCAACAAGGCCGAAGACGCACAATCACTGCGGAACGTCGCGATCAATTGTGTCTGCACCTTGCTCCTCTCAGTACCACATTTCAACTGCCGCACCGAGTTGCTGAACGTCCTTGTGCGCGAACTAGCCAGCAGGGAGGCGAGCGCAGACTTTGTGAAATGCATAGAGACCTTGGAAAGGCTCTTCGCGGATGACGAAGACGGCGCGCCGTCACTGGAAGCTGTCGGTCTGCTTACGAAGATGATGAAGGCCAAGGACTACCGGATCAGGGAGGAAGTATTGAACACGTTCTTGCAACTGCGTCTGCTCCTGGAGTTGAGCACACCCAGCTCGACCACGAAGTCAGATAGGCCGGCGGAAGATATGTCGAAACTGCATGGCAGGAAGGTGAAGAAGGAAAAGTTCGAGCACCGATCCAAAAAGGAAAGGAAGCTTGCTAAGGAGCGGAAGGCTGTCGAAAAGGATATGCGTGATGCCGATGCTACTGTCAACTACGAAGAGCGGGAGAAGATGCAATCGGAGACTTTAAAGCTGGTATTCGTCACCTACTTCCGCATCCTAAAGGCTAGAGTCCCCGAGTTGATGGGAGCTGTGCTCGAAGGCCTAGCCGTATACGCACATCTCATTAATCAGGACTTCTTTGGTGATGTTCTTGAGGCGCTCAAGGACATCATCAACCAGGCTGATGCTGCGATGAAGGGCGACTTGGACTTGGAAAGCGGAGACAGCCTTGGTGCCTATGGCGAAGAGATCCGAGACATGGCACGTGAGAGTCTTCTGTCGACGCAGACGGCCTTTACGCTCCTCTCAGGCCAGGATGTGTCCAAGGCCGCCTCAAGTCTGCACTTGGACCTGTCCTTTTTCACCTCGCACACCTACCGCTCCATGTATCAGCTGTCTGTGGACGCTGACATTGAGCTGGGTCCCAAATCTATACACCTGCCGGATCCGCATGCCTCGAAAACATCCGAGAAAGGCGCCAACAAGATTAACGTCTCGACACCAATACTTCTTCTAACGCGAGTCCTCACCTCGATCTTGCTCATACCATCTCAGCCTCCGCCGACAATTGCTGCGGCAGCATTCTGCAAGCGTCTGTTAACAATCTCGCTGCAAGTACCGGAAAAGTCGGCGCTTGCAGTCCTCAGTCTGCTGGCCAAATTAGCAGACAAGCACGGTCGCAAAATTGAAGCTTTGTGGTACAGTGACGAGAGAAAAGGTGATGGAGTTTTCAGAGGAGAAAGTGATACTGTGGAAGGGACAAACGTGCTTGCAACTGGTAGTGGTGTCTGGGAAGGGGAGCTTCTAAGGAAGCATTTCTGTCCCAAGATTAGAGAGCAAGCTGTTGCCATTGACAAGGTCATAGCAGCACTGCATCGATGATGCACGACATCAGTAGTAATGCGACACCTTTCCCCGTGTTTAATATGATCCCGCGCCTGTTTTGGGACCTCAATCCTGATCTTTTGAACTCAAAGCTGCCACCATGACCTGCAACAGGCCCTTCCTCCATATTGCAAATGTATTTTTCCATGGAGACCGAGTGCTTTGAGATTTGACAGCGGATGGATGAGCCGCATCATCATTCCAGCTACCTGTCTAGTAGTAGGTGCGTGTTAGGTGCGTGTACTCACTGTGCACCCACTGCGTAGCTCATCGGCGCCCGTTCCAGGCGAACAACGCCACTTGTGGCGTATCATGCCCATCCGAACATGCCCATATCTCGCCAATGGTTCGCCTAGCTGCGACCCAAGCTGCAGGAAAAGCTAACGACATCCACTGAATGACTTCCCAACAAACCTGATGTTTGCCTTTCGCTCTCATATGCGTCCATCACCGCCCCAATGCGCGCCAATAGAGCACATGTTACTCCGTGAGCTGCAGCGAGATCCAGAATTTTATGCATCATGGGCCTTGGAAAAATGCCATGCACGATCCGTCGCGAGCACACAGCTCCATCATGCTCCACAAGGCATTCCTTGCACAAGCGACGGGCCTTTGCCTGGAGAAAAGACACTCGAGCACAACTCCGGGAAACTTGGCTCGTGGTGTGACAGGTCGATAGCCCGAACTTTTTTGGTGCTTCTGCAATTCATTTCAGAGCTTCTGTGTTATCATTGCTGATGATTGTTATTCTCGGGAGCTCTGACCTCTACCAAAAACAGATCAGCATCGAACACTGACCAGCGTTTTTTGATATATATAAAAAGGCTTGAGTTGACCCCGGATTCCGCCGATATTCGTTCCTCGTTATCCAAAGCATCTCGAATCGGCCGGACCGTTTCAGCAAGGAAGAACCTCTTGTAGCACTTGTGTCTGTGTTTTTTTGCGGGGGTCAGTGACAGTCTGTTGAGTATGTTGTACGTCTGCTAATGAGTCTGTAGATATCGCACTGGTTGTTCACTCAGCATCTACCGCCATCGTCCATAATTCGCGGACGGACGAAGACCGAACGTCGCGCCACTCAAGTCTTTCGGCTATTGTTTTCTTCCTTTGCAGCCATTGTCGATTCACCCTGTTTCACTCCGAAATAGGTCTCGAAGGTGAGATATTGCCACCCTGACATTGAATGCGGTCGTCCATCACCACATCAGCCAGTGTTGTACTGGAGGGCTCTGGAGGGGGAGGGGGGTTGTGACGCGGTCTTGACGCTTCTCCGCCATCCGCTAGAGGGATTTGATCCTTCGAAGTTGAGGGTCGATCAGAAGTGCCGGCAATGAGGTGAAGACGAAAGTCAGTTGAGAACGCTAGGTGTTGCTGTCACTTTGTCAGGCAAGAGCGACTATTGAGCACCCACCGGCTTCTTCTCAGCTTGCTGGGCAGCGTCACCGGCAACATCACCTCATGCTTTAGGCATTCAATTTTACCTTGCAACGAGCGGTACTAACCATGTTATCGGACAGATCCTTTCACTCTCCGTTTGCCGTCAACGGACACCTTGTCCGCCTCTACTATCCCTAAAAGTGCTTCCACAAATCAACAGCTCATCCCGAAATCATTCCCGCAAAGAACATAGCAATCCGCTTCCTACAACGACAGGATGGTTTCCACCGTGATCACTTTCACCAAGGCCGATGTGCAGCCACCAGTCTACATTGCCGGCGGCTTTACTGACTGGTCACCTGTGGAAATGCAGTGTGAATCGACCCAGAGTGGTCAGAACAAGTTCACGCACACGACCGAGCTGCAGCCAGGGGGCCATCAGTACAAATTCCGCCTTGGTCCTGGTGATTGGTGGGTCCTGGATGAGTCGGCTCCAACAGGTCAGTACATATCACAATTAGCATCCTTCCCAAGATCCAGTTCGCTGATTTCAGGACACTGACAGCGGACGACGGATCTGGCAACATCAATAATGCTCTCACTGTGACCGCCGAAGAGACTGAAGTATCCTCGCCACGGCCGACAGAAGATGTCGCCTCAGCCCCAATTCCCGGTGCTCCAATTGATACGCTTGCTGCTGTGGAGGAAGAGCTGGAAGTCAGACCGGACACCATACCCGCAGACGTTGATAACCACAAAGAAGCCTCCATCCCAGACGTAGCGCCGCCCCCTTATTCGGCGGAAGAGCATGCTACGGCCCAGGCTCCAGAGCCTGCCAAACAAAGTCTTGTGCCGAATGTCCCGGACCTCGTGAAGAAGTCCATGGAGAGCAAGGCCCAGCCCCCAGCAACTAATGACTGGCTGTCAAAGAAGTGAGTCTGCTCTCCGTGCAGGATATGTGTGCTTTACTGACTAGCTCTTAGTAGGGTGTTGTTGGTAGCTGCCATCGTTGCCATTCCGGTGGCTATTTCTTTCCTTTTACGCCGATAGAACGGCCGTATCGGTTCTTTCATTGGGAAGTCAAGCAGTTGAAGGTTACCATGTCACTTTTCCTATTTTTACACAGAAAACCAAAATGTCGTTCGAGCTGTTTCGCAAGCAGGTGTACCCGCAGGTGCGGTAATATTCGTACTCTCAATTCACAAAGTATCTACAAACTTCCAGGCTTTTTCAGGCGGTAGTGATTTCTGTCCTCGTTGAACGGTCGTTCTTGAACATATACCCTCACACATGGCTTCCCCCTGCCACACACACACTACCTTGTGGTAAGAAACTAAAGCTTACAAAAGGTCTCGACAGCCGACTTGGTCTCGTCCTTTGTCTCCTTGACCAAACCTGCAATGGCCTTGAAGTTGGCGTCCTTCGCATCGCCCACCAATTCAAACAGCAAGCTCTCGCTGGTCGTGACGGTGCACCCTTCGCGTGCGAGCCGAGCGAGGGCGATTGGCCTTTCGCCTGCATTGCAGCTGCTCACGCCGTCGGCCAGGATGTAGACTTTGTGGCCCAGCGCGAGGAGGTCCAAGGCCGTCTGTGTGACGCAGATGTGCGTTTCGATGCCGACTATGATGACGGAAAGGTGCGAGGTTGGGTTCGTGGGGAGTTGAGAGATTAGTTCGGGCACGAGCATGGAGAAGGCGGTTTTGTCGACTTCGGTCGTAACGGTGGCGGAGGAGGAGGAGGAGGACGAGTCGGTGGCAGCACTGGGGAGGACCGAGGTGATTTCGCTGACGGTTGAGCCGAGCCGGGATGCGTTTTGCGTGGTTATGTAGATTGGCATGTTGAGGATTTTGGCTGGTTGGGTGCGATGAGGCTCGTTAGTGGTCTGGTCAGTATCCATGAGGGGCAGAAAGACTGAAGGATACCTGCTTTTACCATCTTTGTGCCCGTAGATATGCTGGAGGTTGGAGGGGTAGTTAGTATATGGCTTTCCTGAAAGAGAGGTGGATGAATTCCCGAGTGATATCGATATCGATATCGATCGAAACGGTGAGAATGGACGGGAATGGATTGAAATGGGCATCGACCCGCTGGAAGGTGGTCTTGTCTAGACGGGATGGAATAGTGGAATCTGGGGAACATGAACATGAACATACACCTTGGGAAATTCCCATATCGCTGTGCGGAACTTCTCTTGAACATCGCAGATGCTGCCTCATCGAACCAGTGTTAGTGTCGGGTCAGTATCGATATTCGTCCAATGACTTCGCCCAGCAGGAGCAACAAGAGACCTCGGTCGTTGTTTTGTGGCTTGTGCCGAATAACATAGCCCATACCAAGCTTTGGTTCACAACAGAAACTGGACTTGACTTGAAAAGAAGAGTTCTCGCTCTGGGACGTACAATAACACAGGGTTGCCTATATGAAGATTGGAATCGAAACGTCAGTATGCGTGCCCCAGACATTAGATCTGGAGGTTGCGGAGTGAACCCTCCGCGCCCTCTTCATGCTAGGTAGGGTATGAATAGGGTATGTATTTCCTCGTCGAGATTCGCGCTAATGCTTCTTTTCTTTTCTCGCAAAACAAGAAAGAAGCAAGCAAGCAAGCAAGGAATGAAGGGAGGGCATAACTCCATTTACAATACGGTGACAGTGGGCACGTACCTATCCGTCTTGAGTTGGAGGTGGTCATTTTGCCTTCCTGGATGCAGAGCAGAAATGGTGGACTCGGAATTTCAACAGTGCGATAGATAGAAAGAGTTATGGTTTAAACTGTCCAAGAAGATCGAGGTCGAGGTCGAGGTCTGGGTAGGGAGAGGAGCAGTAACGGAAGTCCTGTTGAAGTAGCGTGAGTAGGTAGTCACTCAGGTGGAAGTGGTTGTTGATATTTGTGGATAAACGATCAACTCCCGAGTGCGGGCGAGATCGGGCCAGCGGGAGAATTGCCGATGCCACCATCATACGAATCCGAGGAAATGATATTCTGGTGAGGGAGTATTGTGGACGAGTCTGAGGAGATGATGAGACCGGGCTCGTAATAAGTACCTTAAGGTACCTGAGGTGTGCTTAGGCATTCCTCACTTCAAATCTAGCTGGCACCTGGTACCTAAGCTGGGTAAATAAACCAATTCTTTCTTATTTTGGCCCTGAGGCTCCCCCTCTCTCTGTCTGGCTTTTTTGTCTTCCCTTTGCATCTGATCTGCATCTACCTAGAATACACGTCATATCAAATAGTAAGCTCTTGCCTCTAATGCATCTAAATAGAGGCTGTCTGCTTGCTGATACATGATCTTTCCCCATGTCCCCATGTCCTGATACCTTTCCTCGCCTCATCCATCCTTGAGCTTCGTTGCATCCATCATACCCACTTCGTCGAGAGGCATCATCATAGCTCTTAGCCATTGGCAGTGGTTCTTCGCTGTGGACCGGTATTTAGCCAACCGAAAGCGGTGCCTGAACCGACTGGATTACTCTTCGTCGTGGTCGTCGACTGGCCCGACTTCGCGTTCTCCTTCAGGTCGTTCTCGCTGGTTTGTCGACCTGCCTCGCCCAGCTTGGTAGGATTGTCTGTCCCATTCGACGTCATTGGTGTAGAAGTGGTCCTGGTGGCATTAGCCATTGTCTTAGCTGGACGCAGAATCTTCATGGGCCGTGACGCGCTTGGACGTGCATAGGTCGAAGAGGACTTGGGGTTCGAATCGATCTGCGTAGAAGAAGAGGCGGACCGCCACGAGTTGGCCCAAACCCCTTGCCCGGACTTCGACAATGGTGTGCTGAAGGATTTCTCGCTGCCGGTCGTAGACTTGGAGTCATCCCCTAGCCTTGACTGTCCGAGGTCCAGGCTAGATCTGGTGGACTGCTCAGCATGTGGATC
This sequence comes from Vermiconidia calcicola, assembly GCA_035928285.1. Lineage (NCBI taxonomy): Eukaryota > Fungi > Ascomycota > Dothideomycetes > Mycosphaerellales > Extremaceae > Vermiconidia > Vermiconidia calcicola. The sequence goes on along the minus strand of JAXLQG010000002.1, from coordinate 341,754 downwards.
TGATCTGCGCGTATCTCCAGGTTCAGATGGCGTGGCCGAAGCTATGCTGCTTGACGGCGCTACCATGGGTGAATTGACCCCTTGTGAAAGGTTCGATCTTCCCGGTCGTCCAATGACACCAACTGGGGATGCTGGAGGCGGTAACATGGGTTCAATCGACGACGATCGCTTGCGCGAAACTGTGCATAAATCCTTGAATGACGCATCGTCTTCTGGCCGGACCAGTGGTATTGCCAGTTGATTCCGCTCCTCGTCGAATATCATCAGCTTGTCTTGCGAGAACAAAATATCCCCGTTGTGGGTCCTCAAAACGTCGCTGCCCAATATGATCTGAATCGATGAATCTCTCACAGGCTGCTCGTCCACCATGAACTTGACAGTCAACGTAGGGATGTGAGGTACTGGACTGGCGGACCTCACGGCAGGCGAGTGAATTTTTGCTTCAGTCAGATACACCGGCAACCGAATCGCGCGACAATCGCCATCGTCGAAAACTGAGTCGTTCAGATCAAGCTTGTTGATGAGGGCGAAGGTGATTGAGGATGTCGAAGAACCTGAACAGATGGCAGCGTAGAGCAGTGTGTCATTGGAGAACGACTCGGTAAGCCAACAACGTATGATTGACGGACATGGACCGAGGACGAAGAAACCTGGCGGAGGGTTTCCCGAGACTCTGGGTGAATTGTGTATGGATCCAAGTAGGCGACTCTGTTCCAAACCAAAGCTGTTTGTTCGACCGAAACCTGTAGCACTAGGTCTCCCGTCTGAGCGATGTGACAGAGATCTTTCAGAGAGTGCATGTCCGCCCAGGCCACTTCCTGTCCGGGTTGGGAGCTCCATCGACTGTCTGGACGAAGCATAGTGATTGTTTGCGCTCTCGTCAAATCGCACCGAGTTGGCTCTGGATGCTGCTGCTCGTCTCGACTCGTCAGTAGCATCCAGTGTTAACGAACTTATCATGCTGGTGGTAGGTTCGGCGTCAAAGTTTCGAAAAGCTTCGGCTGCAGGGTTGAGATTCGACTCTGCTCAAATCAGCACGACCGTAAATCGCAGGGTAAAGGCCACACTTACCATGATGCGACGAACCGAGACCACCTGTAAACGGCGATGCCGCACCCCATAGACTCCTTGACCTACTCCCTTCCGGAGTCTTCTGCTCCAGACGCATGATTCTATCGGAATGAGCGGCCTGGGTTGCAGCGAGCTCGCCGAGCGTCTCTTGAATGCGCCAGAGTTCGTCTCTAGTTGCCAATTCCCGCGTTTCCATGTCTGTCCAACTATTCAAACCGTGGAGGCATCAGGAACGGAGCAGCTGTTCCAAGGAGGAGAAAGTCCGCGGGGCTCAGGCACTGTTGCGGTCGGCGCAGAAATCTTCGATGCCCCTCAATAAACCAACTCCTGTGACGACGCTCCCCTGGCTTTCGCCGGCCTAGCAAGCCCTTCCTCCGTCTATAGAGATGTCTTCCAGCTCTTCAGTATCTCATCTATCAAGTTTTTGTCTGTGCTGGCAAATGGAGGGAATGAGGTTGATGGAGGGATGCGCCGAAATGTGTTCAGGGAAGAGTCGAAGCAAGCTGAGATTTGTTCGGAAAAGCTTTGGGTCAAATAGAGGACGGAGAGGTCTAGCGGTAAAGCTTCGCAAGGGGCTTTTAGATTTGGTGGTCAATTCTTACGCGGTGAGAAGTGACTGGCGAACAAAGCTGGGATGTGAGGCTAATGTTCGATGAATTGCAGCTTGCGAGAGTGCAGTGTGAGGATTAGTTGATTGATGGTAGAATCAGTGGTGGAAAAGTATCTGATTTAGAAGCAATAGAGGTCGGCGGAGGCAAACTGATGTCGATGATGGGGCAGTCCAGGGAGCACTTCCGCATACATCTGATGCTCGCTGTCGATAGTCCCGCCAAGCAAACGCAAGGGAAGTGAAATCTCCCGCTTTTTGGGAAGCGAGTGTCGCCGCCCTATCATCGCCCCAGGCTGTCTACCACCTATCTACTGTCAGGACTGCTCGATCCTTTGGCAATCAGCTCCAGAACTGTATTTAGGCAAAGTACAACTCGTGTGAGGTATCAGACACATCATCCTCAATCTGCACCACGAGGACTGTTCCAGAAGTCCCGATCAAGGACAAAGAGCAAATTGAGAGAGAGAGAAGTCTTGTATTGCATCATATAAATTGACATTCTACTGTGGTTGCCGTAGTCTGCTTGACATTGGAGATATATTCGAGTTGAACACTGCTCTCCACTTCAATTCCACGGTTCAGGATAAATCTTCTGTCAAGAAGTCGTTACCCTGTAACCCTCGCCAACCATTCCCGTCCGTCTCGAAGTTCCGTGGAAGTTTTAAGCACTGTTCGCAAGGGCCTTTTCCTCGTGGAACTTCTTCGTTCCCATGGTCGACACATCATACCCATGCTCGATTAAGTACGCTCTAAACCGCTCGTCCTCTTCCGTGATGGTGTCCTGGCCAACGTTCGGTAGGAATACTAGCGCGATCAACCCACTGAATATGCACAGCGCGCTGGAAACGTAGAACGGATACTGGCCTTGCTTGATGACGTTGTCGCCAGCAGCCTTGATGATGCTGGGGAACACGTAGTTGCCGACAAATGCGCCGATTTTGCCACATGCGGCGGCTATGCCGTAATACATGCCTCGTACCGAGGTGGCCGACGTCTTGGAGGCCAGCAGACCGATATTGTCGCCCGGACCGACCTCGCCGAGGGCAAGGAAGATGCCGTAGACCACGACGAAGCCGCCGACTTGACCAGGGTGGTCGAGATGTCCGTAAAGTGCGGTCATGATGAAGCCAACGATGCCCTGTAGCCAAACACCCAGAACAAGGCAGTATTTTGCACCGATGAGGTCGGATAGGAAAGCGCCGGCAACCGCACCAGGGCAGTAGAACAGGTTGATAACGGTATTCCAGCCGAATGTTTTCCACAGTGGTGCAGTGGCGGGGAGGAGGAAGGCTAGCCAGGACGATGAGTAGATGCCGAAGGAGTACGAGGAGAAGTCGTAGATGAACCAGATGAGCGCCACAACTGAGAGACGAAACCAGTAGAACTTAAGTATCAGCCAGTAGGGGTAGTGGTTCATTTTGTTCCGGTTGTACTCTTCGGGTTCTTGCAGCTTGATCCGCAGGTACAGCAGAGACAACGGCGGAATAACACCAAGGCCAAGACACATGCGCCAGGCGGCTCGCAGGTGGTTTTCGCTGAAGATGAGGACCATGATCATCGGCACTAGCGAGGCGACAACAAAACCAACATCAATGGCAAGGTTTGTGAAGCAGATGAACCATCGGTTGCGGTGACCTCGTTTGAGTTCGCCAGTCGCTTCTGCACAGGCTACGCTTCCGGCTGGGTACCTTGTTCACAGTTAGTAGTCTGTAAGACACGTCTGCCTGTATCAGGTTTAACGTACTCGCCACCGATACCAATCCCGAGGAGGAAACGATATGCTGTGAGCGCGGCGAAAAGACCTCCAACGCTGCCACCAGCGCCATAAGAGCCGGCACCGAGAGCAGCGAAGATGATCAAGATAATGGTCGAAAGGAGTAGAGAATGTCGTCGAGACCAGTGGTCAGATAGGTAGCCAAAACTGCAAATTCTTCAGCAATTTGTCGACGGGCAACAAAGAATGAGACGCGCGCTTGAATAGCACAGCGTTTCGGGGGACCAGGAAACATACGCTAGTTGACCTACGACGGTACCAGCAAAAGCGATCGAGGTAACGTTGCTCTGAGCGCTGGAATTGCTGTATTCGTCCTTGTATATAAGCCTAAGCATGGTGTTGACCGACCCAATGACCGAGAAGTAAGTTAGAAAGCATTCCAGATGGCACAAGGCTGTAGGAGACGTACCCCATTGAGATAGCCATCAGAGAATAGACCAGCACCACAAGCGATTGTAGGCCAGCTGCGTTCCCATCTAGTCTTGGGGGTAGCGTCAAGGGGAGCTGCGTGGATCGAGACTCGGCGGTCTTGTTCTGGCGCATAGCCCTCGGCGATGGTTTTCTCGTTCTCCATCGTTGCAATGGTTAAGGCCGCGCGAAACCAGGGCTTGAAGAAAGAACTCGGAAAGCTGGACGAGGGCTGTGGGATAGATATAGGTAGTCACTTGAGAGATAGCAATGGATCGGCGGAAAAACGACGTGACATGACGGCACCAAAGTAGCAAGTGCAAGCAGACAAGCAACCGGTAGGGGACTTTCAATGTGGGTCGCTAGCGAGAGGATTGAGGGAGCATAGTGGTAGTGGGCTGGCTGTGATGACGAGGGTGTTGTCGAATGATGATCGAATATTCTAGCATGCCCATGCCCTGATAATTCAGCTTCAGCTAACTCGTAGATCGACTCAAGGTGCGTCTGACAAGATGCCGCTTGTAGTCAATCTAGCGTCGTGACGAGTGGTGGGAGTTGCGCTCAGACTGTAACATCGCGTAGCCTGCAAGCCGCGAAGCCGAGATTTCGGGACCTCCGTGCGCTTCGCAAGTTCGCAGGGCCTTCATGCGATACCAGGCTGTTCGACAAGCAGGAGGATGGCCGGCTCATCGCATTATCAACTACTGGACGCGTAACCCACCGACAGGTTGTGGGCTTGAAGGATTTCCACTCCTTGACACGTGTGTAGACCCCGGTTAATGTATTGGTCGCATTGTGGAAAATTGATGGTAGAAAGAATCTCAAATAACTGGGGCGTGCGTTCTTCTAGAGTCCGTATCGTCTCAAGCCCCGAGTCTAGACAGAGTCGTGGTTGGAAAAGTTTTTTCTCGAAGGGTCGTGTGACGGTAAAGACGGAGTTGCAGCTGCAGCTGGACGAAGAGAGATAAGAGTCGCGAGGCTCGATCGCCCAGAAAGCTTGGTATTATTGCTTGTCTCGGTTTGACTTTTGCGCCTATGCAGGGTGACTTAGTGGGCATGATGTGGGCTGCCTTTCGTCTGCTCGGGGCATGATGGGGCCTTTTCAGGTAGCCTTCCACAGAGACTCTAGGTGGGATTCTTCACCAGAACAACTAATCTGGGAGCGACTATTCAGCGCAGGACTAGAGCGATAACAACCAAGACATTGTATTTCATAGCTTTGCTTTGATGTTCTTCTTCGATTCCTCCTCTTTGGCCTTGTCTTTCAATATGCGGCGTAATATCTTGCCTGCTGCGCTCTTGGGAATTTCGTCGATGAACCTCACGCCGCCTCTCAGTCTCTTGTGGTTGGCGACTTTACCTTCTAGCCACTTGACAATCTCTTCTGCCTCTTTCTCACTGTTCTTCCCTTCTGCCGCCACTACATATGCCCGGGGCACCTCTGTATGCTGATGATCATCGTTCACTCCGATCACAGCTACATCGTTGATGTATGGGTGATCCATCAATTTGCCCTCCAATTCGGCCGGAGCAACTTGGAATCCCTTATACTTGATCAGTTCTTTGACTCGGTCGGTGATGTAGAAATTGTGATCCTTGTCCTGAAAACCAACATCTCCCGTCTTGAAATATCCCTCCGGCGTAATGGCTTCTTTGGTGGCTGCTTCGTTCTTCCAGTACCCCTTGAAGATGTTTGGTCCAGCCAACCATAGTTCTCCCGTCTGGCCAGGTCCGAGTTCATCGCCATCTGGAGACATGTACTTCGCTTTCATGCTGGGGAACATTTTGCCTACACTGCCGACCGAGGTATACCATTCGTCCCAGGGCTGTTGTTATCGTTAGCAAGCCCATTGCAGAGATATGGATGCGATGACCTCTTACCTGCGTGTGGGTCATTGGGCTGGTTTCGCTCAGACCATATGCCTGATTGATCTTGATCTTCAATCTCTTGTGCACAGCATCAACCAATTCCCGCGTCAAAGGTGCTGCACCGCTGGTGATCATCTTGATACTGCTAAGATCATACTTATCCACGAGCGAATCGCGAGCCAACCGAACAATCACTGGGGGAGCCACGTAAATGAATGTGATCTTATGCTCTTGAACAGCCTTCAAGAAGACTTCGAGGTTGAAGGCCGGCATCACCACAAGTTCGATTCCTCTGTGCAAAGGCTGCTGTACCAGTCCAGTCAGTCCGTAGATGTGGTAGAAAGGCAACACTCCAAGGATCTTGTCCTGCCCACTGGAATACCACTTCCCCATGGATGCCTTGATCATCAAGAGATCAGCAATGATATTCCGATGGCTCAGCATGACGCCTTTGGGTAGCCCAGTGGTTCCAGAGCTATATACCAGGAAGGCGAGGTCCTTGTCTGGATCCATCTTACGTCGACGATATCGGGTTGATCCGCTCGTCTTGCGGATATTTGACCAATGCTTGCATCGATGACTGGGGTCACGGCCTTGGCCCAGTAAGATGACTCGATCTTCCGGAATATTGGACTTCTTGGCCGCTTTCAGTGCTGTCTGTAGGAAATCGACTGTTGTGACAATTGCTTTCGACTCGGAGTTGATGAGCTGGAAGGACAGCTCGTCGGCTGAGTAGGCCGGATTGGCCGGTGATACAATGCCTCCGGCGTAGAACACTCCGTAGACAATAGCAGCAAAGTCGACATCGTTTGGTGCGAAGATGGTGAGGGCATCGCCCCTTTGCCAATCCCATAAGTTTCGAAGACCACCGCCGAATGCCGTTGCGCCGTCTTTGACATCGGCCCAGGTGTAGTGACGAGATCCATCAACAGAGCGGTATATCACTGGATGATCAGTCCCTGCAACCTATCCAAGCGGTGGAGCCTACCTTGTGAGTCAGGGAAGTCCCGAGGCTGCTCAAACATCAAACCCCAGAGGTCGACATTGGGAATTTGGATGTCCGGAAAGGATGAATTCGTCGGCATCGCGGGGCTTGCGATTCAGGGATGTGCACAAGAAGCTGCTGAGATGCGCAGGCTCGAACAACAGCTATCTCGAAATCCGACGAGCCTCCTAGAGGTGCCAACAGCCAAGACACCGAATGTGGTCTCAATGTTCACAGGTTGCAGCTACACTACTACCCAGTACTTGCAGATAAAGCGAAGACTGATCTGGAGCTGGCATCATTCCCATCTCCCCGCAGAACCGACTGTTTGGAGATGCCTCGGCTTGCGGACTTCGGGAAACGTCGCGGCGCCTCGACGCGTTCATGCATAAGGTATATATTTTGGGCTTCATCCAGAGCCCTAGAGTTGAAGCGCACATCTACTCCGTACTATTCACCATATCGACAAAACGTCAAGCAACGTCGGAAGTATCCGGCCACCACACATCCTTGACGTGCATGAATCGATCAATTGTGACAACCTCCGCTATGAGTCAGGTACTAGTAGTAAACAAGCCGAAATAGTGTCGGTGTCACTCGAGTCACTGAACTCAACGCTGCATTTAGTGCAACGAATGACCAAGGAGTCACTTCAAATGTTGAATGGGTGGGTGGGTTATAGTGGCTATATAGATATCTCCAAGGACACAGAATGTCGCGTGGGCTTCAGTAAGCATGAGTAAGATACCTGGTCGTCAGCGGAAGATGAGAGGATGATGGCAAATACCGAGCACGACCGAGGCATCACGCGGTATCGCTCTCGCTCTGTTCACATGTTTGGGAGGTACTACTGTGTAAAGGGCGTCGTCCGTGGGTGTCAAATAATGGAAATAAAATGCACGGCTCGCCCGCAAGCTTGGCCCAATCTCCCGCAATTCGCATTCTCCCTCAGTCTTCCTCCAACTTTCCATTTGAAGGCGGTCTTGTCCCCGGCCGGAGGCTTCACTGCGGTCTGGATCCAGAGCTTTTTCAACTTTCTCATCAAAGCATCACACACTTTCCGACTTTGCTTTCAAATTCTTTCGTCAATTCAGATTTCCTGATAAATCCTTCCCCTGATTCCTCGAATTTCCGATACTACAGCCATGGTCGCAGACGCCTTGGTCTATCACCCTGCGGTGACCCATTACCTCCGATATGTCGCGACTACAGGTAAGACACGATTGTGCGCTTTCAAGAAGCCGTGCTGACTCCATCACCATTCAGTCGGTCGAGACAAAGTCCTCCGTACCATCCAATACTTCTCGCGATTCTATGCCTGGTACCTCTACCGCACCAACAATCCGACCAGTGCGATCCAGCCATGGACGACCCTGAAGAACCAGTTCTCCCTGACAAGAAAGATCCTTCGGATTGGCAAGTTCGTTGAGCATTTGCGTGCGGGGTCTGAAATCTACGATGCTGCCGTGAAATCCAGCAATGGCGACAAAGTCACGCAATACCTTCAGACCCTCCGACAGATAGGCTATGCGGGCTACATGTTGTTTGACATGATGACAGTTTTGGATGCCATGGGGGTCAAGAAGGATCCCAAGGCCAAGAATATCCAAACCCTTGCATACCGGTTCTGGTGCACAGGGTTGATTGCCAGTGCTTTGGCTGGAATCTACAACAACTACAAGTTGAGCGCGCGAACGAGGGCCGTTGACGAGAAAGACGCAGAGGCCAAGGTTGAGAAAGTGAAGATTGCAAAGTAAGTGAACCTCGTCACCAAGTCGGTCATCGTGAGGCTGACAGTCAGCAACAGACAACAAAGAGCCGTCAACATTCAGCTCATTTCTGATCTCTGTGATCTCACGGTGCCCAGCACCGCACTCGGCTACGTCAACCTGGACGATGGCATCATTGGCCTGGCTGGCACGACGAGCAGTCTGCTTGGTGTTTATGGAGCCTGGCAGAAGACGGCTTGATCGCCGTGACGTAAACCAACAGCAAAGCATTCGAGATAAATGTCTTGGTGTATGCAGTTACTCAACACCACTGTTGTCACCTTGCTTGGACGTGACTGATCTAGGACTCGTAGTGAGAGGGAATGATTCGACCGCATCTCAGACAATGATGTAGTTTCCCACCAGGAGGCGTGGGACTGGTGGTGCTGAACATCATATTGCTTGGGATGATGATACGATCTGGTTACTGCTAGCGATCCCCCGCTTTGTTTGACGCACACTGCCTATTGCGGAGTCTGGAGGGCTTGTTTGTTACGAAAAATCTCCGTTTGACCTTGAAAGAGCTCTCGAGACATGTTTGGGCACAGTCAGCCGTTTACTGCTGTGATGCAACTTCTTTGACACAATAGTAGAGATTCCGAGATGTCAAGGGAAACTCAGATAGCTCTAACTTGACCTTCCGCAACGTGCACCGGTAACTTTAGGTAGGCACTTTAAGACTGTACTCCGTACCACAGTTCTATTCGTAATAGTCGAGGTGCGCTGCGCCGTGATGAGAAGCGGGGGAGGAGCATTCTATGACAAGGAAAGCTCCCTTCAGCTGACTTCTTTGCCTCCACCTGCGGTCTCAAGGGTCTCTACTAGTAGACATCTTCTTCTGTCGTCACTTGCATTTTCAATCTCTTTCCTCAATTCTCGAACCACGATAATAAAAAGGGCGTCCAGACTGATTTCGCCCGCTCCGCATCCACGGCATTTCATCTCCAATTATCAGAGCATATCTTATCCACGGTACTTGCCTCTTCACCAATCATCGAGCGTCGGAAAGACTCGGACAGTCTGTGCCTCAGAAACTTCACCATCGAGCTCCGAACTCTCCCGTTCATCCTTCGGCAACAGCACCTCGACATCTCGGCTTGGCCCCGGAGCAACAAGTATACAAAAGACACGATTCCGCATTATGGCCTCTGACTATTCTGCCCGTCTTCAGGCTACCGAGCAACTCCGTCCTCATACGCCCTCCCCAGCTACTAGTACAGCACGTACCAATCTAGCCAAAACCAACTTGCGAGCCTACTCTTCCAAAATGGTTTCTCACTCGGTCAATAAGACCGCTCTCCACCCCGGTGGTGTTGAGTAAGTTGTCGTCGTTCTTCTCGATCGTTGCAAACTGACGTATTTCACCCAGGCCAGGTCGTGAACACACGGAACTGGAAGAGGAACTTCACACGACAGCTCACATCGACTATGACCGAGTGGCCATTGTTGCCAATCCATCTGTATCTGCTCTTTACGAAGATGCTTTGGTCTACGAAACTGGTACCGCTATCACGTCTTCAGGTGCTCTAAGTGCATACTCGGGCAACAAGACGGGCCGTTCTCCTCTGGACAAGCGAGTGGTCAAGGAAGAGGGTTCAGAAAAGGACGTGTGGTGGGGACCTGTGAACAAGCCCATGTCACCAGAAGTGAGTCTTCCCGTCTCATACCTAGCTGTCCTTCTGTTTTCCTATCTCAAACCTGTACACGCCCAACTACAGCCGCCGTCAGCATCATCACACGATGATGCAACCAGGCGCAGCTACCTACCTTGTGGAAGGCATGATGGAATCAGCATCGTTGGCTCCTATCTCTAGGGGGGTCGTTCCCCGCAACGCCTCTCGGTGGAAGCTGCATGTGGACGAACGGCAGGAGGGACAAAGTCTCTTACCAAACCCACTGCCCCGCGTTGCTCCAACGAGTCCTATGACGTACATTTCACCTTTAAGCCGCGGCTAAGAAAATTCTTGGCTGCCGGGTGTGGACGGACCCCCATCTTCGGCACCTGAAACGGGCATTTGCATTTGCCCCACATTGAACACGTCTGCAGCACCGAAATGGAGTAACTGCGGAAATATGAGGAAGCATGACTGACTAATCACTTCTCTCACAGGTCTGGAAGATCAACCGAGAACGAGCTGTTGACTACCTCAATACCCGGAACCGTATCTATGTTATCGACGGCTTCGCCGGCTGGGATGAGCGGTACCGCATCAGCGTTCGAGTCGTCTGCGCCCGTGCCTATCACGCATTGTTTATGCGGAATATGCTCATTCGACCTTCTCGCGAAGAGTTGCAGAACTTCCACCCCGACTATGTTATCTACAATGCCGGGTCTTTCCCCGCCAACAGATATACCACCGGCATGACCAGCGCCACGAGCGTAGCCATCAACTTTGCCGAGAAAGAGATGGTCATCCTTGGTACCGAATATGCCGGCGAGATGAAGAAGGGCATCTTCACAGTGCTCTTCTACGAGATGCCCGTCAAGCACAACGTGCTAACCCTGCATTCTTCAGCCAACGAAGGTGAGAAGGGCGATGTGACTGTCTTCTTTGGTTTGTCCGGCACTGGCAAGACCACGCTGTCGGCCGATCCCAAGCGTAAGCTCATTGGTGACGATGAGCACTGCTGGTCTGATAAGGGTGTCTTCAATATCGAGGGTGGATGTTATGCGAAGTGCATTGGCCTATCCGCCGAGAAGGAGCCTGATATCTTCGGCGCCATCCGATTCGGATCGGTTCTGGAGAACGTCGTCTTCGACCCCGAGACCCGTGACGTTGACTACGACGACGCCACCTTGACCGAGAACACCAGATGTGCCTATCCCATCGAGTACATCAATAACGCCAAAATTCCCTGCAAGAGCGACAACCACCCCACCAACATCATTCTGCTCACTTGCGACGCTCGTGGTGTTCTGCCGCCCATCTCCAAGTTAGACACCGCTCAAACCATGTTCCACTTTATCTCTGGCTACACCTCCAAGATGGCGGGTACCGAGGATGGTGTTACTGAGCCCCAAGCCACCTTCTCCTCCTGCTTTGCTCAGCCTTTCTTGGCACTGCATCCTATGCGCTACGCAAAGATGCTGGCAGACAAGATGTCGGAACATTCTACCAATGCCTGGCTTCTCAACACCGGCTGGGTCGGTGCGGGCGCCACTACTGGCGGCAAGCGTTGCCCACTGAAGTATACCCGAGCAATCTTGGATGCCATCCATTCCGGCGAGCTTGCCAAGGTGGAGTACGAGACGTATCCTGTTTTCAACCTCAACGTTCCCAAGACATGCCCTGGTGTTCCGGACGAGCTTTTGAACCCCAAGACGAGCTGGACTGGCACAGCCGACTTTGGTGAGGAGGTCACCAAGCTGGGCACGCTCTTCAATGAGAACTTCCAGAAATACTCCGACGAGGCTACTGAGGAAGTCATCAAGGCTGGGCCAGTGTGTAAGTGAGAGTGATTGAGCTGTGCTCTTTCCGGGCTGTACAGAATTTCTTTAAAGTTTGAATTTGCATTACACGGAGTTGGACAACAGCGTTCTATTGTTTGAGGAAGAGCAACAATATGAACGCGAGACGCGAGAGGCATCACGATGGTACGAACGGACAATTCGGTGATGGCTGCCTTCACTTGTCTGGCTTGCCTTTTCTGAGTGGCTGACATGGGAAGTGCTTTGAAAGCCTCAAAAATATGCCTGCAACATTACGAAAGAGCTGGGGAGATGGATATGACAGCAATTCTCCTTTTGGATAGCTGATGTCTTGATAAATACGAAAATTTGAGCTTATCTTTCTATATCGACTTTTCTATGCGCAACAGTGAGCGTGGGGATTTCCCTCTTCATACGGAGTAGCTCCGTACCTAATGAGCGAAAAGGGCAAGACCATGCAGTCGATCTATTCGATAAGGTAGGGAGCACTGACAGCGATGGCGTACCAATTAAATGGGAATTGGCGCCTGTACTAAACTTAATGGTCTATGGAGAAGTGCCCTGGAGGCTGGAGGCCCTGTGACATTATTTTGTACTAAAACTTGAATCATTCTCCGATATTGGTTCTTCGATTGCGTGGCATCCGGCGTTTCTCTGGCATCCACAATTCCATCTGCGCGTACAGAATAGTACGGGCAACAGCCGAGGAATTGTGGGAGAAGTCGTCGTCCTGGTTGATGATCACAGGGCAGTCCAGGGCAGTTGTACCTGATGGAGCGGCGTGGGAGCGATCAATAATGGAGGGGTTGCATGTGACGCGGCGCTGTGCCCTTTCAGGCTCTTAGTAAGTACACAGTAAAGCCCGGGGAGTACCTAATCGACTCTAGCTTAAGGGCGTCGATGGGCGCATGATGGGCGGCATTAGCGATGGCTGTGAACGCTCGAGCACCTGGCCTGGTGCCCAGAATTGTCCCTGCCACACCTGCGGAATCGTGGACTTGGACCAGGGTTGAAATCTGACAAAGTCCAAGTACCTAGGTAGGAATTAGGAATCCTCGTGGAGATGGTTCCCGTCGAGCCCGTCAAAGACTGCGGCTCGCTTCTTTCACTCTTCTCGAACTTTCATTCTTCCGTTGCTCACCCACCTCTTCTCTCTTTCCGTATTCCTGTTCATCGCTTCCTCAGCATCTTCGCGAGAAGTCGCAAACACCATGGCTGATCCTGATCCGTAACCTCCGACGTTGCAACATATTTCCTTGTTCAAATCCTTTTCCGGCGTCTGGTGGTCTACTTACCTTGATTTTTACCGAGTCACATTCAACATCGCTTTCCGCACCCATCCACCACGACCACCTCGCATCTACCACCTTGCCGATATCCTGCCTCGCGCAGGTTTATGTGTGACGAAATTCGCCACATCAAATAGAAGTCGTTCCTGTCTCTCCGTCGTCGAGATCTACCTCCGCACTCTCGCCAATTTTTTGCCCACTGGACCCTCCCAGCCCATACTACGCCACTTCCACCTCCTCCTGCCTGACAATCGTCTGTTGGGATACCCCGGAGTACAGGAGATACTCCGCCGTTCAACATGCTCATCAATGGGGAGAAATTTGCCTGCGAGGCATGCGTACGAGGCCATCGTGTCAGTTCTTGTCACCACCAGGGTAAGTGTTGCGCCGCATTGCAGGGAGTTTGGAACAACTTTCTGCGCATTCATACTGATCGCTGGAATCTTCAGATCGTCCCCTCGTCCACGTCAACAAGAAAGGTCGACCAGTATCGCAATGCCAACACTGCCGAGGTTTGCGCAAGGCTCGCTCTCAGCATGTAAAATGCGAGTGCCATGACAAGGCGCATGCAAAAGAAGATTGTCCACACGAGCAGGCTGGCGTTGTGAAGACTGGTACGCACGACGCTGCAGCCGACACTGCGCATATATTGACAAGGCTAGAAGAAAATACCTGTTGTTGTCAACATGGCCAACGTTGCACATGTTCCTTGAAGAAGGAACTCGACATCGTTCCTGAAGACCTTGCACATATGATCCAACCAAAAGAATCTCCCAGACCTCGCCCGAACCACAACTCTCATGACCCCAGAACGACAATCTTTACCAATGGCCATCACAAGCCTGTGCATAAATTCAACGACGCACACAATCAGCTCGGCGCTCCTTATAAGGTCCCATCACGCTCCCATTCCCTCCATGGCCATCGCGAGATCGCTCAACGTTCTACCGACAATCTTCTGCTCACCAAGTCCACCAGACCTTTCCAGGAGTCCCCCCTGCATCACTCTATCACCGACGCCATGGCAATGGTAGAGCGCAAGACCAGATCAGAACATAATTCACCGATACTTGGCCCTCAGAAACATCCCCACCCTCCGTTGCAAGATCTCAACCTCCCTCATTTTGACCCGAGTGCCTACTCATACTCACCCTTTGGCGCTGATACTCCTCCGACACAGACCAACAGCCTCCAAAATAGTCAAAATGCGAGCCAGTCGGATCTGACTCTGCCAGACCAGTTTCCGGAGAGTTGGTTCATGACCTACGAGCAAGCTCATGATTATGATCCGCCAAAGTATAATGAGCTTGCGTCTGTTGACTGGTCTAGTTACAATCTCGAAAACAACGGCAATGTTAACAGTAATAACACCACCACCGTTATCGGTAACGAGAATACTGGTATCTATGGTATGAATCAGTTCAACTCTCCCAACCTGGGACCACCATCACCCTATCAGCCTTTCGATCTGACAAGACAAATCAACCAAATCGGTGTTAATTCTTCGACTGGTGACGTTTCTGAAGTCGATGAGCAGTCTCCGCCGTCCACTCGCTGGAATAATGACCAAAAACCACTTCAGTTTGATCAAAGGCCTAATATGGAAGTATACAATGACTTCAGCAGCGCTACGGGGGATGAGGCTTCCGACAGATATCGGCTGAGCTCAGCCTCATCATACTTTGGGACGCCTCAAGCCAACATGTTAGCCAACGACAACATCGGAAGCCTTGACATCGATGACTACCTTCAACGAGCGGAAGCAGAGACAAAGCGATTGCAAAGCATACAGATGCAGCAACAAATGGCACAAATGCAAATGGCATCTCCCGGAGATTCTCAAGGACCATCACGAATGTCAAGCGTAAGTCGAGGAATGACTCCAAGTGTCTCCACACCAGGAAGTGCTGGCATTGCTGAGCATCCGTTCACGATACGAGAAGCTCAGATGTATGCCCACATGAACGGGTTGTCCAATGAGCCCATTCTTCAGCAGAGACAGGTGGTGCCGGCAACCAGCATGGCTGAAGACCCGTCGTGGTCGGTTGCTCCAGATATGTCAAACCCAGAGTTGTCGCTTGCTGGGGACGAGCGAGAGGACGAAGACTGGGTTCGATGACCATATCTACCATGCACATTCTAAGCTGCAAAACCCCCGCACGCAGCAAGCACCGTTACGAGTTATGATGATTCATATATTTGAGATACCAGAATCACGGCCTTTGAATCAGTGGCCGGCCAATTTCAACAAATGAAAGGGCAACGATACCTTCTAGGAGTTTTGGGCAGCAATGGAGCAGCTCACCAAGACGATAATGGAGGTGGCGTCAAAGCAGGAAGGCGCAATGTTTTGGCACCTGTTGATTTGTGCTCTTACACCTTTTCTAGCTGTCTCCAAGGTCATTTTCACGATCACGCTCGTCGTCAGTTTAGATGTACGAAATCCGTGATGCAGTGAGGCCGTTTTGAGCCTACATAATGACCAGCAAAAGAGATAGTTTTATTGAGCAAGGATTGATGAGATGCATCGCCTTTTATAGATGCACAATGCATATAGACAACAAAGTATCAAATTCTAGACCAGGTTCTCCTACGTTTACATGGCTGGTGCTTGGTGCCAAAATTGTGTGCGGCTTATAGGCCTCAAGCACCAGGCCGATTCTGCTTTGGACGTTAAAGCCAAGTTAGCAGGTATAGAAAGAGTAATAACCAGGTATTCAGTGTCCGAACACGTCCATGCTGTCTTGGTGCCATCATGTGCCTATCGACGCAGAACCTCGCCAACCCATCGCATCTCGATGGCACTCAAACCGCGAGCGTAAGCCTTTGTGCCGGTGTAGACGAATTCATTGTACATTATGCCTTCGAATTTGTTACGTGCTTTGGGGGTGGACTCGTCGTTCCCTTCCTTTCTACTGTTAGGCCCTCCTGGTCCTGGGGGTGCCGAGAAGAGGACGCTGCTCGGATGGATGGACACGGGTTGATTGGTCAGGAGGGTGCGGTAGGATCCGTCGGGCGAGAGGCGCGCGACGTTGGGGTGGAAGCCGGTTAGGAGACATTTTAGGATTCGGGTGTGGAGGGTCGTTGGGTCGTGCTGGTCCGGGTCGTGCTGAGACTGAGATTGAATTTTCTTCTGTTTCTGTTTTTGTTGATGGAGATGCCGCTGCATGATGCTGGACAATTGCTTCCGGACGTCCATGGCGCCGGACATGGCGCGGTGCGAGATGGCGCGGTCGTCGCACCAGCGGCGTCGGTCCGTGGGCTCGGAGGAGAAGGCTTGCATGGTCGCGAGGAGGGTGAGGTGGTCGCCTTCGCGGCGGTAGAGGATTTGGCGGTTTTGGGCGATGAGCGTTGAGCGGGGGTTTTGGTCGGCGTCTTCGGCGTCGGCGTCGGCGTTTGCTTTTTTCGATTTGGACATGGGCGTGAGAGGATCGATGGATGAGGAGGAGGATGAGAGTGAAGAGTTGTTGTTGTCGTTGTGGTGGTGAATGTTGAGAAAGACATTCTCGACGCTCAGGGCGGACACGATGTCGATGATCTCGTCGACGCAGGAATATTGGGGGTCGGCGCTCGCCAGGAGGACGCGCGCGAGGCTCGCGGGCAAGGGGAGCACGCTCATTGCTTTACCGAGTGGTGTGATTTGGCCATTCGAGGGGTCGAGCGCGTTGAGTTGGAGGAGATGGATCATTGCGCGTTCGAGAGCGCGGCGCGGAGGGGGCGTTAGGAACGGGAAGCTGGCGAGGTCGTCGACGCCGTGCGCTTTGAGGGTCAGGACGAGCTGGCTGAGGTCGCAGCGTAGGATCTCGGGTTCGGTGTCCTGCGCGAGCTGGTGGAAGTCGGATTGGGTGTAGAGACGGTATGCTGTGCCGGGAGCATCGCGGCCGGCGCGGCCGGAGCGTTGATTCGCGGAGCTGCGGGAGATGGGGACCGTGAGGAGGGTGTCGAGGTTGAGCGAGGGTCGGAAGAGGCGCTGTTTGGCTTTGCCTGTGTCGATGACGTGGCGGATGCCGGGGACTGTGATGGATGTCTCGGCGATGTTGGTGGATAGGATGATCTTGCGCGTGAATCTCGGAGTGGGTTGGAAGACGCGTTGTTGGGCCGCGGAGGGGAGTACGGCGTAGAGAGGGAGGATGAGGAGTTTGGGGAGGGTCTTGGAGAGTGCGGCGTCCTTTTGGATCGAGCTGGACCATGATGTGAGGAGGCTGAGCAGCGATTCGACCGTTTCCTGCCCTGTGAGGAAGACGAGAATGTCGCCTGGTAAAGGGGAGTGCGTGTGGATGTGCATTATGCGCTGGTAGGCTGCGTCGAGGATGTCCGGGACGGGGGACGGGGTGTAGGTGATGCTGACGGGATATTGGCGGCCTTTGATGAAGAGGGATGTGGCGGTCGTAGAGGGTTTCGCCGAGGAAACGGTGGTGGTCGAGGAGCGTTTCGAGGCGCCATTTGTAGAGGAAGGAGATGGTTGTTTGGCGGTGTCCTTTGCGGAAGCATCTTCATCGTTGGAGAACCCAGACCATTCATGATCTTGATCTTGTTCCTGTTCCAGGGCGGGTTTATGGCTATCTTCCTTTTCCTTCGGGACGCCCGTTGCTGAGCTGATGTTGAAAAAGTCCCGGATCTTCTCCATGTCTGCTGTGGCACTCATCACAACAACTTTGATGCCAGTGCCACCCCGACCATCATCCTTGCTTTGAAGACCTTGCAACCGTCTCAGGAAGCCTAGCACCAAATCCACGTTCACCCCGCGCTCGTGAACCTCATCGACCACGACCGCAGAATATTCTTTCAGCCAAGGATCTCGGAGCATTTCCTGGAGGAGCATGCCTTCTGTCAAGAACTTGATCCGCGTAGAAGGGCTCGTACTGTTCTCAAATCGGACAGAATATCCGACTTGAGAAGCTGGACTTGAATTCCCCAGCGGCGTGCCCATTTCCTCTGCAACACGCCGAGCCAGTGAAATTGCGGCGACTCTTCGAGGCTGGGTGATCGCGATACAGCCGCCGACGGTAGCACCACCCTTGATGGTCTTCTTGCTGCACCATGGTTCGTTGACGAGAAATTGTGGGATTTGCGTCGACTTTCCGGAACCGGTCTCTCCCACCAGCAGAAGTACATCGTGGTCTCGGACAGTGTGTCGGATCTCATCTGCATGGCCGTAGATTGGTAGCTTCTGCCTGACAGCCAACAGGGTCCGAGCTCGTTCTTTGATGCTTGAGCCTCTAGATGATTTCTGTAGTTTCGAGCTAGCTGCCTTATCATCGTTGCGGTCGCCACCCGCTGCATCTGTAAAATTTACTGTCTTGCCCTGTGTTGCAAAAGCGTTGATGTTGTCGCGATGGTTCTTGAGTGAGCTTTGGACTGAGGCGGGCTTCGAGGTGAAAGCATCAGTAGCAGATCGCTTCTTCCCTTTGGATGGTTCGGAATCCCGTTGTTTAGCTGGACCTCGGGAGGGCGCTGTTAGGTTGTTGGACTTTGACATGTTTTCTACTACCGGGCCGCGACGATGTCCACGTCCACAGAGTTCTCCTCGAAGTACGCTGGTCTCAGGCCTCCTTCTCCATCATCCATCAACAATTGTAAGAGCATAGGGTGAAGTAAATGCCATCGAAAATCTCTTTGATCGGAGCCTTGCTCATGATTTTCGCCGGAGGCTTGGCGAGCGAACACACAGCCTTGCCCCTTAGCTTATGTCATCATATCAACCGTCTCGCAGTAACCCTCCTCGCCTTTCCAATCGCACTGCTTTGACTGTAGGTCGTAGGGCTTTTTGCATCACATTGATACGCCGTTGAACGACGACTGCGAAGCTGCATATTCGGTTTTGACTGGAAACCGGTCTCCATGTGGTGCCATCAGGGCCTCGTAGGTCCAATGCTCTCTTGCTGCCAGGTACATGGGTACAGTTCGTTTCTTTTTAGAAGCATATTAAGCTAGGCGCAATCCCTACCCCTGATTAGCCTCCAAGAGTACAGACAAGTACTACGCCTAGGCATCCGTTTCATTGTTGTCCGCCATTGTTCTTTGAGGTCCGCAAACCAATTCTACCAAACTTCTTCTCCGCCGCGTCGACTTTATATCACATCGTTATCGACGTCAATACAATTCGACATGGCATCCCACGATCCGAATACTGTCTATGTCGTCCTGGGGGCGAATAAAGGTACTACAGTACCAAACACCACCACAGGAGTAGGTTGGACTGAACAGAGATCACTAAGCATTGTCTAGGTATCGGTCTTGGACTCGTGCAAACACTGCTTCTCATAGATTTGAGGTCACACGAGTTGACATCTTACTTGACATTATTTAATAACTATTTCGTCATCTATTCTGTTTCACCACTCTTCCTCATCCCACACGAAGCGCCGCGCTGCAATATGACTTAAGCGGCAGCAATGGCAGCTGGAGTACTCTCTGGTTGCCACGGCTTATCTTCCCTGGTGATGAAAGGAGTTGATTTCGGGTCGCCGCCATGGTGAAGGAAGTGGACTCGTCTCCTATAGTATTCGCCTGCCGTCATACCGTCGATTGGGCACGTGACCTTGATCTTGCCCTCTTTAATGGGAGCCAACAGTGCATCATCCTGTGCCCAATGTTAGCAATGGATTTTCAGAGAGAAGATCAAGGGAATCTTCGAGCATTTCCACAGCCAACCCTCCATATAGTCTACTTACGTTTGCGCCTACGAAGCATGGCATGGAATAGCGCTCGGCAGAACCATTCTTGAAAGTGAGTCTGTGTACTGTCGATTTCAGCTCGCCAGCGGACCATATCTGTTTGCGATTAGCCTGGGTCGTCACAGGCATGAAATCAAGTAGAAGTATCATTTACCTGCAGGAAGTCTCCGATGTTGATCAGTGGTGCACCGGGGATCACGGGTGCAGTGACCCAGGCGCCAGACGGAGAGAGCACTTCGAGGCCACCAACATCTTTCTGAAAGAGGACAGTTATCGTGCCGAAGTCGGAGTGCTCGCGGATTCGAGTCTGTCCCTCATCTGGTGTGTGGTTCTCTGGGTAGTACATGAACCTCAAATTCATGCCCGGATCCTTGTTAAAGTCGTGCCATTTGGCGAAGTGGTCAGGCTCCAAATCGAGAGCGACGGCAAAACCACGCAGAAGCTCTAATGCCAATTCCCAGACACCTTTCTTGAACTCCTGAATCCGGTCGTAGTCCGCAGCCAGGATCGGCGGCAGGTTCATCGGCATGCGATACCTGCCTCCGAAGTTGTAGCTGATGTGGTCGTCCTGGCCATAACCCTCTTGCCAACGTCCGGAGTAGCCGATATTGTCCGTGTTGATCTTGAACTCGTCGCCAGGGTTCGGACCATGGAAGAACTGTTCAGCGAGAGCGAAGTTCTTGTCTACCTCACTCTGAGGGATGTTGTGGTTCTTCAAAAAGAAGAAACCCCATTCGCTGGCGGCCTGCTTCAAGTCTTGCACAAACTTGGCAGGGTTGCTGCTGAGGAGACTGTAGTCCAGAACTGGGATTTCTTTCGACATTTTCGATTGCCACGCTGCAGCTCAGTTATTTCAGGTATGGGTTGAAGAGGCTCTTCGGATGCTGGCCTCCTGTTGGGGAAGAAGGATAATACCACAGCCAAGTTAACTAAAGAGTCGACCAAAGCATATGCAACGTGGTTATTCTTCAGGACCACGGTGCACTCCGCTCGTTCTAGACCGAGGTGCAGAGCTAAACGGGGGGCGCCGAAATCCGGCAGGGAGATACAGTATTCGACGTTATCTACGGAGTACTGTCAATTAGTCTGTCAGATATGTCTATACTCCGTACCTGGGTCATTAATGCTAGGTAGTTAGGCGGCCTTCTCGCTATTATGGTTTTGTATGGGTACGTCAGTGGGTTTTGTGTAATGATATGTTTGACAGTACTCATACCTCAAGTAGGCTGACTTATCTAGGGGTTACCTGAAGTTAGGGCTTCATACCTAGAAAATAGGAACACTGCTAGGGGTAGGCCCTAAACCTAGTGCCTAATCCTTAATAGGGAGGTCTGAAATGACTAAGTAAATACTTTATGATATGGGGTACGCTAGATGTACCCACTCAACCCCATAGTAAGTACTTATACCCTTTTTAGTTACCTTGCTGCTATCTAGTGTGACGACTCCCGTACCCTAAAGATAAGAAGTTGGGTCTAGGACCCTCGGTTACTTATTTAAGCTAGTTATCTAGTAGAAAGATGGAGGATGTCGATGGATCTAAGGTGGAGGGAGCGGTCGCGGCAAGGTATCTATACCTAGGGCAACAGGCTTCGTAGCAATTGCAAGTCTAGACAATAGCTGCTTGTCTTAGATATGGTCCTCGGACACGAGCTTGGCCAAATTCTTATCTACACTCCTAGCCTATCCCAATGCTGCATCGACAACTGCAAGTGTTTTATAAAGCTGCGATCATAGACGTGAACTAAATACTTGTTGTACTACGCAAAGTTGGTCGTTGCAAAGACAGTGCTGCCCCGGGCCACGTACGATATCTTCGTTATCTTCTAACCCTCGTTGATTGTCCTTGAAACAGTACAAATGGCTTCAGTTGCCGAGAAACATGCACTCGGCACGGAGAAGAGTACCGTTGACCTGCCCTCCGACCCCGAAAATGCACCAGTCACCGGTGCGACCATCGAAGAGACGTATGAGCTCGAGACACCATACAGGAATAAGTTGTTCAAATGGGCATATATCCTCGACGACAAGGTAGGCGGCGCCCAAGTCAGAATGCAATGCTTGGATACTGACTCGGCGTAACAGATTGGTATCGAGGCTGATGGCATGGAACCTACATCGCCATCGCGTCGCACATCTGATATTCCGTACTTCGACATGGCCGCTATGTGGATGAGCAGCAACGGTGTCGTCGGATCCATGCCGACTGGACTCCTTGGCCCTGTTGTGTTTGGCTTGTCTTTCAAGGCTTCGATCATCATTGTTGTCTTTGTGAACAGTGTGTACCCCAACTGATCTCTTTGCACCTACCTCGATCACATCGATTGCTGACGATCCCTAGTGCTCGGAGCCCTTCTGCCAGCGTTCAGCAGTACCTTTGGACCCAAGTACGGCTTTCGTCAGATGGTTCTTTCACGGTACAGCTTCGGGTATTATGGGACAAAATTTATTGTAAGTGCATGGTTCGAGGAAGTCAAGACCGACAGAGCAAGGCCTAACAATGAGCAGGCATTCCTAGAGTTTGTCACCAACCTTGGATGGTCTCTTGTTACCGCATTGGTCGGGGCTGAGGTGATGGTGGCTCTGACAGACGACAAGCTCCCTATAATTCCGTCCATCATAATCGTAAGTGCCTTCGACTTCCGACTACCGATATTTTTGGTGATTGTACTCATCCTCTGTCATAGATTTCCCTCATTGCTTTGACCGTGGCGACATTCGGCTATCGGTTGGTCCATTTCTGTACTAGATACATGTGGGCTTTCAACTTCTTCATTATGATCATCTTTGCCACCATTGGCAGCCTTCGCTGGGACCCGACCTGGCCGGCACAAGGCACCGGCCTCGCGCAAGCTGGTAGTACGTTGTCTTTTATGGGCGTCATCTTCGGCTCAGCGTGTGGATACACGCCAGTTGCCTCTGACTTCTACTGCAAATACCCGGTATGTTTGCCACCACAACCATGACAAGCTGAGGAATGCTGACAGAGGCAGTCGACTACTCCGTGGTGGAAGCCGGCTCTGTTGACCTGGAGCGGCATCGTTGTTGCCGGTATCCTGTTCAACGGCATGGGAGCGGCACTCGGCGCAGCCATCATGTCGGATCCCGAGCTTAACGACGCCTACACCAACGACGGTTTCGGCCAGGCTGTTGCACTGATCTTTGCCCCACTGGGAGGCTTTGGAAAGTTCTGCCTTGCAATATGGTGGCTGGGAACCAGTGGTAACCTGATCGGCAACACATACTCCAACTCTATTGTGAGTTTCCTCCTCGTGACTCGGCGAACGGCCCATTTTCGTATCCCAATACTGAACGTTTTTGATCGCAGGCTGCCCAGGTCATTGGATTTGGCCTTGAGAAGATCCCTCGCTTCATGCTCGCCATTATCTCGACAATCATCTATGCTGTCATCGCCATTGCGGGACGCGAACGCCTCCAGTCCATTTTCGAAAACTTTCTCTCCATTTTAGGGTACTGGGTGTGCGCGTATTTTGTTATCATCTTCCAAGAGCACTTTCTCTTCCGCTTCCGCCGTGAGGAGTATAATCGGGATGCATGGAACACGCCCAAAATGTTGCCGCGCGGCTTCGCGGCCATGTTGAGCTTCTGGATCGGGATCATGGGGGCTTTCATGGGCATGAGCCAGACTTGGTTTGTCGGCCCTTTGAGCCGTCATTTCGGGCCATATGGGGGGGATCTCGGAGCTATGCTGTGCAGCTGCTTCGTTGCCATTACGTATCCCGTTTTCAGGACTGTGGAAAGGAAATACTTCAAGCTATAGATAGTGATCAGAAGACGGAAACAAGTTCTTAAACTCATTGATAGCCGCCATCTTGTCTGATCTTCAGCAAATAAAAGTGTTGGTTTGCAAACGCTGCCCCAAAATCGGTTGTTATGACGGGAAAGGGGCTTTCATCGTAGACGTCAGAAGAGGGTTTCCCAATGCAAAAATCACGATCAAGTCTTGTAGAGCTTGAACTTGTTTTATTAAGGGTATGAAGGTGGATGCAGTTCTGGCTTTGGGTTGGCTGCCTTTTTCTCTCAGGTAATCCTTCAATTACTAGTACTGAGCCTCTCATCGAAGACCTTGAC
Organism: Vermiconidia calcicola; assembly: GCA_035928285.1. Classification (NCBI taxonomy): domain Eukaryota; kingdom Fungi; phylum Ascomycota; class Dothideomycetes; order Mycosphaerellales; family Extremaceae; genus Vermiconidia; species Vermiconidia calcicola. The sequence goes on along the minus strand of JAXLQG010000002.1, from coordinate 317,780 downwards.
CTCATGGTCAATACCTCAGGGCCAATACCTCATGGTCAATAACTCATGGTCAATACCTCATGGCCAATACCTCATGGTCAAGGACCTCCCTCCATGGAGCAGAGCTTAGACAGTTATGCCAAAGAAAAGTGGGTTTGCTGGAGCGGTCCACCTTGATCAAAGCTAAAGTAGCGTAGGTATCCTTCATCAATTAAGGTACTACGTAGTTTGCCTTATCTATGGGACCTTCGGCAGGTGTTATGATCGCACAAACGTACACGTTTTACGCGAGGAGACGATAAGCTAAGCTAGTGAAACTAGTACCCTGTATAAGAATCCATCGGTCTATCCTCTTCATCTCTGCTACTCTTCCGTGTTGGACTATCGATCTACGTTTTTCCTATCTATCTGGAGTATCCGCTTCAAAGCAAGAAAATGGCATCTCATAACCCTGGAAAGTGCTGCACCAAAGGTGTCAAGCACCAAGGGGAGGCCACAGGCACAATCCAGAAGGTCGGCTCAAGTCAGAAGTCTCCTCTCCCGTCACATACCTTCGTCACAACTCCGAAGCACGCATTTTGCTGACCGGCCGCCAAACAGTCGAATGCTATCTATCTTACCCGCCGTCCAAATCAACAAGCACCGCTATCCTGTTCCTCACCGACGTATTCGGCCACAAGTTCATTAATTCCCAATTGATCGCTGACGCTTTTGCCGCGGCTGGTTATTTCGTGTGCATGCCGGATCTCTTCAGTAACGACCCTGCACCCCTGGACGCCTTCTCTGGTACCAGCGACTTCGATATCGGCAGTTGGTTCGGAATTCATGCCCCAGAGACTGTACAGCCAGTCGTCGAGAAGGTAAAGAGCAGCCTTCTGGGCGAACTTGATGTGAAGAAACTCGCAGCTGTCGGTTATTGTTTCGGGGCAAAGTTTGTCGTCGAGGGATTAGCAGAGGGTGGGCACATCGATGCCGGCTTCATCGCGCATCCCAGCGCAATCCCAGCAGACGAGCTGCGCGCTATCAAGAAGCCTTTGAGCATCGCTGCTGCAGGTAAGACCCCACCAATAGCGTTACCGCCAGAGGTGTTTCTAAGCTGATGTTCTCGTGCTCGGAAGAATCCGACTACGTCTTCCCTGACGAAAAGCGCCACGAGTCCGAAGTCATTTTGAAAGAGATCGGTGTGCCATTCCAAATCAACCTGTATAGCGGAACCACGCATGGCTTCGCGGTGCGTGCGGATCTCGAGGATGAGTCACAGAAGTATGCAAAGGAGCAGGCGTTTTGTCAAGCAGTTGCATGGTTCACCCAACATCTCACGGACAGGAAAAGTTAGCGAGCCCTTTGGAAGGGTACTACTGTGTGTCTAGTGTTTAGAGTCTAGACGGCATCTCATTAGCATGAGCGCCACCTCGAGCATAAGCCGAGAAATCAGTGTTCTATGGAGAGGCTCGCGTGATGGACAATCCTGACCTCATTGCATTAGACGGACGAAAATATCACTTTTCTATCTGCCTGACAATGCTCTAGTCTCTTTCGAGCGTCTGGATCACGTTAATAATAAGTACCAAGAACTATATATGTTCGATATATCCCGCCGAAGAACTACGCCCGTCGTTCTTTAGGGAGGTACTAAGGACCGTATATACTCAATATATCTCGTCGAAGAACTACGCTCGTCGTTCTTCAGGGAGATACTAGGAATCGTATATACTTAATATATCCCGCCGAAGAACTACGCCCGTCGTTCTTTAGGGAGGTACTAAGGACTGTATATGTTCGATATATCCCGCCGATGAACTACGCCCGTCGTTCTTTAGGGAGGTACCAAGAACCGTATATACTCAATATATCCAGCCGAAGAACTACGCCCGTCGTTCTTCAGGGAGGTGCCATGAACCGTATACTATACTCAATATATCTAGCCGATGAACTACGCCCGTTGTTCTTCAGGGAGATACCAGGAACCGTATATACTCAATATATCTAGCCGATGAACTACGCCCGTCGTTCTTCAGGGAGGTGCCAAGAACCGTATACTATATTCAATATATCTAGCCGATGAACTACGCCCGTTGTTCTTCAGGGAGGTACGCAAAATCCCGTTTCCGAGGCTCTCTTTTAGCCCGTGCTGTATATCAGTCAAAGGCACTTCAGCAATAGCTCGATATCAAGTCCTAGCCTGAGCCAATGTTCGGGTTTCGGGGATAAAGCAACATCGCCTCAAGACGTACACTGGCACGGTAATCACAGCTGGAGATCCCGGGATTCTGGTTCTTGGGACAGCTAGGCAAGGTTCGATGGTGGTGTGGGTGGAGACACACACACGCGTGCGGCGTGGTAACTTATAACATTACGGTACGCACCATCAGACGCCTTGACTTTGACGAGCTCGAGCTGTCGAAACACCAGTCCCGCGCCAACTGTGACAATCTGTGTCACCATGCTGCCCGGTCGGGGCCAGAAAATAAACTGTGCCCCTGTTTGGTTTCAGCCTTGCCGAGGTTGGTTTTGGCCCTGGTAGCCCCAGGTATCTGGACTAGATATTTGATATTCGTCTGCAGTCGGCTTCCTGCTTCTTGTAGCGCATGTATCTGTGGCGTGTCCTCTCTTGAACTAGCAATCCTGCTTTGTTGTTGGTGTTGTAGGGAAAGGATCTTCCGCCATGGCGATCTCGAATGCTGCTTTAAAAGCTTCGGCCCGGTTTGGTTTGGGGATGTTTGATGGAAAGCGGCGATCGAGCTAGTCCCATTCCGATATATTCAGGGTCCTCGGGTATGCGCTAAGGATGAAAGTGGGGGATGATGGGTGGCTCCCAAGATCAAGTCTGCCGATTGAAATCTGCAGTGTCTGCCCAATCGAACTCCCTTGGCCACCACAATTCGAAGGATAGAGATCATCGTCGGGTTCCATCGAGTCAGACTTTCTCGTACCGACTGTCACTAGATCTCCCACATCCTGGAAACCACGTCATATCCCTGCCGATTGGAACAATCGAGCTGTCGAGCTGTCGAGATTTCAAATACCGGGAACTGGGAGATAGACACAGATCGCTTGACCCCGCGTACCGGGCGGTCCAAGGGCAAAGCTCGATGATGTCGGTTAATTGGAGTTTCGAGTCCGTGTCAAAGGTCAAGCCGCACCTACTTGTAGGATCTGGAACTGTTCGTAGATATAAAATAAGCCCAAGGCATTTTCCTCACCATCAACCTGCTCAATCGAACATTTCACCCTTACTCCGTAAATCAAAGCAAGTCGCCAACTAAAAAACACACCTTCATCCCACCATCAATTCACCCACCATGCCTACAGGAAGTTGCTTTTGCGATGGCGTCAAGATCGAGTACAGCGGCGAGCCCGCCATGACTGTAAGAAGTCCCCCCTCTTCCTTCTTTTGTGTTCACTCGGCCGCTAACCCCACGCTTTCACAGGCTCTATGCCACTGCGCTGACTGTCGCCATATTTCCGGGGGCCTGTACAGCCACAACATCCTCGTGCCCAGCGAGAACTTCAAGGTGACCAAAGGCACACCGAGGACGATCTCCAAGACCGCCGACAGCGGGAAACAAATTACCAGCTGTTTCTGTCCGGACTGTGGGACCACCTTGTTCAGATACGGCGATACCTTCGGCGGCGTGAACGGGATGAGAATCATCAAGGCGGGTGTTCTCGATGATGTGAATGTCATTAACAGCAGCAAGCCTGGCGCTGAGTTGTTTGCCCCAGAACGAATCACCTGGGTTGAGGGAATCGAAGGTGCCGGTCAGGTTGAGGCTATGCCATCATCGTAGGGAATGAATACCAGACTTATGTAGATACCGCACAATCATATGGGCGCAATATCCATATCTACTTGCGCCAGTCACTGAACTGTAATTCATTCCTCAAGCTCAGTTTTGGTATCAAACAGAGAGTCGAATAGATTCTATATACATCATGGCGAATCAGACCCTAGTGAATGTACAAATGCGCCTTGCTATGCAACAAACAAAGGATCCAGCCGTAAATTATACAACAACATCACTTCCACAGCTCCCCCAGCGGCGCGAAGCGCTTCATGCTGTAGTCTTCTTATTCTCTTTTTGCTCATTGACTTTCCGCGCCCATTTTTTGCCCACCTCGTAACTGCTGATCATGATTGCACAGGCCGGCGCGATCTTGAGACAACGAGCTGCCCATCCTCTGAACAGCCCAGCCATTCCTTCTTCCCGGAAAATATGATAGATAAATCGAGGCATTGAGAGCTCTTCGGGTATTGGTTTGCCTTGTTTCGTGAACTCTTTCGCAGCTACCACTGATGGCGCATCATCACCGGCATGGTGGTAGACTTGTTGACGCGTTTTGCCAACATCGAACGGCGTTGTGACGAATGCCGCTATGGCACCAGAGCCGGCACCTGCCAGGAAGCTGTCGACAAATGTTGTCATTTGGCTTTCGTGGGCTTGTGACTGTCGGCCACCAGTCATGGAACGTTGAGAATCCAACTCGTGCCCGCTCGCAGCTTCCCGCGAATCTGTCAACCGATTGCGCATAGCTTCATAGCCCCACCAGTAGATTCCGGAGAAAGGCACGTCGCGCCACATTGTTAAAGTAAGCCCTCGCCAGAGAGAAGTGTATCCTTGGGTCTGAGTCATGCGGTGCAGGCCCAGCAAAGTGTCCTTGAAGACGCCAGTAGTACCGCCAGAGGCAGCCTGCATTCTCGTCCTAAACATTTCGACCGGGGAGACCACAATTGCCGCTGCTACTCGAGCGATCGAACCCGCAATAAGTGGTACATAGACATCGTTGGTTATCTTCGTAAGAGGACTGGCCTGGTTGTATCGGAGCCAGTCATAGCCTGTGAAATAGATGACATTCGCAGGAATAGCCATCGCCAGGGTTGGAGAAAGCCCCCGCCAGAGTGTGAGGTATCCTTCGTTTCTCGCGATCTTCTTCAGTCCGTCCATCGTCGAATTGAAAGTCTTTCGCTGTGTCTCTTCCACAGCACACTCGGTTGCAGCCGCACCCGCAATCTGTGTCGTTCCATTCCCAGCAAGGCAGAATTGTCCATTGTTTCCGACCCAAAACACTTCTCGACAGCACGAGTTGACACCGAGATCTGGAGGCAATTGTTTGAAACTTGTCGAGTATGCAGGGAAACGGGAGAGATTTATAGGAGTCGGGGGATTCTGCGATTGTAACCGTACACGAACGACGTCGAGAGGTGTTACTGCCCACGAGTCAGGCCAGTGATATAGAAGACGGACAGGATCATGACGTACCGAGCAATGAAGTCAAGACACTCCCCCAGGTCGCCGAGACCATACGCTGCGCCGTCGTGATCTCGAAATTGTTTGATGACCCGGACATGTTGGCTGTATTCTGTTCCGGGATCTGTACTCTGTCATGTCGTTGTCCCGTAATCTGTGACTTTCCATCATGGCCGAGCGCGGATTGGGAGTCGAGATGCCCGTCATGGGCTTGCGCAGGCTGGGAGGTGAAAGGATAGGACATTCAAGCCTGCGATGCTGGGACGCCTTGGGAAGGGTGTGGAGGTTAGGCGTCCGCAGGTTGATCACTGACTCTGCTGGTGTGGTAGGTGGAAGAGAGAGCAGAGGCAACGAGGACGATGACATGCAGGCGTGGTGGCTAAAGGGCGCAACCAAAACCAAAAAATGATGCAGTCGCCCGCCCGGTGCTTTATTCTTTATCGGGTTTGGTCGGAATGAGCGTCATTGATCTCCGAATCTCGACGAGCCGAATCGTTATCAGATTCTCCAGATTCAGAATTCCTTTTGTAATCATCCTACCATCATCCTTGACGAACAACTCATTATACGCCACCACAAAGCCATCCTACTATTCGCTAGTCAAGCCATATACATCTTTCGAACCATATTCGGCTCTTTCCAAGTTAATGAAGCAGGCATCATTGTTAGGTGGAGCACCTAACGAACGTCTGGTAATCACCGGATAACTATTGGGTGCACACCAGTCCCGGAATCATGGATGATTCCGCCTCAGCTTTGGAACAATTTCGGAAACAATGGAAAGAAGAAGTCAATGCTCGCACCAAGAAACCTCAGGGGCACTCGTCGCAGCCCCAACAGGAGAGGCCCAGAAGGACGAGTGACGCCAGGTTAGAGAGGCCAACCAACAAACCACCAACTCGCCACCCGATTGCCGATGTCAAAGACGAGTCCGATCACTACAGCGATGCCGAGCAAACTGGCGAAAGCAGCGCGAAATTGATTCAACGTGTTGAAAGTCTCAGCATTCGGAATATCGATGATGATGAATTTACCCCCAAGCAACCCGTCCACGAGCCACAGAGCGCTCTTGAGCACTTTGAACATGCAATGGAAAGGGAACGGCAAGGCAATCTGGGCGACAGTCTTTCCCACTATCGCAAAGCTTACAGACTCGATGCAAAAGTCGATCAGACCTATAGGCAGAAGCATTTTCCGACCAAGTCGAAACCCACAAACCCAAACCCATCGAATACCCCTGCCACCGTTCCTTCAACCGCTCACCACCCATCGAAAGAACCCCAGCAAGAGTTACCAATAGCCGAGCTCATTGACAGCTTTGCTCATTGCCAAATCACCGGCGCCCCCCCAATTATTGCGGGTGACCGTCCACCGCCGTGCGGTATTCAAAAACTACCCACGGAAGTGCTCCTAGAATTGCTTCGACATGTGGCCGTCCGCGATCCCGCTGTTTTTGTCCGGTTGGCTCTTGTCTGTAAGAAGCTCGCCTATCATGTCTGGACCGACAACGGCATCTGGAAACGTATCGCGCTAGGTTCTGAATTTGGCCTGGCCGGTCAACAGTACAACTTTGCGACAGACCTTCAAGGCCGCGAGCTCGTCTTCCGCGAGTTGGGGGACGAATCTGCAGAGGAGGATCTTCCTCCTGTAACGGAGGCTTCCTTCCCTGAACAGAGCACTTGGCGTGATGTCTTCCACACTCATCCTCGCATCCGCTTTACGGGCGTTTATATTTCGACGGTCAACTATACTCGGCCTGGAGGTGCATCTGCCACCGCATACACCTGGAGTTCTCCGATTCATGTTGTGACCTACTATCGATACCTGCGCTTTTTCCGCGACGGTACGTGCCTATCACTTCTTACAGTTGAAGAGCCGATCGACGTCGTCCATCATCTGACACTGGAGAATCTGGCCTATGTCCGCAACGGCAAGAAAGAGCCTTCAAGCCAATTGAAAGTGACACCTGTGCCTGGGAAACAAGGCGCAACTTCCTCATCTTCAGCAGTTGCACCTCCTCCAGCGGCACAACATATCATGAAACATGTTCTTCGAGGCCGGTGGCGTCTTTGTCATCCCAGCCTCGATACTTTGGCCGCTGGTGCGACACAAGATGGCGTTGGCCCCTCGGATCTGTCACCAACGATGACACCTGGTGACTTACACATCGAGACGGAAGGCGCTGGTTCGCGGTACAGGTACACAATGCATTTATCCTTGAAATCAGCCGGGCGTGCAACGCACACCTCCAAGAACAACAAACTCAATTGGAAGGGCTTCTGGAGCTATAATCTGCTTACTGACGACTGGGCCGAGTTTCACCTTAGGCACGATAAGCCATTCTATTTCTCCCGAGTTAAGGGGTATGGCTTGGGTTATTGAGCCGTAAGTCGACCGGACGTATTCTTCGAGCAAAATGACCGAAGCAGAGGTTTGCCAACACAAGCCCACTTGATCATTGCTGATCGGATAGAGGATTGGATAGATGAGATCGTCTGGACAATCGGCGTTCTTGTGGCTGGATATGTATATCAAGCCTGAGCCGAATTTCAGTTGCCGAATTGCGAGACGACAGGACCCCATGGTTTGATATAGGGAGCTGGCCTTTGCCGTACCAAGTACCGCGGGCCAGCTTCTTGGACAATGAATAAGACTCTGTGACTCAACCTGATCCGCCTTAGACGGCGTGGCATGGTTCTCCCGTTCTAATTTTGGCAGTCAATTCAACTTCGATCCATTCGTGCCCTCCATATTCTGACGATTTCCAGTTTCTCCCAGCCAGCCCTCTTACCACTTGTTCCCACTGTTTCAGCGCACCAGTTCCACTCTTCAGTCGTTGCCCAAGTCCGGATGCAAGCCTTGACCTCCTCGGGCTTGTTGCCCCGACAAAATAAGACGTACGCCACGCCTCGCTGACTGAGAATATCAGGGATCTGGGCCAGCAGCCGATTGGTGACTTCCATTCCGTCCGTCCCTCCAGCGTAGGATAGCGACAGTAGATGTGAAGATTCTTCGAATGTGACTTTCCCCCCGCTTGCGCGGTCGGGCTGCGTGGCTGGAAAGGTAGGTACACTGTCGGTAGGCACATATGGCGGATTGAAGACCAGAATATCAACCTCCCCTGGCCGTAAGGGCGTGGTGAGGTCACCGGTCAAGGAAGAGAGGTAGACGCTGCCGCCGCCGCCACTCCTGTTCTCTTCGGTGAGGGCCGTTTCTGCAGTGGTTCGCGTCGCTAGGCATGCGTGCACATTGACGTCGACGCCCAGACTCAGAATGTCGGTGCCAAAGATGGTGCGGGCGTGGGCGGTCAGGAAGGCGATTATCACGCCTGAGCCCGGGCCGAGCTCGGCTAGGAAAGGAGCAGGAGCAGGTGATTGTGAGGATGAAGAAAATCGAGACTGAAGCCAGGTGGTTTCTGAAGATGAGGACAGAGTGTCAAGGAATAGGTACGAGTCCTCGGCGGGCTCGTAGATGGTGTCGTAGGATACGTGAGAGGTTGAGGGCGTGGGGAGCATCGTTTTTGCAAATTTGCGCTCGCGTGAAGCTTCACACACCCAATAAACGATGGTGGTATATGCTCAGACTTTTGTTCGGCGGCAGTGAGTAGGAATGTCCGAGCAGAAGTATTTCAAGGTGTGTTGTCCATGTTGATCTTGACGACAGGTTGGTGTTGCGAGTGTTCCCCAAGGCGGAATTTGACAATATTCAGTGTACGGATACTGCTCCCCGCCTGTTGTCCAGTACTGTGTTATAATGTCCGTCTAATGAATGGCGCTGCATCGATGAAAGGAACCCGTCACCATCGATGGTTCTTTCGAGAGGTTCGATCAGAATAGACGTCGGTTTACGGAGTAGCGCAGGGGTAAATTTCTCTCGAATTCTTACCTAAGCAGAGAGTGTGAGGCACGCCCAGCCAGTGCCTAACTTGGTGAGCCTTCGAGCCTTGTGCGGGGCATCATGGGGCTTCTCTTAACTGGCACTCCCGAAGGTTAGGTACCTGCCTATAGATAGCTCGGTAGTGGTGGTAGGCACGTACACCGTGGGTGACGAGCATGTAATTTAGACATCACGGATCAACTATTATCTCCTGCGCGGTTAGATTGTTACGTTCAGGTCTTGGCATAAGTTTGTATGGAAACCCTACCAAATATGCTATATTTGAGACACGATTTCTCGCAACTTTGATAGTAGTGACTAAGTATAAGTATCATGAGTCTCACAGAAAGCATCAAAGAGAATTAATAGTTCAAGTATTATCGGAACTCTCTTCAAATTCTGGGTGAAAACTAGAAATGTAACTTAGTTAAGGCCCTTACCTAAAGTTCTTAACTAGGACTTTAACTAAAATATCTCTAGGCTGTCATTCTAGGTATGCATTAGTTAAAAAATTAATGCCAAGACCTGAACGTAACAATCTAACCGCGCAGGAGATCTATCCCATGATTACTTATTGCGGTCGCCACTCATTCAGGGTAAATTCATCCCTGTCCATGGTCAATCCTTCGTGATCCGTCCCTCACCTGCATACCACTGGCCTAATTATCTGCGGCTACCCGCGACCCAATACCCAGGCGTCGCTAGGTCTTACTGGCACCACTGGGCTTCTGCTGTTGCAAAATTCGGGGGCCCGCGTCAACGCTCACTTTTCGGCTTCTGCAATGCATTTCGGGAAATGATGTACTGCTGACCAAACGACAACCGGACTTGAGCGACGGTTCAGGCTGCCTAACAGAGTTGTTCTCGAGAGACGATGGCCAACGCGAATCATGTCCTCAAGAGTGAAGTCGGTTCTGTCGTCCGTATGGACATACTTCTTGATTGCAAGTTCGCCGCTACATACATGAAGCCCTAGAGAGCGGCGACGCGGGTAGCACTCCCGTCTCGACCTCGCATGCTGAGGATGCCCTGATTTGTGGGAATCGCAGCACCATCGTACGAGCCGTGGTCTTGAGCTTGGCTTTTGAAATCAGCATACATTTGAACCTTCTGTCCGTAAGAACTTATATGTACTGTTGCTGAAAATAAATAAAGCGCCGAAGGATGCCTCGGCGCCATGGTTCTCGAAGTGGGCAGAGCTCGAGTGCATCTCCTCCATATGCGATGCTGCAACAAGAAGATAGCGACGAGGCACGAAACTCGTCGCCACTGTCGACTCCGAACAGCCAGCCTCTGCAGCGAAATCGTCTCCCGCTTGTACGTCGCCGCAGTTCCAAAAAGACCCCCAGGGAGAAGATGGAACTTGGAGACCCAAGCGCAATGGAATTGCAACATACAGGATATCCGCTTCAGTCAAACGCTTTCGTCCAGCGAGCCGTCCAATTCTGTATGCACCCAGTGCAGTCTGGCTCTCTCAAACGCTAACGCTTTGACTCTCCTCGAACAGATGTGAAATATTATGCTCCGTCTGCAAACCAACGCCCACACTTCATCGGGGTCGGGCAGGATCTGTCACTTCTACGCCAGTACATACCATTCATCCTGCATGACGGGATGGTGTTCAGTGCTGTGGTCGCCATGGCCTCTTTGGGAGCCAACATCGCTGCAACTGGCGATCGTGAGCGCTCCTCGCAGTCCCTCAAATACTATCAATTGGCGGTATCAATGCTGCGGCAGCGGTTAACAGACGAGTCACAAAGGTCAAGCGATGCTGTTATCGCGACGCTGAGCAACCTTTGCGGGTTTGAGGTGAGCGTCGCCCCTCCGAAAATGTTTATAAGTTCAGGAGTTTGACCTCATTCAAGGCCATGTCTGGCAAATTTGGCGCTGTCGATATGCATACTCAAGGCATCAGACATGTCGTAACACTGCGGGGCGGTCCTGACAGTTTAGGTACGTGAATGCGGTGTCCCATACCTTTGAAATGGCTAACAGCTCGTAGGATTTGAAGGGTTTCTCAAAATAATAGCAGTTGCGTGAGTACAAACTCCGCTCAATGGCAGGACGTCGATTCTAGGACCGTGACTAATCAGCGCCATTTCCATATGTAGATGGCTCACTTTCTATGCCTCTCGACACTCAATATTATCACGTCGACAGACTCTTATACCTGCCGACGGCAAGTTTACCTATCCAAAACATCCCTTCGACCCAGAATTGTGCAGTATCATTGCCGAATTCCCTCGCGGCATCACCGATTTGGCTTTGTCCGGAGAGCTGAGTAATCAAATCATAACACTCATATCTTACATCAACAAATGGGATCAGGACATCAACAACTCTTTGCAGGAAAAGGACATCATCCGCCTGCATTATCTTTCTCACAACTCCAGGAACATTACATTGTGTGGGGAATTTTTGCATCAGCCCAATCTGCCGCTGGTTGAGCAACTCGTGATACTCGCGCTGCTAGGCTTCTGCTATTCCAACGACTACACTCGGGCGATGTACTGGCTCACGAACGCATATCTGCAGGTTCGTTGCAGGTTCTTGAACTCGGTAACCGTTGACGTGACGGACAAGAATGAAGATTTCATTACCTGGATCGGGACTGTGCTTGCTGCGACAAGTGATCCGGGATCTCAGCCTTGGACGTTGGGCCTTTCTCTGCTGGAAGCACGACCTACGCCCCGAGATTGGCAGGCTAACGTCAAGTTGTGCGAGACATTCTTCTGGAATGAGTCCATGTCGCTGAGACTGTCGTCAAAGATTGGGTACTTGAGGCAGAAATCGCGTCAGGGTCAAGGATAAGGATCCGATATCTTCCAACCTTGGACATCTCACACAACCAGGCGGTACTTGCCTGCTTCTCATATAGACAGCCTGAGCTGGGATTTCATATTGCTGCCCAGATAGCTGCAGGGGCACCCGGTTACTTGCGGCTTCTCAGAGGAGCCTTTCCAGCCTCGCCAGGACTGATATGTCGAATGGGGAAGCAGGGGTGTGGCTTTGTTATGCCGTCACTCGAGGTGGAGCGTGGCTTTGCGCCATCATCACCAGCTGTTGGGACGCAGTAGTTGGTGATGCCTAATGTCAGTCGTCTTTTGATCCTTGAGGGACCAGCAGCGACTCTCCAATCCGATGCGCGTGGTCTCGTAGAGAAGATAAACAGAGTTCCTATTTGAATGATTGGCAGATCTAATCTAATCTCTTGGCATAATTTTTGGTGTTGTGTACCTCAGCCAACTTCATCGCGTTCCTCCAAACACCAGTAACAGCATGGTAAACATCTCACGGAGGCTCTACCAGCATGAATAAGCGTCCTCGTCGTCTACCTTGATGGCATCGAAGACTCGGCTCATGCCTCCCGGTGGTGGGGTGTTCGCTTCGGTCTTCTCGCGATCTGGAGTTCATCCACCAAAACAACAGCAGCGCTTTACTGTGACTGCGATTGACCAAGTCCCTAAGATCAAAGTAGCATTGACAGAGCATCTCAGCTTTTTACTCGGTATCGGCAGCGAATATTTTGTCTATGGTCAGAATCGGTGGATCCCTGATGCCGGCTCGCCTTTCCACAGCCACTTTGAATCATGCCCGCCAATCGCCCAGATCCGACAGCCTACGCTCAACGATCATGCAGCACAAGATGCCAAGGAGTCGAAATCGCCGTTCTGGGACAGTCTTCGCAGTTGGAAAGACACTGTTGGATGTGAGACGGTCAAGAAATGTCTTGCCGGCGCCCTCAGTGGTCTGTTGACGGACTTCGTGACTTGGTCTTATGCTGGAGTCTACCGCGAAGGACTGGACTGGCATCTTGACTTCTGGGTGGAGCATTTGCTTTCCAGAATTGCCCAGAAGGCTTGTGCTTGCCTTGAAGATAATGCGGTTGACGCACCATTACCGGTCGGACCGAGGAAGTGGAAAGACATGGCCACAGCTCGTCTGGGCGCTCTTCGCGTGGACGAACTATTTGATATCATCGTGGACTGGGATGTGACGGCTCCAGCTATCGAGGATCTCAGACATTTTACGACAAACCCTGCAACCCGGGGATATTTGACTCACGATTTCGCAAGTGTGCTCCAAACACGTCTGCTGCATCCTGGTGCGTCTACGATCGAAATTATCCAACTCTACATCTCTATTATCCGGTCATTCCGTGTGCTCGACCCGAAAGGCGTGCTACTCGAACGAGTCACTAGGAAACTACGACGATACCTGCGCGAGCGTGAAGACACAGTCAAAGTCATCGTCACAGGACTCTTGAGCGATCCTGTCAGCCAAGAAGGACAGCTCCCTTCAAACTCGGAAGTCTTGAGCGAGCTAGCTGTGGAATTGAACTACAGCAGTGTTCGAGACAAGTCTGCCGATGACAATGAATTCGACTGGAACAATATGGACTGGTTCCCCGATCCCATCGACGCCGCACCGGACTACATGAAATCCAAAAACACCGATGTCATTGGCAGTCTGATCACGCTGTTCGACACGAAAGACGTGTTCGTCAAAGAACTTCAAAACACACTAGCAGACCGGCTACTGAAGAACAAGCCCGACTTCAACCAGGAAATCGGCGTCCTTGAACATCTTAAGCTCCGCTTCGGCGACTCCGCGCTCCAAGGCTGTGAGGTCATGCTGCGCGACGTCCTGGACTCAAGGAAAGTCGACAACGTGGTCCGCCGCGATCGGGGCATGCAAGACGAGACTGGTCGAGCCCTGCCTGATGATCTTCAGCTTCACGCAAAGATCCTGTCCCGGCTGTTCTGGCCGTCTATGCCGGAGCAGGCATTCACTGTTCCACAAGTCGTGTTGGACCAGCAGTCATCTTACGAAAAGGGGTTCGAGACGCTCAAGCAGTCACGCAAACTCACTTGGCTGAACACAGTCGGACAAGTCGATGTCGAACTCGAGCTTGAGGATCGGGTTTTCCAGGATCAAGTCCTCCCCTGGCAGGCCGTTGTCATTTATGCCTTCAGAGATGCTGATGCCGCCGCTACTGGCACTGAATCCGACTCGGGACAGATACGGAAGACTGTCGCAGAGCTCGCCGCTGAGCTAGCCATGTCTCCGACGCTCGTCCGCAGCGCGTGTATTTTCTGGGTGTCCAAACGCATCCTTATCGAGTCGAGCAGGGACACATTCGCCGTTCTAGAACGCCTTCCCGATGGCACAGATACGACTATGCAGGACGACACGAGCCGGCCTGACGCGGCATCCGCCGTGGCCGCTGCAGCAGCCGCGGCGGCACAAGCGGCGAAAGAGGCCGAGGAAGTCGAGCGGAAGGGCAAGATGGCCATGTATCACCAATTCATTGTGAGTATGTTGACGAACCAGGGGGCAATGCCGCTGCCGAGGATTGCAATGATGCTGGGCATCGTCGTGCCAGGGGGTTTCCCGTTTAGTAATGAGGAGCTCAAGGAGTTTCTCGCTGGAATGGTAAAGGACGGTGTGCTTGACGTTGGGCACGGTGGGGCGTATAAAGTTGCGTCTTGAACAAGCAGGGCCGACAATGAGGTTATGATGAGCTACGATTACCGTAATGACAGCAGCCTTGAGAAGAGGTTCTTCTCCCCAGGCGAGATGGCATTTGGCAGTAGGACTACCATCAGCATGGACATCTTCAGCCACGAGCGGAAAAGTGAGAGGCGTAGCACGAGACCGGCTGTCATTCATCCCGTCAAGAGGATTCATGAGGCTCATCTTAGCCTTCTGGCTCGTAACTATCTTCTAGCAAGCTGGAGAGATACCTAGCTCGCTAGGTAGTGAAAGACGAGTCAGCCAACTTTAGGCCATGCTCCAGGGACGTCTTGTACTTTACGTGAAGAGACTCGTCGGAACTACTTCCGCATTCCTCCTCCTCTCTCAACACCCTTGAGCGGACATTTCCAAGCTATGATGCTATCTTCGAATAAAACCCCTGTGAGCCTAGAATCACGCGATATCTCCGCACGATTGGATCACCTTCGACCCCTCGCACGCAATGCTTGCTGATGAGCTCTGACACCATCGCGATACTACGAGACTAGTACCGGTGTCGGAGATCCCCTCGATAGCAAGGATTAATGGGCTGTACAAAATCGACGGCAGGGAAGCCCTCGAGCTGAAATGTGAGTTTCTTTTCATCAGTCTCTTCTCCACGTCTGGAGTATCGTTTCCCACTCGCCTTTCCAAAAGGAATACTATAACGAGTGAGCGCATTCAACTCTGGAGCTGTTCATCTCAACGTTGTGACCCAAAATCGTCCCTCACCAGCAAAAGCGTATCCTTGTAAACGCAGATTAGACACCACCACCACCACCACCACCCCCCCCCCCCCCCCCCCCCCGGCGACCCGACCCCCGCCCACCCGCCTCCCCTCGCCCGCGGCCCGCAGACCCACAATAGGCAACGCGTGTGGGGCGAGGAAAACCGCACCACCGCGCCCACACAC